>OY726531.1:16596568-16749068 GCA_963383655.1 Bathymodiolus septemdierum
CAGGGATTATAATAACATGTGGAGGCGTTAAGCTAGTTATATAGGCCCAAGCTTCCCCGAGTAGTGAAATGATGCTGTTATGCAAGTGTTCTCACATATTGGTAAAATGCTAATCCTCACAAATAACCAGGCGAAGAAAGTTGTTGAAAATTAGACATACTATATTTAATCTTCGTGACACATAATTTGCCATATGCATGGTTGTATCTATGTTAAAGAGATCCGAACGCTTCATTGATCATAAAATATTAAATGGTATACAAGTCTATCGTAAGACATATTAAAGTGGATGCACTCAGGATTTAATTTTCTATTAATGAAAATATTGTATGCATAATTTACAGTATGATTTTCGATCGTTTTCCTTGTTGATTCTTTCCCTTGTCATACAAAAGTGATTTATTGTAATATGAACTAGACTTCCTTGTTAATGAATATCAGATAATATCTACACTTATACAACAAGATAAAGAAAAATACTACTGTCAGTTGGGTATATGTGATTCTTTATGTGAAAACCGAAGGAGCAATTATAAATGGACAATCGAGAGACACTGACAACATTAGACACACAAGAGACAGGATGAACAATGATCGCCATTGCATTACCAACTAGCGGTACCCGTCATGTCACCAATAAACAACACGAACATCATTTACAAAGAGAATCGTAACAACTCCATCATGAAATAATCAGAAAAAAATAGATAAAGCAAGATCTAAGAATACAATAAACGGGAGTAAAGACGAACGAACCAAACATTGTAGCGGACATGACACCACGTGCCTGAAAACATGAAATATGTCATTGGACAAACTGGTGAATATCGGACCCATCACACAACCTAGCATTGGGGACAACATACGTTTGTTTTTGGTTTGGTTTATCGCCATTTCAACAATATTTCGGTTTTTTCACTGCGGTTAGTTTTATTGGTGGAGAAAATCGGAGTACCCGGAGAAAATAACCGACATACCGCAAGTCACTGACAAACTTGTAAAGCATGTGAAACTTCAACGGACATAAACGTAGCTGTAATTGAAGTATTTACAAAATAATGCACTTTCTTTCTTACTTCTTGTAAATAATAAATATGTTTATATATTAATCATTTAAGTCCAGCACTGATATCTACGTTAACTAATTAGCCACTTAATAATAAAGAATGCATACCACGATGTCGTTATAGATGTAATACCACTAATTAATTTATTTTACATGTTCTACTAAATTTGTGTTTTTTCGAGCCTACCTGGCCATTTTATCTTAAGTTTATCCTTTCCATGACCATATATTTTCTGAATCGTACGTTCTGTCAAAATATCATGGCATGTTTAAAATCTTGCAGTGAAATGCCAGGCTACGGAAAACACCTACTTTAGAATAGCTCGGTCATCCCCAGTATGTATAGGTCATGCATCAAATCATCCATAGAGGTATTGAAATACAATTCAATCCATCAAATTTCGGCTCAAAATAATCCCTTTATATTTTACTTCAATTATCAATTTTAATTATTCGATTCCATTCAGTAGTTGTCACAATACTACAAAGTGAAAGGAACTTTTTTCTTGAAAACGGAATACTTTCGTATATGTTCTAAGCTCTGATTGGTGAATTAGTGGTTGACACCTTATATGTCGTTTGTCATCCTTATTAGTAAGAAAAGGACAAAATCATCTAACACCTTTATATTAAAATATTAAAAGCTGTTATTGTGAATACAACACAGAAACGTAGTACCAGTTAATTCTTCCAAATCGGGTACCCTCCCTCCAGGGTATAATTACCACTTGTAACGTGAATGCATTATTTTCCTTTGATCTTTTTTCATGGTTTATATACCAGAATGTAAGCAACAGCTAAGAACTATGAAATAATATACGTAAATAGGAGATATTGCACACTTTATATCTGGGTTGTACTTTGGTTACTTTCAGAGAGCCGTGCAATAAGCAACGACTTAGATGTGATATTGCATGGACTCATGCTACATATAATTTATTCCACGAGTTTCCGACTTAAGCGGTGGTATATATATATTACTTCTACAGGTTATAGGTATACTATCGCATGTTGTATTTGTATGCACTAGTGAATAACAGTAAACAAATATTTAACGTACATTGTGTATCACCGTGGAATCATTCAATTATTTAAAGATATTTAATTTGTATATGCTTGCCAACTTATATTGTGCATTGCTTGTTGGTCCTTATCAACTTCCGGGTTGACTCACTAAACAACATAAAACGTAGAACATGATGTTTCTGATATACACAATATTAGTGATTTTTCAACTGTATAAAGGTAAGACGATTTCTAACATAATTACAACTATCACCATCATTCGTAGCACATTAACAGATATACATTTCCATTCGATGGTAACAATGTAAATATGACATTTCTTAAACAAAAACTTCCACGGTAAAGGTCGACAAAATTGTGTAATATTGCTCCCTCTTTTGTTAAGCTTCAAAAACTAAAACATTAAAATACAAACGTAGATACTTAATTTGCTGTGAACGACCGATCTGAGGTACACACTCAAAGGCAAGCAATAAACAAGTCACATGACTTATGTCGTCGGTAGCAGGAAAGCCAAACGTCAGCCACCGAAACTGATTCCGATATTGGTCGTAATTTGAAAAATACAGGGCAATATGGTTAAAGGGATCATCCTTACACATCCGTATGCCTAAATATACACTGACCACATACTATTCTGAAATGATTACGGAGTAGAATAACATATCAACAGGGGAATAGAGCTAAGTGAAGGATGTGGTACTCATAGTTTCATTCTTAATAGACAGATGATTCGATTGCTGAACAATACATTGGATAGAGCCTTCAGCTAAAAGTGTCCGTATCGTAGATATATGTTTTGGTAATGTAATATGCCCATGTTTAGTCCCTACATTTTCCATTTTCCAACATAATATCATCTTGTCTGTCATGAAGATTAGTTAATTGATGCATATCACCAAATAATATTAATGCAAACTTAGATATCACATTGCTGTGCACACGAAGCGTTTCATGAATAACATTCATCAGGTGCGATTGGAATGGCAAATAATTTATAAGAAGCTAGAATAATGGCCTATAATAAACAGAACCTACTTAACTATTAGTCACTTATTTACAGTCTTTTACTGATCTTTGAACTCGTCGTGTTTATGTCATTTTAGTTTTAGGGAAAGTGGTCTTTTGGATTAAACCGATATTATACACGTTCTTTGCTCATTATTTTGCTTTGCCGTCTAACACAACGGGCTGGAATCCCATTAATCGGTATCATGCCACCACATTTCTATCTCTGTCCCTCACACCAGTGCTTACATTTCGTCTGGTCACTGTCCTACTTGTTTCTGTATTGAGCAGGTTCAGGTTTGTCAACGGAATAGTTCGTGTTGTTGTTAGCTATTGTGTTATTCATTACTGTTTAGCTGTATATTCTTAGTATTACTTGATTTTGTGTTTTCATTTAAAGGTATATCAACAGTGGTTCCAGATCCCTGCCCGGATTATATTAAAAACAGTGACATAGGTAAATACATATCTAACGAAACCATTCTTTCGTTAAGTGTTTATGTCATTTTGAATACTGAAAACGGAGCTTGCAATATGCATGACTAACCGATAATACAAATTGAAAAGTGAAATATCTTGTAAAAGACTATAGAAATGATGAATATGAAGCGGTTGGCTTTCTAGTAGTTGCTATTAAATTGCTACATGTCAAGACAATGTACATTCTAACTTGAATTAGATATTTGTGAGATAGTTAATATGTTTCTTTATTCGGAGATATATCATGCACTTACATTTAACAACAAATTGTATTCGGTCACCTCGAGTTGAGAAGGAATCTTAAATGGAACTTTTTATTTCTTGATTGTTAATTCCTGATTCTACTTCCTTAATTCTTAACCCGTACGTACTATAGACTTACGAAGGAAACTTTTCATCTACTAAGTGTCTACACATGAGTCAGCATTTGTTCCACAGGGACACCAAAGTCACAAACTAATATATATTAAGAAAAAGATTAGACCTAGTAGTAGTAATATTATACATTTTTATAGTCAATTTAACTTATTTTGTACAATACCTCAATGTTATCATATAGCGATAGTTGGATTACCTAGCAACTCATACAAGCCTATCACCAATACGACGTGGGTTCGCGACCGGCTTTGTATATTACAAAAAAAGGTGCACTCGACTCGCAGTAGCAAGTGATAAAGTTTATCAGTTGCTTGCCCATGGTCGGTGGTTCTCTCCACGTACTCCAGCTTCTTCCACTACTAAAACTGGTCGCAATGATATAGCTGAAATATTGCTGAAATTTATCTATCTAATGCTTCTATTGATAGTTGCTGTTTTCAATTTACAATTAATAAGCAAATTAAATGTTAACGATAAAACACTATAGTCAAAACATATAAGTAAATGTTAACAATAAAGTATTTGTACTGATTCCAACTATATATCATTATCAAATAAATATGGATAACATGCCATAATTAATGCAATAGTTATATCATTATCTGTTTTAATTATTTTCTTACAGTGGTTGATATGTGTATGTTAAGTTCTGCAACAGAAGAAACATATTCTGGAGGTTACAAAGTAGACAGTGTTGTATTACGTATAATGACCCAAGAAGATGACTGCATATGTCGGGTAATGATAGACAATCAAAAAGATACAGAAAGTGTAGGAATCAGAAAATTGGATGGTCTTACAGCATCAGCACCAGAGAAAGCTGATTGTGGACTTGCAGTTGACATAAATCATATACCTGATATGTCTACAGGAAATGTAATAGCTCCTATTGAATGTCTTGTGAACGATACACTTCGTCATACACCACTGTTTCAAAATGGTTATCTGCAATTTAGATCTAGGATAATTAATGTAAACTTTATCAGATAATACAAGGAAAGGCATCATTACAAATTGTGAATTTGAAACAAAAATCATAAACCAATCATTTTCGTTCTCCAGGCACTAACTATTAATAATACCTCGCATAGCTTGACAAAATATCAAATAATATATTCGAGTTTATCTCATAAAGGGCATAGTCCTTATTATATAAATACGCTGAAGAAACAAATAAATAAATGCATAAGTATATATATATTAGCAATACAATAAAAAAATAATTGGCATTTATGTTGTACAATGGTATGATCTCCGTCCATTTGCATTTGGATTCAACAAAGTGTTAATGCCTGGTTAATTGAACTTTCCAGATAATAGACCATGGTTTTCTACAAGCACATTTTAAAGCTAAATAATCTATAAAAAACACCAAAGGAAATGTATATAAATAAACGTCAGAGAAAAGCGAAAGGGAATTCAAGAATGGACAATCCAGATATGTATATAGCTGACCTAAACAAATCTTTGACGTTCTCTGATACCAACAATAAATGTATGCTAAGGCTGTTTCATGTCGGTTTGTTTCATACGAGTTGCTCCCTTTTGTAATAGGTTACGTCATGACGTTGCATTCATGGAAGCGTACTCTTCATGGGTGAACTGCTCGAAGGAAAAATGTGTTTCTGCAGATCTATAAATGCACTTATTCCTTGTTCGTTTTGTGACAGTAAAAATAACGTATAGATTTATTGACTATCCAGATTGTGAATATATCATTATGTTGAATATGTCGATTGCAATATGTGATGTTTGTGCTTGTCAGTCTTGCTAAGCACACCCCTTCAATGTCCATATTTGGAAATCGCCATCGCGAAAAAGCTTGTTTGTTGACAAATACGAGAATGATACACACGCACATGTATATCATCAATATGATGCTTATGTAGCAGAATTTCACAAAAAAAGGAAAATGTACACCTCGTCAGTTGCAGACAATAAGGGTAATAACAAAATTACCGAACTCCGAACAATCTTACAAAGGGAAAGTCAAAACTCATAAGTATATAAACAGAAAAGATCAGTCAACAACCGGAAAACTGTGAAAACCGTAATGACCCTGACTTGGTACAGTCATTTCTAAAGAAATGGTGGGTTGAATCAGATTTTAAAGCGCCAAACCTCCCCCTTTCAGTACGGCTCAAAGTTTCCGGCTATCACTATAACAATATGTATTACAATACTTGAACAAAACAGGCAAAACAGTTGTCATAACAGCACCAAACTCACTGAAGTAAATGTCAAAAACAGTTTTACGTCACATATTAATAAAGAAAATATTTTTGACATTTTTGTTTTTGACCACTTATCTTTATACATTTTCACTATATGAAAATCCATCGTTTATAATCTTTTCTGCAGAGACGGAATATATTTCGACAAGATCTTTGTATTGGAATATAAACTTTTTAAGAGATCGAATAAGGCGAATCTTTTAATAGCCCTGATGATGAGAAGTAAACCTTAGTTTAAATTAATAATAACAATCTCCTGAAGCACATGTACAGCAAACAGTTGATACTGAAAAACAGGGGGTCGTACCGAACTTGAAGAAAGCACATGGAGAATCAAAATAATATCTTTAAGCCTAGAATTCTCTCATGTTAATACCAACATTTCCGTGATCTTTCTTGAAAAGATCGAGATATTTGATTTGCATGCAGTATCTATTTTTGCCACAGGCACAGGTGAATCAGACACCACCACCCCTTCCTTTTTTTGCAAGTTGTGGAACACAATTCATAGAGAAATAATCAATATAATGACTATTATGATGAAAACCATTAAAGAACGTTTGAATCTTAATACAAAATATATCTTGATGGGTTGGGGTCCTGTTTATTTTTAGAATTTACATATGTTTTCTTTACAAGTGACATACAATCTCCATATAACACCTTGGCTTGGAAAGGCAAATTGTCCATTCTGAGTACTTGTGTAGGACCAATTCTCAATGCATACCGATAATTGACAACCAAAAAGTATGCATGTATTATCAGAGAATAACATCCTTTTTCAGAGATTGTTTTCCCTAAGAAAATCTTCTGTCAAGGGACTGGGGAAGATGATTTCAATTTCATGAATATTTAAACTTCTGAATTTTGTTTTGGGTCAAAATTAAATTGCACATAACAGATTTGATCAAATAAACAACGGGCGAAAACTGATCTGACACCAGTTAGTTATTCTCTGAATCCAGTTTGTGTTTTTACTAACTAACAACATTCATTGTCCATATACAGTTAATACATAAAACCATAAAACCAAAACCTGAAATGAAACTATTATGTACATTGTAATTTAAATCCAATTTTTAATTAAAAGTGGGTGATCTGGTTGTGCTACAATATCACATTTTGATCAAAAAAAATTATTGAGACATTAAGACAGATGCTTACTGCCTATTAATATATTGTAGTTTAATTTAGTTATGCCAAGACATGTTCAGTAAAATTAAACCTTTAAATAATTAAAGATTGCACCGATCAAATTGTATAAGCATTGATACCGGTTTTAAGTTTTTTTTTTCTTAGAAGACATACCTGGTTATGCATACATTGTACAGTGTACTGTTAATTGTAAAAATAAATTATATAACCCAATTGTAGAATGATGAATTTAATAATAATTTTAGAAGATGGTCAATATTCAGGATTTTCACAGGATTTAGTTCAGTAGCTGAGTATCATATTAACTGTCTCTGCACTGAGCTAACTTCATTGTTATGCATTCAATCATCTTGGTGATATACTGAGGGTATGATCAATGGTCATCAAGGTAAGATGCTAAACATGTTATACATGTACATATTGATCTATTGATGAAACAGATTGATCTTCATGACCCATCTTCTAATTATAATGTAAAAAAAATGTACTTGAAATATTTGAATATTTTTATTATGTTTGAAAATTTTGAAATTAAGAAAGTTTACTGATTTTTAGCTCAACTGGCCCAAAAAGACTAAATGATGTATTATCATGACTGTCTTTCATCTGTTATCCATATTTTTTTTACTTCTTCTCAGAAATTGTCAAACCAAATGGACAAAATTATAGCAGATATGCTACGGTACTTGGATAGTTTGTAATATATCTGATTGTTGCAAAACTATATCTAATTTTTTTACACTATTATGTTTCTCTCCATAGCTTGAAAGTCCAAATTTAGTATTTCATGAAATATTGCTAATTTCGCAACATTCCTTGAGGTTACCTGGTTTCCTATGAACTGTTGAGCATATCAGAGATAGGCAGTTTGTCTAAAATATATAAATAAGGGTAATAACAAAATTACCGAACTCCGAACAATCTTACAAAGGGAAAGTCAAAACTCATAATTATATAAACAGACAAAATCAGTCAACAACCGGAAAACTGTGAAAACCGTAATGACCCTGACTTGGTACAGGCATTTCAAAAGAAATGGTGGGTTGAATCAGATTTTAAAGCGCCATACCTCCCGGTCTCATTACGGTTCAAAGGCTCCAGCTGTCACTATAACAGTATTTAAATACAGGAACAAAATAGGTAAAATAGTTGTCAAAACAGTACCATATTCAGTGAATCACTGTATTTATATTAATTGGTTGTATATGCATGTGGGTTGCATTAACTGCATTTGACCTGTTATATAGTTCTTTATGAAAATATCATTAATCTTTATCTTTCTGTCATGATGACTACTTGAGCTTGTTGACATTAGGACCTGATATTAGAATATTGTGAAGAAAAAATATCAATCAGGGACCATTTGTTTTTTGCATTTAAAAACATAATTACAATTTTTGCTTTAATATATTTTTTTCTCTTTTGCTGTAGAATTAATACATAATTTTTCATCTCTAATTGCTGGTGTCTAAAAGCTTTTAACTATTTATATTTTATTTTGTTGGTTCAAAAGGCCATGAAGATTGATAGAGCTTTTATGTTATTTTGTTTATATGTTTGCAGAACGAAAATAAAAATTCTCTTGGTACTATTTAATGGGGAAAAAACGTGCCGTAAAGCTACATGTACCGCTGTATTTCATTGTCCCTTTCTTCAAGTTTATTTAACCTAGCATACACACATAACGAAAACAAGATTAAATACATAACATTGAACCATATACTTGTATATGTAGATATACAGATATACTAAAAATGTATCAGTAGATTCAGTGCCCTATTAACGCATGCGCACGCTGAGGAATTACCCGGCGACCCCACGAGCATAGGGGCCCTATGCTAATCTTTGCATGTTGTGTGCGGCATGTTTTTTAATGTTTAAACAACGATTTTTTTTGGAAGTACCTATACATTAACTATATATTTTATTTAATCGACATTTACATTTTTATTCATGCGAGTGGTTGTATAAGTAGTCGTCTCAGTGTACCGCTTTGTCAGGGGTCCTATAATGCTGTTAAGGCGGCCCTGAGTAGACTTTCCCCAGATTCACAAAACATATACAAAACAATGTAACCCCAGATTCATTTTTATTAAATTAAGATTGAATAAATTTAAATATACCATCAATTTCATCCGTTCTAGTTCTAGATATGAAAATGTACAGGAATAAAAAATAGATTTGTGGGTTACGAGTGTTATCTGGGTTTTTTTCCACTTCATCTGTAGGCCATTATGAAAAAATAACATTTTATTTTGTAAAAAAGAGATGTGAGGGGAACAAAAGAAACAAATCTATCATTACACTATGCACACTCAGATATTCACTATGTTTGCAAATATATCTATTTTTGCCATTTTTTTCAAAAGTATTTCAACTCAAGATATAATTGAACAACCTTTTTCTTAGCAGAGAGTTGTCGAATATGAACTTAATACTGATATACCTAATTCATGCATAGACATAGTTGTGTTATATGTCTCTGATACATGAATAGGTAATACATGGATAATCAATATTTTGTTATGTGCATGACACCCAGGTATACTATTGTGTGATACTGATAGTGATAGAAGTTGACATGGATAACTGATAGTGATAGAAGTTGACATGGATAATTACATCATTTTACAATTGATTAGCAATCACTTCACAGAAACCGTTATATATATATGAAATAACCAATTGATTAATTATCGAATCGATGATCAATTTAGTTTACTTTAATTAAATAAAGCAAACAATTGTATTGTTTTCATATTTGCCGCCGATATAATTAACAAATATTGTTACCTCCCTTTATCGGTGCGCCGGATCACCTGAGTGTTTTATTGTTTTCGAGATTGATTAAATATTGAGTACGTACACTTCGACATGAAAGTTCTAGAAAATACGTGTCAATAAATTCACAGTTAAAAAAACATATTCACAAAGAGCAGATAATAAAGATATGTGATTTTGCTACGAGATCAATGAAAACCTTGACAGAAGACGACGATTTACAATTGTACACCATTGACCAACAGGAATCGTCAATTTTCCGCGTTTTATCTTGTCTTAATCTCCATTGTTGGCTGCATAGTACCTCTCGTAACACTTTTCTAAAGCAAAAAGATAAAATCTTTCAGAAAATATCCAGTTTTTAATTCAACTTTCACTCTAAATATTAGAACTTTTCGAAATTAGTTAAGGCACTGATTGTAGTCACGTGACCATCGTTTTTTCAACGGAAATCCACGTTGACTTACACAAGGTTGAAACATTTTCACTTTCGAATATGTATAAATAACTGGTTGCAATATGCATCAAATATTGTGATGCTTTACTCATTAATTTGTATTACATACCTGACCCCCCCCCTTTTTTTTTTATTGCAAGCAATCTTAGAAACAGCCTTAACATACCGGTGCGTCTGTAAGATATATATTCCATTCAAAACCTAAAGTTGCGAGAGAAACGACGTAAGCAATTATTTAGGGATGGTATCAACCTGAACAAAAATATACCATCATAATCAACTGTCACTTCTGGGGAAACGACAAGGCGGAAACGAAGATTTTCAAGGCACAAAGAAATTAATAGAGGACAAAATGACATAGTCGTCAATTTGTCATCAACAAATCTAAAACCTGATGAAATTTATATACTCTCTAAGGGAGTTAATTTCAGACACACCCCTAACAAAATCAATGAGGAGCAACTATCAGCTGATCTCGACAAATTTGCTAGATCTCTTCGAATTAAAGAGTATTTCTTGGCCAAAAAGAGAGACTTTCCTGTAGATGGGTCGTCCGATTCGGAAGATGATAATGAGGTCTCCCTTCCTAGGTTTAAGAAAAAAAAGTTTATGGAATCCAATACAACTTTAAAATCCTTTATGGATTTAGTAAAAATTTATGTTCAGACAGCAGCTAGCACGAACATACCAACCCATAACAACATCACTCCAGCAGAAAAGGGTGCGATCCAGGTATTAAAGGAAAGGGATGACATTGTCATAAAGCCAGTTGACAAGGGTAGCGTAGTTGTTGTTATGGACAAAATGAAGGCAAACCGACAAGTGACGGATGAAAGATTTTACCAAAAAATGGACTCTGACCCCACGAAAGAATTCAGCACTGGAATAACACAGGAGCTAAAATGTATGAAAGAAAATAGTCATATTGACAAGAACACTTTCGATTATTTGAAACCAGACAAACCCAAAGCCGAACGCTTCTATTTGTTACCTAAATCTCATAAAGTCAACAACCCCGGGAGACCCATTGTTTCAGCAACTGAGCACCCCACAGAAAAAATATCCGAATTCATCGATTTCCACCTTCGACTTCATGTATAAGCGCTACCCTCACATTTGAAAGACACCACTGATTATCTTCAAACCTTCCTTCGGGGACCATTCTTGTTTCGATGGACGTTACGTCATTGTACACTAGCATCCCACACAATGACGGTATCGAAGCATGTCGAGAGGCCTGGGACCAAAGAGCCGTTGTATAACCATCAACGGAATGTCTTGTCCAGTTGCTCACATTGGTACTGAAGTATAACAACTTTACATTTAATGGAGAGCATTTTAAACAAACCAACGGAACCGCTATGGGAACAAAGATGGCACCTTCATACGCCAACATCTTCATGGGGAAACATGAAATATTAATCATGCAATCTGCACCCTACAAGCTGGTTTCCTGGGTTCGTTTCATAGACGACGTTGACATGAAGTGGACCGAGTCGGAAGAAAACCTCAATCGTTTCTTTGACCATGTCAACAAAGTTCACCCCACTATAAAATTCACCCATCAAACATACAGAAATAGCATTTCCTTTCTGGGTACGTACACTACCTGTAAACATGGCATTATGTCAACTGACATATACAACAAATCGACAGATAAATATCAGTACCTGTCCCCACAGAGTTGACATAATAAACATTGCACCAAAAGTATTCCGTACAGCCAAGTTCTCCGCATCAAACGCATCTGCTCCAATGAACAAACTACAAAAATTGGCTTGGGGAACTGAAATATCATCTAAAAAAGACGGGCTACAACAATGCGAGCATTAACCATTGTTTTTGCAAAGCAAGTGGTATTGACAGAAATGAAGACGAACAACAGAGTGCCATTTATCATCACATACCATCCTGCGCTCAGTAATTTATCCAACATCGTTCGTAAGCACTGGACAACCATACAAAACACCCATAATTGTGCAAAATCTTCACCAAAACCACCTGTCTTGGCTTTCAGGAAACCTAAAAGTTTGAAAGATATCTTGGTGAGAGCTGACATCTCCCCTCGATCTGCCTACAATGATCAGTGCCACAAATGTGATTCGATACGATGCATGACGTGCGAAAACATCCAATGCACACAAAATTCAGCAGCACACATACAGGAGAAGAATTCATCATATACTGCAATGCCAACTGCAAGACGGAAAATATTATCTACCTCCTGGAATCTGCAATTTTTGGCCTTCAATACATCGGAGAAACAAAACAACAAAACTTAGTAAACGCTTGAATGGCCACATAAGCGATGGAAATTGCAAATCTCACCTTCCACTCAGCATACATCTCAGATCGACGGGCCACCATGATTCTTTCGGGAAACTGAAGGTCACCATAATTGACCATAACCCCAAGTGGTATAATAAAAGCATACAGGAAAGGGAAAGCTTCTAGATTAGAAAACTTAAGACCTTATCACCGAATGGAATCAATGAGAAAAAAGTAATATCCTCTCTTGACTCCTTTTTTTGTTGGTCTCCTCGAGGCGGGTTAGGACATACCATTTGTTCAATTGGCCCAAAGTATATATCCCACACTATGGTGGGCCGTTTTGTTTTAATGAGTTTGGGTAACATACCGTTTTAAAAAAATATTGATATTATTGTTATTGTACTTTTATTTATTTGTATGTGGGATTTTAATTCTTTTATGCATGTATTTTTATATGAATAACATCTGGTTCTTTTGTCCCGCACATTGCCCGTCACAAACTTTTTTTGAAATTGTAAAGTCGCCATACTGGTTCGACATTTTATTCAATTAGACATTGATAAAGTCCGTCGGTGGGACGAAATTTTGTCATTCAACAAAGTGTTTAATTCTTTATCACTTTGTTTTGTGTACTTGGTGTTATTTTACAAACCACTTTAGACGTTTATAATTTCTTTTACTTGTATAGTATCGCTATACCGTAACGATCCCGTAAGATTGATCGTTGACTGATTTTTCAGACGTTGTATATATATATATACATATATGTTGTATATTCCATCGTTCATATTATAGGAATGATAAAATATTGTGTTACAGATGCATTTTAGCACAAACAATTGTCTTAATTAATGGACATTTTAAGTGTGTGTACGTATTGTTTATTGACGAGAGAAACATTTGAAATACACCGTTATTTATGCATGATATCAGCTACATGTATGTATTCATAGTTGACTTATTGTAATGACCTAGCTAATATGTGTCTCTTCATGGATTTGTCAAAAGTGCCCAACAAACTTATCACATACACATTGCCAGGGACGTGAATGGAATTCAGTTTCAGTGATTTTAGTCGATGACATAATATATTGTCAATCAAAATTCCATATGATTACGGTCATGGCATCGCTTGAAATAACTCTGGAATATATTTATATATATAAATTTACATAATGAGCATTCTAAAAAGCAATAGGAACCGATTGTTGCTCTTTATAAACTTGAAAATATCAAACATAAAAACAGTACTTTCACTTATTTTTAACGCATGACAATATTTCAGATATCAATAGTGACCATTCACAAGTATTACGAATTGTTTGTGATGCTCCAGTGACAACAGAACAGACAACCGAAAAGATAACAACATATGATGCACCGCAAAGTTCCCCACAACTGCCTGTTTCGGAGAAATCAACCACAAACAGCTCAAACATAGATACTACAGCTACTGTTATAACGACAGGTAAAAGTCTAGCTAAAGATACAGGTACATGAAATATTGAATAATAATTTTAGATTGGAATTTCCAAAGCTTAATAAGTGAATTGTAAATTTAAAAGGAACAAACGTTCTTAAGAACTACATGTATATTGTGCAAACTGTGGTCAGATTTCTTAATCAAGGTCATGTTCAGTTGTTGTTAGGAGGTCTCATGTCTTATTTACGTTATTTGTGTTTGTTTTCGCATAGCGGTATCCAACACATATTGTGTTGTTTGCTGTGTTTGTCTTCGTCTGGTGTCTTGTGTGCCCAATGTTGCTAGTTTTTGTTGATTGTCCATTCTTGATTGTCCCTTCTATTTTCTCTAACGTTTATTTTCTACTCCTTGACATGGTTGATGTACCTTGGTAAGTAATCTTAAAAATACATAGTTTGATTGTTTTTATCTTTTGCTTGGTATTTTATTGACCTTCGATGGCCTTGTTCTACTTGTGCCAATATTTATTAATAATAAATTTATGGACCGCATCAATGAGACAATTAACCATGATTTAATCTACTCTACATGCAATGTGTGGTATGCTAAGAGGCAATGCTATACTTAGTTTTGCAAGTGACAAGATGAAACATTTTAAGGTCTATCAATGGCTGATTAGACAATAAATTTGCGATTTGGGCAGTGATCATTGAACACATGTCTTGAGATATGGACAGGCGACATAAGGGTAATAATAAAATTACCGAACACTGAGCAATCTTCCAAAGGGAAAGGCAAAACTCATATGTCAGCAAACAGAAAAAATCATTTAACAATCGGAAAACTGGGAAAACTGCAATGGCCCTGACTTGGTACAGGCATTTCCAAAGAAATGGTGGGTTGAATCAGATTTTACAGACATAGGACACACATTTTGATGGGTGGGCCATAACAATTGGACTATAATTGTAAAGAAGGATATGGATGTAAATGCACCCGAAAGCATATTCAACTTTCCACTTCGACACAACTTAATGTAAAGGGACATCGCCTTTATTTTTGTCATATTTCTCACAACCACAGTATGGTCATTAATAATTATTACAACTCATACCGTAAACTGAGTGTGAAGAAGCTCATATACCGCAGTTGAACGGTTTTCTTTCCTTCTGTCGATAAACGCTCCGTTTTAGCAACTTTGTCGTTCTGATGATATTTAAAGATTAGATACGGGTTATTTGACACTAATTTCGAAGTGCGACTCCGTCCCATTGCAGACTCATGTGTACACAGATGACCTTGGCTGATTATGACTCATGTTTAGGCTTTTTTGCTTTATTGTTCCCAAACATGTTTAATTTATTTGCCTTTCTAGTGGTGCTGTTGAGCGTCCTTGTTGAAGGTTATCCCAGAAACGTGTCATGCACACCTAATTATATATCAAGGTTTCTATAATTTATTATTCCTTCAGGGCTTGAACAAACAATAAGGGTAATACTAAAATTACCGAACTCCGAACAATCTTACAAAGGGAAAGTCAAAACTCCTAAGTATATAAACAGACAAAATCAGTCAACAACCGGAAAACTGTGAAAACCGTAATGACCCTCAAAGGTTCGGCTGTCACTATAACAGTATTTATAACAATACGGGAACAAAATAGGTAAAATAGTTGTCAAAGCAGTACCAAACCCAGTGAAGCAAATGTCGAAAACTATTTTACGTCACACATTGATAAACAAATATTTGTGACATTTTTGTTGACTTCCTTATCTTTATACATTTTCACTATATGAAAATGCATCGTTTATCATCGTCTCTGCAGAGACGGAATATATTTCGACAACATCTTGGTATCGGAATATAAACTTTTCAAGAGATTGAATAAGGCGAATATTGTATAACCCTGGTCCAGTATCATGTTTCTCAGATGAAGATGACGTTTCAGGAAATCGGAATAATTGCTACTGGCCCTTGCATATCGAATCAATTGCGATATGTAAACACCATATGCAGGAGAAGCTGGTATACTGCTGCACATATTTGGAAAATTTATGATTTTAAAATTGAAGTCGTCCCGTTTATCATAAATTTTGGTACTGAGTTGACCACTATCGTTAAATTCGAGGTATAAGTGCAAAAATGATGCGGACGAAGCTGTATCTGCGGTCTCTTTATCTAGCTAGTTTTATAGGCCCAAGCTTCCCCGCGTAGTGAAATGATGCTGTCATGCAAGTTTTTTCACATATTGGTAAAATGTAAATCCTAACAAATAACCAGGCGAAGAAAGTTGTTATAAAGAACGTTCTAATTTTGAAAATTAGACATACTTTATTTAATCTTCGTGACACATAATATTACCAACAATAACAAAATACGTCCAATAAAGATATTATCTATACATTACAGTAGATATCTCGCGTATCTTTTCACAAGCCAAATAAGATGTACTACAATCAATAGAACAAACGACCAAGTCGATTTGAAAACATTTACAAGAATGTTAAACACTTGAAAATCATGGACAGAAACAAAATGTCACAAATGTGTTTTGTTGTAATATTGACATACATTCTACAAGAATAAAGAGGTTGATTAGTAATGAATACCACTGTTGTTGTCAGTTCGATTCCCGAACAGACCAAGGTGTACAACATTATGTGATAAAGTTTGTCTGTGACTTGCAACAGGTTGATGGTTTTCTCCGTGTCCTCCGGTTTCCTCCACCAATATAACTGACCCCACGATATAACTGAAATATTGTTGAAAGTTGCGTTAAGCACCATAAATGATAAAACAACAAATATTGAACTCAGTGCATTTGCTGGTGCAGTTGCTATAATACTTCTGATAGCTTTAGTTATAACATGCATAAGGTTTGTAAATATATTTGTTTTCTATATACACAGTGGTCAATATATAATACAACGATTTTGATACGGCAATGTTAATTGATTCTTTAATGAGATTCTCTTCATATATGTATTTAAGTAGTTATCATTTAATTGAACTCATTATTGCACATACATGTAAATGAACACTTACAAAGATTTTATCTCATGTATATGATTTGTAGATAGTTGTTTGTCCTTTTCTACCTTTCGTATCTTCAAACTCTTCATAAAACAAATTAAGGTGGAATATGAAACAATCCATAGAGATATTTTATAATAATTACATAATCGTTTTCGAACAATGAACTTTGCGGGGTTTATTCTATTACTTGCATCATAATATTTATTTATCAAAGCTCCAATCATAAATTACATCTTGATATCTTTATAGGTACAAAGCAATACTAAATGCAAGAAGAACAAATGAGAATGTAAACAATTCCAATCATCAAGTAGAATATAACAGTCATTATTGTGATTTGACAAATAATGGACCGAACGTGCCAGGCCAAGAATATGATATTATTGATAGTAATTATAATACCATTGATGTTGACAGATCCCAGTTATCTAACAACGTGGTATGTATGGAAGGAGAATATATTAGTGTTGAACCTGATGGACATTTGACGACTAACATTAATTGAGGTCAAAGACAAATATTATCCAGAAAATATATGCCTTTACGATTTTAATTATACTTACAATGGTAACAGTAACGAGAGAGAGAGAGAGAGAGAGAGAGAGAGAGAGAGAGAGATCATTTCTTAAGCTTGTAATTTTTGTATGCTAAATGGGGTTCATGTTGTTCACTTTACCCTATTATTTTCTTAGGTCCGTGCTTTTATGTCTGCTGCGCATTCCATACTAATTCATGTTCGGTTCGTCTTTATTCGCAATTGTTCATTGAAAGCTCGTCTCTTTAGTGGTATTTGATTACGCATATTAGTGTCAACACGAGTGTCTTACAAGATGCAGAAACGTTTACCCTTCGTTATCACTTGGGTTCAATCTGGTTTTTATTTGGGCATATGGATTGTCCATTCGTGATTGTATCTTCGTGTTTCCCTAACTTTTATATTAAGACCTAACCAGACCAGTTTTGGAAAATAAACCACCCATATGTTCTGTCTACTTTTCGGCTTAGATGAAGATCACAAATAATTTGTCAAAGACATTGATATTTAATTAAGTGCACACGACACGTCTCTGACATAACCTTAGTCAATTACGCTCCAAATAAAAAGAAACGAAAAGCGAAATAATCTATAAATAAAGCCACCGGAAGCCAAAAAAAACAAAAACAAACAAAGGTTATAAACAGTATAGCCAAAACCAGGTATAATTACCTATACATTAGCTACAATAATAATATCTTTATGTAGGAACTGTATATTTTAATAATAACTATAACCAATAAACCAAGTGTGACTGAAACGAATCAGAATTTACAACAATACAGAACAGACATTTTAAAACACTCACAACATTAAATAATATATAATGCGTATTGGGCAATCTAGATGATAATTTGAAAATGATAAAGCTAATGTATACAAAGTATGATGGTTAGTTAAATAATATACTTACATATCGAGAATAATATTCTGTGTCCATCTGAAAACTATTATCTATGCGCTGGTATGATACCATTGAATATATGTTTATTATATTTTTCTATAATTTAATTGAGCTCTTCTTTTAGTGGATTTTTGTGTTAGCTTAAAATAATTTACATCTAACTAGAGCATGATTCGTACATGTAGTGTTGTCATTATTTCTCAAAACAAGCTATTTACACTGCGAGAACAAATCTATCATGCATTTCTTATTTCAAATAAAACATAACAGACGTGTGGTTCCTGTTATTTTACCGGCAATAATGTTACCCATTGACACTAAATTATATAGCCTGTCTTAAAACACGTATAGAACAAAGCTGTAATTGGGGGATGTGGTCAACATAAGATATGCTTTCTTCCTCATAGTATTTATTGTACAATAGAAGTATATAAATATTTGGTATGCCGTATTTCACAAATATATAGAGAAATGTTGAAGATACTAAAGGGCGAACAAGCGGCCGTAAGCTCTTTAGTCTTCTGTAGTGTTTCCTAGATCACTGTTTGTCATTGTAGTGTCCGTCCGTCCATTTACGGGTTTTGACTACCCCCTTTCTTGTCTTCAAACTGTTCTTTAAGAGAGATAGACAACACAACGACCAAATGAAAAAAGGGACGAGAAGACGACAATGGTCGACAAAACAATAAACCGAAAACAAAGACTTGAACAATAAATCTTTTGTATTCCTATTTGTATTAACAATAACAACATTCTAATTAATGTAAATCGATTTGTAAGTAAATACTGCTGTACAGAGCGCAATAATGCACTTTACGTGCCAGGAGAGGGATAAAATGAAAGACAACAAATATCACACTGTCAGAACAGTTAAAAAAAAATATCACACTGTCGGGACAGTTAAAAAAATTTCACACTGTCGGAACAGTTCAAAAAATATCACACTGTCGGAACAGTTCCAAAATCAAATAGAAAAAAACCCATGAAGACAATCCATACACCAAGCACACATATATATGACCGCTCGATTTTCTAGCTTGTAACAGGGATTCTAATAACATGTGGAGGCTTGAAGCTAGTTTTATAGGTCCAAACTTCCCCGCGTAGTGAAATGATGCTGTCATGCAAGTTTTGTCACATATTTGAAAAATGCAAATCCTCACAAATACCCAGGCGAAGAAAGTTGTTATAAAGAACGTTCTAATCTTGAAAATTAAACATACTATATTTAATCTTCGTGACACATAGTTTGCCATGTGCATGGTTGTAGATATGTTAAAGAGATCCGAACACTTCATTGATCATTAAAATATTAAATGGGGTACAAGGCTATCATAAGACATATTAAAGTGGATCCACTCAGGATTCAATTTTCTATTAAAGAAAATATTGTATGCATAATTTACAGTGTGATTTTAGATCGTTTTCCTTGTTGATTATTTCCCTTGTCATACAAAAGTGATTGATTGTAATGTGAACTAGACTTGCTTTCTAATGTATTCATAAAAAAATAAATATCAGATAATATCTATACTTATACAATAAGTTAAAGAAAAATACTACTGTCAGTTGGGTATGTGTGATTTTTCATGTGATTGTGTGTACATGTTTAGAATTATACTTTAAAAATACTTGTGTTCATGATTTCATACAGTGTTTATTTTACATGACAAATATATAAATATTACATTACCATTAGAGAAAATTGAAGGAGCAATTAGAAATGGACAAATCAGAAACACTGATAACATTAGGTACACAAGAGACAGGACGAACAATGATCGACATTACATTACACAGAAAAAAACACTACAATCCAGATGATAATTCAAGTGATGCGAAAAAGAAAACAGTCCTTCCTCAACTAGCAATATCCGTCGTGTCTCTAATAAACAACACGAATATCATTTGCTAAGAGAACGGCAACAACTGCAAAAGGAAATAATCAGAAAAAAACAGATCAAGCAAGACCTAGGAATACAATAAACGGGAATAAAGACGAACGAACCGAACATTGTAGCGGACATGACACCACGGGACTGAAAACATGAAATATGTCATTGAACAAACTGGTGAATATCGGACCCATCACACAACTTAGCGTTGGGGACAACTTACGCTTGTTTTTGGTTTGGTTTATCGCCATTTTCAACAATATTTCGGTTGTTTTCACTGCGTGAATTTTATTGATGGAGGAAATCGGAGTACCCGGAGAAAACAACAGACCTACCACAAGTCACTGACAAACTTGTTAAGCATGTGAAACTTCAACGGACATACACGTAGCTGTAATTGAAGTATTTACAAAATAATGCACTTTCTTTCTTACTTCTTGTAAATAATAAAAATGTTTATATATTAATCATTTAAGTCCAGCACTGATATCTACGTTAACAAATTAGCCACTTAATAATAATGAATGTATACCACGATGTCGTTATAGGTGTAATACCACTAATTCATTTCTTTCACATTTTCTACTAAATTTGTGTTTTTTCGAGCCTACCTGGCCATTTTATCTTAAGCTTAACCTTTCCAAGACCATATATTTTCTGAAACGTATAATCTTCCTCTACGTTCTATCAAAATATCAGGGCATGTTTAAAATCTTGCAGTGAAATGCCAGCCTATGGAAAATACCTATTCTATACATAGCTCGGTTATCCCCCAGTATTTATAGGTCATGCATCAAATCCTCCATAAAGGTATTGAAGTACAACTAAATCCATCAAATTTAGGCTCAAAATAATCCCTATATATTTTACTTCAATTATCAATTTTAAATATTCGATTCCATTCAGTAGTTTTCACAATACTTCAAAGAGAAAGGAACTTTTTTCTTTAAAAGGGATTACTTTCGTATATGTTCTAAGCTCTGATTGGTGAATTAGTGGTTTGACACCATAAATGTCGTTCGTCATCCTTAATAGTAGGAAAAGGACAAAATCATCTAACACCCTTATGCTAAAATATTAAAAGCTGTTATTGTGAATAGAACACAGAAACGTAGTACCAGTTAATTCTACCAAATCAGGCACCCTCCCTCCAGGGTATAATTACCACTTGTAACATGAATGCATTATTTTCCTTTGATCTTTTTCATGGTTTATATACCAGAATGTAAGCAACAGCTAAGAACTATGAACAAATACACGCAAATACGAGATATTGCATACTTTATATCTGGGTTGTAGTTTGATTACTTTCAGAGAGACGTGCAATATTTTACTTCTACAGGTATACTATTGTATGGGTATTTGTATGCACTAGTGAATAACAGTTAACAATATTTAACGTACATTGTCTATCACCGTGGAGTCATTCAACTGTTTAAAGACATTTAATTTGTATTTGCTTGCCAACTTATAGTGTGCATTGTTTGTTGGTCTTTATCAACTTCCGGGTTGACACGTAAGACAACATAAAACGTAGAACATGATATTTCTGATATACACGATATTAGTGATTCTTCAACTGTATAAAGGTAAGACGATTTGATACATAATTACAACTATCCCCATAATTCGTAAAACATTAATTTCTACTCAATAGAGGATAAAGCGGATATACATTTCCATTCGATGGTATAAATGTAAATATGACATTTCTTAAACAAGAACTTCCTCGGTAAAGGTCGACAAAATCGTAAGCTGTTAGTAATATTACTCACTCTTTTAAAATCTTTTTAAAATCTGATTCAACCCACCATTTCTTTAGAAATGCCTGTACCAAGTCAGGGTCATTACGGTTTTCACAGTTTTCCGGTTGTTGACTGATTTTGTCTGTTTATATACTTGTGAGTTTTCACTTTCCCTTTGTAAGATTGTTCGGAGTTCGGTAATTTTGTTATTACCCTTATTTATTAAGCTTCAAAAACTAAAACATTTAAATACAAACGTAGAGACTTAATTTGCTGTGAACGACCGATTCGATGTACATACTCAAAGGCAAACAATAAACAAGTCACATGACTTATGTCGTCGGTAGCAGGAAAGCCGAACGTCAGCCAACGAAACTGATGGTGATATTGGTCGTAATTTGAAAAATGCAGAGCAATATGGTTAACGGGATCATCCTTACACATCCGTATACCTAAATATACACTGACCACATACTATTTTGAAATGATTATGGAGTAGAATAACATATTTATGCTCATTATTGAAGACCCTACAGTGACTGTAAAAGTAAAAGCATATAATGCAACAAACAGCAGTAAAAGCCGTGGTACTCACAGTTTCTTTCTTAATAGACAAATGATTTGATTGTTGAACAATACATTGGATAGAGCCTTCAGCTAAAAGTGTCCGTATCGTAGATATATGTTTTGGTCATGTAATATGTCCATGTTTAATTCCTACATTTTCCATTTTCCAACATATTATCATCTTGTCTGTCATGAAGACTGGTTAATAGATGCTTATCACCAATTAATATTAATGCAAACGTAGATATCACATTCCTGTGCACACGAAGCGTTTCATGAATAACCTTCATCAGGTGCGATTAGAATGGCAAATAATTTAAAAGAATCTAGAATAATGGCCTATAATAAACAGAATCTACTTGGCTATTAGTCACTTATTTACAGTCTGTTACTGATCTTTGAACTCGTCGTGTTTACGTCATTTTAGTTTCGGTGAAAGTGGTCTTTTGGGTTAAAGCGATATCATACACGTTCTTCGCTCATTATTTTGCTTTGCCGTCTAACACAACGGGCTGGAATCCCATTAATCGGTATCATGCCACCACATTTCTATGTCTGTCCCTCACACCAGCGTTTAGATGTCGTCTGGTAACTGTCCTACTTGTTTCTGTATTGAGCAGGTTGAGGTTTATCAACGGAATAGTTCGTGTTGTTGTTAGCTATTTTGTCATTCATTACTGTTTAGTGTATATTCTCAATATTACTTGATTTTGTGTTTTCATTTATAGGTATAGCAACAGTGGTTCCAGATCCTTGCCCGAATTATATTGTCAGTGGCATAGGTAATGCATATTTAACCAACCCACTCTTTCTATTAAAGTGTTTATGTCATGTTGAATACTGAAAACAGAGCATGCAATATGCATGACTACCCGATAATACAAATTGAAAAGTGAAATATGTTGTAAAAGAATATAGAAATGATGAATATGAAGCGGGTTGGCTTTCTAGTAGTTGCTATTAAATTGTTACATGTCAAGACAATGTACATTCTAATTTGAATTATATATTTGTGAGATAGTTTATATGTTTCTTTATTCGGAGATCTATCATGCACTTACATTTAACAGCAAATTATATTCGGTCACCTCGGGTTAAGAGGGAATCTTAAATGGAACTTTTTAATTCTTGATTGTCAATTCCTGGTTCTACATCCTTAATTCTTAACCCATACGTACGATAGACTTACGTAGGAAACGTTTCATTTACTAAGTGTCTACACAGGAGTCAGCATTTGTTCCACATGGACACCAAAGTCACAAACTAATATATATTAAGAAAATAATTAGACCTAGTAGTAGTAATGTTATCCATTTTTTTAGAGTCAATTTAACTTATTTTGTACAATACCTCAACGTTATCATATAGCGATAGTTGGATTACCTAACAACTCATACAAGCCTATCACCAATACGACGTGGGTTCGCGCCCGGCTTTGTATATTACAAAAAAAGGTGCACTCGACTTGCCTGTAGCAAGTGATAAAGCTTATCATTTGCATGCCCATGATCGGTGGTTCTCTCCGGGTACTCTGGCTTCTTCTACCACTAAAACTGGTCGCCATGATATAGCTGAAATATTGCTGATAGTGGCGTTAAAACACGAAAAATTTAAATAATTCATCTAGAAAGAGTGCTTCATCTGTTCAGTGGATCATCAAAGGTTTTAATTTGAATGTGAAATCAATTGATCTATCTAATGCTTCTATTGATAGTTGCTATTTTCAATTTACAATTAATAAACAAATTAAATGTTAACGATGAAACGCTATAGTCAAAACAGAAGTAAATGTTAACAATAAAGTATTTGTACTGATTCCAACTCTATATCATTATCAAATATATATGGATAACATGCCATAATTAATGCAATAGTTATATCATTATCTGTTTTAATTACTTTCTTGCAGTGGCTGATATGTGTAAGTCAAGTTCTGCAACAGAAGAAACAAGTTCTGGAGGATACAGAGTAGACAGTGTTGTCTTACGTATAAGGACCCAACAGGATGACTGCATATGTCGGGTAACGTTGTACAATCAAAAAGAAAACCCGGTAGATGTAGGTTTGAGGAAATATGAAGGTTTTATAACATCAGCACCAGAGAAAGCTGATTGTGGACTTGCTGTTGACATAAATCATATACCTGATATGTCTACAGGAAATGCAATAGCTCCTATTGAATGTCTTGTGAACGATACATTTCGAAATACACCACTGTTTCAAAAGAGTTATCTGCGATTTAGATCTAGGATAATTCATGGAGAATTTATCAGAGGCTTCTGTATACGGATAGTACGAGGTAAGGCATCATTACAAATTGTGAATTTGAAAACAACATCATAAACCAATAATTTTCGTTCTCCAGTCACTAACTATTAATAATACCTCGCATAGCTTGACAAAATATCGAATAATCTATTCGACTTTACCACATAAAGGGCATAGTCCTTATTATATAAGTACGCTGAAGAAACAAATCATACACCATCATGAAAGTTTGGTAAAGTACATGTTTATTTCCCAACTAACGCATTTATACAATCGAATCAGAATGATGAGATGGCCTAAATAAATGCATAGGTATATATATATTTGCAACAAAATCAAAAATGATTGGCATTTATGTTGTACAATGGTACAATCCCTGTTCATTTGCATTTGGATTCAACAAAGTGTTAATGCCTGGTTAATTGAACTTTCCAATGTTGGAAGGTCATTTGTTGATCGAAAATTTTGTCAATATATTTTTTGTAGCATCTTTATCGGTATCGTTGCACAATCTTCTAGACTTCTACAATTTATGTTGTTTGTACTGCATCGTCATGTCTCGACGATTCGTTACTCATTAAGTTCTCTGGTTGGTAGATTCCCTTAGACTTAATAAGGCTAAGCGAATGGTGCTGCAGTGTATCAATGGTGTGGGTTCAAATCCCGTCGAGGGAAGAACAAAAAATTGACAGCTCTAAAATCTAATTCTAACACTGTTTGGTTTAATTTTCAGACGTATATAATATTTAGTATTAACCTAGTATCCTTAGTAACTTTGAGATCCAGTGGGACAGATATAGTGTATGGTTGTCACTTGCTTGTCACGTTTGTATAATATATCCTACCGTGACATCTGCTCGGTCATGCAATAATGTCGGTCATTTGTTTTGATTTACAATTCTCACGCAGCACGCGACCAATGACGTCATTCTGTATATTCATAGCGTACATAAACACAGAGGGAATACTTTTCAACGTCAAAATTACAAGATGAGATTAAAACAGAGAAGTTTGAATTGAATAAATTCCATGCAAGTAGAAAAGATCCTTTTTACTAATGCCTTTTTTTCCTGATCATTATGCTTGTTAAATATGTTTCCATCGATGGTATTCCCCAAACAGTTGTATTTTTTCCGGTTTGTAGACATAATCGACATCACAGTTCATGACCGTTTCTGGAATGTAGGACAAGCAAATTGTATTTTAAAATACTTTGAAAATATGATGATTGATCATTCAGATTCCACCATTTTCTAGAAAATGGCCGATGTTACAGGGAAAATACATGCAAGTGCTCTCCATTAGTCACAAAATGGCAGATTATTTTGCATTTCCACTGCTACTTTAATAACAAATATACCCCTTACTTCTTGGGGTAATGAAATGAAATTCACAGAGAAAATAGAAAAAGAATTAATTTAACAGCAATAATCAAAATTTATAGCATAAATTGAACAGAGAATTAAACTAAACCAGACAGAAAAATGAGATTGTCTGGGTAAAAAACCCCTGTCATTATTACAAATAGCATCAACAAAACTGTAGTGTTACCACTCTGTGATAATAAATGTGATTTAAATAAATTGAAATCAGTCATTAATTGTTTTACCAAAATATGTCGGCCTAATAGATTGTATTGACAAAAGCAAAAAACACCAAATTCACTGGATTAAATACTTTTTATGTGGGTAAGCAAGTTTACTATTTGCATCAAATAATTAATTTTTAATACTTCAATTTCAAACTATTTAAATAAAACATCTTTTGAAATTTTTCAGACAAATCAATTACACTGAAAAAGCTAAAATACTGTACTTTCTTAATCTGGTTTACCTTTTAAGTTTGGTTGGCCTATGACAAAATCATGTGCTTTATTGAACTCTGACCGACTTTATGTGACGTCATACGACGCCATTTGGAAAAGGGAGGGTAAGCAAATATGGGTCAGTATGTAATTATTATCGATCTTTTTTCCATGGAACTTTACACATGTGAGCAAGAATAGATGAGGAACATAATTAAAAAGAAAAAAATGTTTACTTTTCAAACATGAAAAAAATAATCAAACATTATCCAATGACTGACCGACTTATTGTCAGACGAGGATACTTTATTTACTGTGACTGTATAGTGAATTCTTCATTATCCTATACAATATATTAATAAATGCGGAGATAGATTGCTGTCAAATTATAATATTAAGTATAAATGTACCATTTACACACGCTTATACACATGTCTTACGTATATCCCTAGATTTGCCTTACGAGAAAAGGTAACACTACGATTATTGAAGCTCCTTTTATAGGAACTGGATGTGGTCGAGTGGTCTAGGACGCTGGACGTAAGGCTAAGCGAATGGTGTTGCAGTGTATCAATGGTGTGTGTTCAAATCCCGTCGAGGGATAAACATAAATTTGACAGCTCTAAAATATAATTATAACAGTGTTTGGTTTAATTTTCAGACGTATGTATATATTATATATATATGTTATATATTCCATCGTTCATATTGTAGGAATGATAAACTATTTTGCTACAGATGCATTTTAGCACAAACAATTTTCTCCGTTATTTATGCATGATATCAGCTTCATGTATGTATTCATATTTGACTTATTATAATGACCTAGCTAATAGGTGTCTCTTCATTGTTGTAGCTATGAGCTGTATTACATTACTAGCAATATTATGTCAGTTTCAATGGTAGTTGAAACTCATGGATTTGTCAAAAGTCACCAACAAACTTATCCCATACATCTTGCCACAGGCGCGAATGGAACTCAGATTCAGTGATTTTAGTTGATGACATAATAGATATTGTCAATCAAAATTCCATATGATTACGGTCATGGCATCGCTTGAAATAACTCTGGAATATATCTATATATATAAATTTACATAATGAACAGTCTAAAAAGCAATATAAACAGATTTTTGCTCTTTGTAAGCTTGAAAATATAAAACATAAAAAGAGTACTTTCACTTATTTTCAACGCATGACAACATTTTAGATATCAACAGTCACCATTCACAGGTTTTACGAATTGATTGTGATGCTCCGATGACAACAGAACAGACAACCGAAAAGATAACATCTGATGCACCGCAAAGTTCCCCACAAACACCTGTTTCGGAGAAATCAACCACAATCAGCTCAAACATAGATACTACAACTACTGTTACAACGGCAGGTAAAAGTCTAGTTACAAGTGCACTAAGTCATGACATGTTAAAGCTAAAGATACACATACATGAAATATTGAATAATAATTTTAGATTGGAATTTCCAAAGCTTAATAAGTGAATTGTAAGTTTAAAAGAAACAAACCTTCTTAAGGACTACATGTATATTGTGCAAGCTGTGGTCAGATTTCTTAATCAAGTTCAGCTTCATTTGTTTGTAGGAGGTCTCATGTCTTATTTACGTTATTTGTGTTTGTTTGCGCATAGCGGTATCCAACACATATTGTGTTGTGTTGTTTGCTGTGCTCGTGTTCGTCTGGTGTCTTGTGTGCCCAATGTTGCCAGTTTCTATGCAGTGTCCATTCTTGATTGTCCCTTCTGTTTTCTCTAACGTTTATTTTCTACTCGTTGACATGGTTGATGTACCTTAGTAAGTAATCTTAAAAATACATATGTTGGTTGTTTTAATCTTTTGCTTGGTATTTTATTGACCTTCGATGGTCTTTTTCTACTTGTGCCCATATTTTTTATAATATGTTTATGGACCGCATCAATGAGACAATTAACCATGATATATTCGACTTTACATGCAATTTGTGGTATGCTAAGAGGTAATGCTATACTTATTTTTGCAATTGACAAGATGAAACATTTTAAGGTCTATCAATGGCTGATTGGACACTAAATTTGCGGTTTGGGCAGTGATCATTGAACACATATCTTGAGGTATGGACAGACGACATTGGACACACATTTTGAGGGGTTGGCCATACCAAATGCACTATAATTGTAAGGAAGGATATGGATGTAAATGCATCCGAAAGCCTATTCAACTTTCCACTTCGACACAACTTAAAGTAAAGAGACATCGCCTTTATTTTTGTCTTATTTTTCACAACCACAGTATGGTCATTAATAATTAGTACAACTCCTACCGTAAACTGAGTTTGAAGAAGCTCATACACCGCAGTTGAGCGGTTTTCTTTCCTTCTATCGATAAACGCTCCGTTTTAACATGTTTTTTCGTTCTGATGATATTTAAAGAACGGATAAGGGTTATTCAACACTAATATCGAAGTGCGACTCCTTCCCATTGCGGACTCATTAGTCTATTCCAGAAACGCGTCATGCACACCTAATTATATATCAAGGTTTTTATAATTAATTATTCTTACAGGGCTTGAACAAACAACATATATTGCAATTGGTGCTGGTTCTGGTGTAACTTTAATACTGCTAGTAGTCCTAGTTGTAATATGTCTAAGGTTTGTAAAAATATCATGTACTTTTGATATTTGAAGCATTATCTGTAATTATTTCTGTATGACAATATTCTCAACAATAACAAAATACGTCTAATAAAGATATTATCTATATATTACAGTAGATATCTCGCGTATAAAGAAATTGATTAGTAATGAATACCACTGATATATATTACAGTATATATCACGCAAGCCAAATAAAATGTATTACAATCAATAATACAAACGACCAAGTCTATCTGAAACATTTACAGGAATGTTAAACACTTGAACATCATGGACAGAAACAAAATGTCACAAATGTGGTTTGTTGTAATATTGACATACATTCTACAAGAATAAAGAGGTTGATTAGTAATGAATACCAAAAACTTCTAGCTAGAAAACTCAAAAGAATAGACCACATTCACCCTAGTATATGTACGTTGATATAAATCTCATAATGTGAAAAATCAGTCTGCTCTGAAGTTATCACAATACTATATGTATTGGATAATATCGACATTTGAGGGCAATTGTCAATATGCGTTATATTATTCAAGTAATAAGAATTTTAAATTGAAAGACGTTTTAAAACTTTAGTGATAATAGAAATATATTGGATTCGTACTACAACAAACACTGCAATCAATATATAGGTGTTCGAATAAGGTCAATATAGAGACCCACAAGGTAGCAATAGAAATAAGACCCATTTTGTCCGCTATAGGGCATAGCTCCTCCAAAGTTGACATTCATTAGATACAATGATTTTGCTATAAACATAGTTTAAGCTGTTTAGAATTATTGCTCTGAGATAGGTTTAGTGTTAATATTATTTTCAGTATTACTTTAAGTTCTATTTGTGTGTTATTAATATCAATAACGTTTCAGATGTCCTAGAGTGTCTGTGGTTTCATAAAACATTTATGGACTGGTTATTTGGACAATAGTCAGTATATTTCTTCTCGACATCAACTATTCCCCTATTATACCTGGATATGGTGTATACTAAAGAGTATTGTAGAATTTCATATTGTAAGTTGTATCACAGTATTTGTAAGAGTTTAATTTAAAGCATCTGTTTTTCCTTTTTTCATTAGAAGGAAATTAACACAAAAAGCAGGACCCAATGAATATGTAGATAACTCACATCAACAGGAAGAAAGTGACGATAAGTTACCAGATAATGTACTATACGTGCCAGCGGGGGAATTTTATATTACTGGTGGTAAATGCAGTACCGCTGATGTGGATACAGCAAGATCTTCCAATAAAGGATTAAGCATGGAAGGCAATTACAGTACCGTTGATGAGGATATGCCGAAATCTTCCAACAAAAGATTAAGCATGGAAGGAGATTATAGTACCGTTGATGAGGATACACGAATATCCCTCAACGAAAGATTAAGTGTGGAAGGCAATTACAGTACCGTTGATGAGAAAATGCCAAAAATCTTAAAAAATAGAATAAGCATGGATGGAGATTACAGTACAGTTGAATTCGATGAACATTTGGATACAAACTGTAGTTATCCCGAGAATTCAGAACTAGGGCAAACAAAAGGGAAACAAAAACCAACTATCAAACCAAAACCTAAATCGTCCTGTAAAACCAGTGAGGCCAATCGCTCCCTTGATCAAAACATAAAGCACGTTACTCCTCCAAATGGCAGTGATAACGTCTATGCAATTGTTGATAAAAGTAGTAAAAATGTTCCAACAGCTAATGTAGGTAAAGGGGAGGGAACATTTCTGCCTGATCAAACCTACGCTGTTGTGGACAAAGCACGGAAACGTAAATCTAGTTCGGATGAAACAAATAAAAAGAAGTTCGAAATAAATTCTGGCAACAGGGTTTAGGCTATGTAATATTTTTTCAGGAATAATATAACATATCTTATATACATCTGAGTATTTATGCTTTGGTTTCCTAAAGTTCATAACATTAACTTCGCATGTAAGATTAGTCTGTTCCTTTCTGTATCAGTGACATTCCCAAACATATTTAAGGAAAGTGGTATTTTTTTTTCAAAATAACAGAGTGGAGTGGGAAAAAACCGATGCTAAAATGTTAATATTGGTGCAATCACTGCTTAAGCTTCTTTTGATAATATTAAATATCCTTACACATACTGCATAAATTATATAGCATATACTGTAAATAATAGGAAGATGAAACTGACCGTCAATTTATGTTAGACGTGGTGGTAATTGAACTAGAAATACTGAACAATTATATAGTTTAGCGTGCACAATGCATTACTGGAATAATCATTATAGGATACCTTCAAAGACAAAAGACAAAATAAGATATTGAAATACAAGCATATACATGATTAATCCAAAGGACATAAATATAAACCTACTTGTCGGTAATAATTTGTAATATTTATGGAGAGAGAGAGGATTTTGGCCTTAACCTGAATAAAAGTTCGCACAACCAAATTATCTGGTCAGTAGGAGACATTTTAAATTCTGCCAGACTACCAAGTTCAAGATCTTCCTAGCAAACCATATCTCATTCAGAAAAAAAATCATATGGTTATTTCTTAAGTTTGAAATCTGTGTATGCTAAATGGGTTCATGTTGTTCACTTTACCCTATTATGTTCTTAGTTCTGTCCGTTAATATCTGCTGCGCTTTCCATACGAAATCATGTTCGGTTCCTCTTTATCCGCAATTGTGCATTGGACAGCTCGTGTCTTTAGTTGTATTTGCTTACGCATATTAGTGTCAACACGACTTGACTGTATAAGTAGCAATGCGAGTGTCTTACAAGATGCAGAAACCGGCTACCCTTCGTTTTCACTTGGGTTCAATCTGGTTTTTATTTGGATTGTCCATTCGTGATTGCATCTTCGTGTTTCCCTAACTTTTATATTGAGACTTGTTCTGTCTACTTTTCGGCTTAGATGAAGATCACAAATAATTTGTCAAAGACGTTGATATTTAATTACGTGCACACGACACGTTTCTGACATAACCTTAATCAATTACGCTGCAAATAAAAAGAAGCGGAAAGCGAAATAATCTATAAATAAAGTCACCGAAAGCAAAAAAACAAAGGAAACAAATGATATAAACAGTATAGCCAAAATCAGGTGTAATTACCAATACATTGGTTTTTTGGGGTATTTCAAAATATGTAATTAGCAAGAGGTTTACAATTAATTTATATTTTATTGATTTGGCCTAAGTCTTATACGTGTGATCTGTTCAGTTACCGGTTTTTTCTGTATGGTAGATAAATCTACTCGCTACCTTATTCTTATTGGTTTAATTCTTACTATTGTTCTTTACCCTTTAAAAGCCAGTATTTTATACACTGTGATTATTATTTTGATTTAATTTGATGCGTGTAAAGTAGAACACGTTTGTTAATAAAATACCCACCCCCCCACGGTAACTTAAATTTTGGTAAATTTATTAAAACCACAAGCAATATATAGTATATGTATATATTATTACATTTTTAGTCGTATATAAAGAAATGTTTATTGCATTATATGATTGGTGGAATTTATGAACAGCGATTGTGTGATCAATATTCATGAACAACGATGATATAATAGTGAATAGCAGTTAACATTGAATTTCATGGACAGTGATAATTAATGTGATAATGGTGGACAGTTAATAGCCAAAAATGATATTTATTTTTGTATTTTAATTTATTGTGATATAATAATATATATATATATATATAAATGGCAATACACATATTCTCTTTTGCTTGTTTTTCTGTATCCATAGTTGTTAATTAGTTACAATAATAATATCTTGATGTAGGAACTGTATATTTTAATGATAGCTATAACTAATAAACCAAGTGTGGCTAAAACAAATCAGAGTTTACAACAATACAGAACAGACATTTTAAAACACTAACAACGTTAACAAATATATATTGCGTATTGAGCAATCTAGATGATAATTTGAAAATAATAAAGCTAATATATACAAAGTATGATGGTTAGTAAAATAATATACATACATATCGAGAATAATAGGCTGTGTCCATCTGAAAACTATTATCTATGCGCTGGCATGATGCCATCGATTATATGTTTATTATATGTTTCTATAATTTAATTAAGCTTTTCTTTTAGTGGAAATATTCTAGTTTGTTTTGTTTTAGTTTTATATAATTTACATCTAACTTGAGCATGATTCGTACATGTAGTGTTGTCATTATTTCTCAAAGCGAGGTATTTACACTGCGAGAACAAATTTATCATGCATTTCTTATTTCAAATAAGATATAATAGATGTGTGGTTCCTGTTATTTAACCGGCAATAGTGTTACCCATTGACACTAACTGCTATAGCCTGTCTTAAAACACGTATAGAACAAAGCTGTAATTGAGGGATGTGGTCAACATAAGATATGTTTTCTGCCTCATAGTATTTATTGTACAATAGAAGTATATAAATATTTGGTATGCCTTATTTCACAAATATGTAGAGTAATCTTGAAGATACTAAAGGGCGAATCAGTGGCCGTAAAATCTTTAGTTTTCAGTGTATTGCTTCCTAGATCACTGTTTGTCATTGTAGTGTTCGTCCGTCCATTTACGGGTTTTGACTACCTCTTTGGTGTCTTGAAACTGTTCTTTAAGAGTGATAGACAACACAACGACCAAGTGAAAAAAAGGCACAAGAAGACGAAAATGGTCGACAAAACAATAAACAAAAAACAAAGACTTGAATTCTTTTTTTTATTCCTATTTCTATTATCGATAACAACATTCTGATTAATGTAAATCGATTGGTAATTAATTACTACTTTACAGAGCGCAATGATGCACTTTACGTGCCAGGAGAGGGATAAAATGAAATATAAAAAATATCACACTGTCGGAACATTTAAAAAAATATCACACTGTCGCAACAATAGAAAAATCGCACAAAGACAATCCATACACCAAGCACACATTTATTTGACTGCTCGATTTTCCTGCTTGAAGCAGAGATTCTAATAACATGTGGAGGCTTAAAGCTAGTTTTATAGGCCCAAGCTGCCCGCGTAGTGAAATGATGCTGTCATGCAAGTTTTTTCACATATTGGTAAAATGTAAATCCTAACAAATAACCAGGCGAAGAAAGTTTTTATAAAGAACGTTCTAATTTAGAAAATTAGACACACTATACATAATCTTCGTGACACATAATTTGCCATATGAGATGGTATGCAAAGATATCGTAAGACATATTAGAGTAGATGCACTCAGGATTTAATTTTCTATTAAAGAACCTATTTTATGCATGATTTACAGTGTGATTTTAAATCGTTTTCATTGTTGATTATTTCCCTTGTCATACAAAAGTGACTTATTGTAATGTGAACTAGACTTCCTTGTTAATTTATTCATAAAAAAATGAATATCAGATAATATCTATACTCGTAAAACAAGTTAAAGAAAAATACTAATGTCAGTTGGGTATGTGTGATTTTTCATGTGATTGTGTGTACATCTTTAGAATTATACTTTAACAATATTTGTGTTCATGATTTCATAGAGTGCTTATTTTACATTAATAAATATTACATTACCATTAGAGAAAACCGAAGGAGCAATTAGAAATAGAAAATGCAGAGAAACTGTCACCATTAGGTACACAAGAGACAAGACGAACAATGATCGACATTGCATTACACAGAAAAGCCCCTACAATCCAGATGATAATTCAAGTGATACGAAAGAAAAAACAGTCCCTGCTCAACTAGCGGTACACGTCGTGTCTCTATTAAACAACACGAATATCATTTGCTAAGAGAATCGTAACAACTGCAAAAGGAAATAATCAGAAAAAGCAGATAAAGCAAGACCCAGGAATACAATAAATGGGAATAAAGACGTACGAACCGAACATTGTAGCGGACATGACATCACGGGACTGAAAACATGAAATATGCCATTGGACAAACTGGTGAATATCGGACCCATCACACAACCTAGCTTTGGGGACAACTTACGTTTGTTTTTGGTTTTGTTTATCGCCATTTTCAACAATATTGCGGTTTTTTCACTGCGGTCAATTTTATTGGTGGAGAAAACCACCGACATACCGCAAGTCACTGACAAACTTGTAAAGCATGTGCAACTTCAACGGACATACACGTAGCTGTAATTGAAATATTTACAAAATAATGCACTTTCTTTCTTGCTTCTTGTAAATAATAAAAATGTTTATTTATTAATCATTTAAGTCCAGCACTGATATCTACGCTAAAATATTAGCCACTTAATAATAAAGAATGCATACCACGATGTCGCTATAGGTGTAATACCACTAATTAATTTCTTTTTCATTTTCTACTAAATTTGTGTTTTTTCGATCCTAACTGGCCATTTTATCTTAAGCTAAACCTTCCTAAGACCATATATTTTCTGAAACGTACATGATTCCTCTACGTTCTGTCACAATTTCAGGGCATGTTTAAAATCTTGCAGTGAAATGCCAGGCTACGAAAACACCTATTCTAAACATAGCTCGGTTATCCCTCAATATTTATAGGTCATGCATCAAATCCTCCAAATTTAGGCTCAAGATAATCCCTATATATTTTACTTCAATTATCAATTTTCAATATTCGATTCCATTCAGTAGTTTTTACAATACTACAAAGTGAAAGAAACTGTTTCTTTAAAAGGGACTACTTTCGTATATGTTCAAAGCTCTGATTGGTGAATTAGTGGTTTCACACCTGATATGTCGTTCTTCATCCTTAATAGTAGGAAAAGGTCAAAATCATCTAACACCCTTATATTAAAAGCTGTTATTGTGAATACAGCACAGAAACGTAGTACCAGTTAATTCTACCAAAACAGGTACCCTCCCTTCCAGGGTATAATTACCACTTGTAACATGAATGCATTATTTTCCTTTGATCTTTTTCATGGTTTATATACCAGAATGTAAGCAACAGCTAAGAACTATGAAATAATACACGCAAATACGAGATATTACATACTTTATATCTGGGCTGTAGTTTGATTACTTTCAGAGAGCCGTGCAATATTTTACTTCTACAGGTAATAGGTATACTATTGTATGGGTATTTTTATGCACCAGTGAATAACAGTTAACAAATATTTAACGCACATTGTGTATCACTGTTGAGTCATCCAATTGTTTAAAGACATTTAATTTGTATTTGCTTGCCAACTTATAGTGTGCATTGTTTGTTGGTCCTTATAAACTTCCGGGTTGACTCGCGAGACAACTTACAGCGTAGAACATGATATTTCTGATATACACGATAGTGATTCTTCAACTGTATAAAAGTAAGACGATTTGCTACAACTATCACCATCATTCGTAAAACATGAATGTCAATTAAGTAGGGGCTAAAGTAGATATACATTTCAATTCGATGGTATCAATGTAAATATGACATTTCTTAAACAAGAACTTCCTCGGTAAAGGTCGACCAAATCGCAAAACGTTACTAATATTTCTCACTCTTTTAAAATCTTTTTAAAATCTGATTCAACCCACCATTTCTTTAGAAATGCCTGTACCAAGTCAAGGTCATTACGGTTTTCACAGTTTTCCGGTTGTTGACTGATTTTGTCTGTTTATATACTTATGAGTTTTGACTTTCCCTTTGTAAGATTGTTCGGAGTTCGGTAATTTTGTTATTACCCTTTTTTCGTAAGCTTCAAAAAATACAACATTACAATACAAACGTAGATACTTAATTTGCTGTGAACGACCCATGTGAGGTATATACTCAAAGGCAAACAATACAAAAGTCACATGACTTATGTCGTCGGTAGCAGGAAAGTCAAACATCAGTCACCGAAACTGCTGGTCATATTGGTCGTAATTTGAAAAATGCAGTGCAATATGGTGTAAATATACACTGACCACATACTATTCTGAAATGATTAGGAAATAGAATGACATATTAATGATCATTATTGAAGACCCTACAGTGACTGTAAAAGTAAGAACAGATAATGTAACAAACAGCAGTAAAGGCCGTGATACTCATAGTTTCATTCTTAATAGACAACTGATTTGATTGCTGAACAATACATTGGATAGAGCCGTCAGCTAAAAGTGTCCGTATCGTAGATATATGTTTTGGTCATGTAATATGTCCATGTTTAATTCCTACATTTTCCATTTTCCAACATGTTATCATCTTGTCTGTCATGAAGACTAGTTAATTGATGCTTATCACCCAATAAAATTAATGTAAACGTAGATATCACATTCCTGTGCACACGAAGTATTTCATGAATAACCTTCATCAGGTGCGATTGGAATGGCAAATAATTTATAGGAATCCAGAATAATGGCCTATAATAAACAGAACCTTCTTGGCTATTAGTCACTTATTTACAGTCTTTTACTGATCTTTGAACTCGTCGTGTTTATGTCATTTTAGTGTCTGTGAAAGTGGTCTTTTGAGCTAAAGCGATATCATACACGTCGTTGCTCATTATTATGCTTTGCCGTATAACACAGCTGCAATCCCATTAATCGGTAACATGCCACCACATTTCTATGTCTGTCCCTCACACCAGTTTTTAGATTTCGTCTGGTCACTGTCCTACTTGTTTCTGTATTGAGCAGGTTGAGGTTTGTCAACGGAATAGTTCGTGTTGTTGTTAGCTATTTTGTCATTCATTACTGTTTAGCTGTATATTCTCAGTATTACTTTATTTTGTGTTTTCATTTATAGGTATAGCAACAGTGGTTCCAGATCCCTGCCCGGATTATATTAAAAACAGTAACATAGGTAAATACATATTTAACGAACCCATTCTTTCTGTAAGTGTTTATGTCTTTTTGAATACTGAAATCGGAGCATGCAATATGCATGACTACCCGATAATACAAATTGAAAAGTGAAATATGTTATAAAAGACTATAGAAAAGATGAATATGAAGCGGGTTGGCTTTCTAGTAGTTGCTATTAAATTGCTACATGTCAAGACAATGTACATTCTAATTTGAATTAGATATTTGTGAGATAGTTTATATGTTTCTTTATCTGGAGATCGGTCATGCACTTACATTTAACAACAAATTGTATTCGGTCACATCGTGTTAAGAAGGAATCTTAAATGGAACTTTTAAATTTTTGATTCGTAATTCCTGATTCTACATCCTTAATTCTGAACCCATACGTACTATAGACTTACGTAGGAAACTTTTCATTTACTAAGTTTCTACACAGGAGTCAACATTTGTTCCACAGGGACACCAAAGTCACAAACTAATATATATTGAAAAAGATTAGACTTAGTAGTAGTAATATTATACATTTTTATAGTCAATTTAACTTATTTTGTACAATACCTCAACGCTATCATATAGCGACAATAGAAAGAGTGAAGGCCCGGGTGGTTCAATGAGTTAGGTAATTGGATTACCTAACAACTCATACAAACCTATCACCAATACGACGTGGCTTCGCGCCCAGCTTTGTATATTGCAAAAAAAGGTACACTCGACTCGCAGTAGCAAGTGATAAAGTTTATCAGTTGCTTGCCCATGGTCGGTGGTTCTCTCCGGGTACCTCGACTTCTTCCACCACTAAAACTGGTCGCCATGATATAGCTGAAATATTGCTGAAAGTGGTGTTAAAACACCAAAAATATAAATAAATCAATTAGAAAGAGTGCTTCATCTGTTCAGTGGATCATCAAAAGTTTAAATTTGAATGTGAAATGAATTTATCTATCGAATGCTTCTATTGATAGTTGTTGTTTTCAATTTACAATTAATAAACAAATTAAATGTTAACGATGAAACACTATAGTCAAAACATATAAGTAAATGTTAACAATAATGTATTTGTACTGATTCCAACTATATATCATTATCAATTAAATATGGATAACATGACATAATTATTGCAATAGTTATATCATTAACTGTTTTAATTACTTTCTTACAGTGGCTGATATGTGTAAGTCAAGTTCTGCAACAGAAGAAACAAATTCTGGAAATTACAAAATAGACAGTGTTGTATTACGTATTGTCATGCAACAAAACAACTGCATATGTCGGGTAACGTTGGAAAATCAAACAGAAATAGCGGTAGCTGTAGGTTTGAGGAAATGTGATGGTCTTACATCATCAGCACCAGAGAAAGATGATTGTGGACTTGCAGTTGACATAAATCATATACCTGATATGTCTAGAGGAAATGTAATAGCTCCTATTGAATGTCTTGTGAACGATACACTTCGTTATACACCACTGTTTCAAAATGGTTATCTGCAATTTAGATCTATGATAATTAATGGAGACTTCACCAGAGGCTTCTGCATACGGATAATACGATGTAAGGCATCATTACAAATTGTAAATTTGAAAACAAATCTTAAGTCAATAATTTTCGTTCTCCATCCACTAACAATTAATAATACCTCGCATAGCTTTACAAAATATCGAATAATCTATTCGAGTTTACCTCATAAAGGGCATAGTCCTTATTATATAAGTACGCTGAAGAAACAAAATCATACACCATCAGAAATCCCCAATCCCAAACGCGATAAGATGTCTATGCGTACAAAAGATGGTCAATTATATGAAATGTTTGGAGAATCAAAATAAGATCTTCAAGCCTAGAATTCTCTCATGTTAATACCAACATTTTCGTGATCTTTCTTGAAAAGATCGAGATATTTGATTTGCATGCAGTATCTATTTTTGCCACAGGCACAGGTGAATCAGACACCACCATCGCCTTTTCTTTTGCAAGTTGTGGAACACAATTCATAGAGAAATAATCAATATAATGACTGTAATGATGAAAACCATTAAAAAACGTTTGAATCTTAATACAAAATATATCTTGATGGGTTGAGGTCCTGTTTATTTTTAGAATTTACATTTGTTTTACAATCTCCATATAATACCTTCGCTTGGAAAGGCAAATTGTCCACTTTGAGTACTTGTGTAGAACCAATTCTCAATGCATACCAATAATTGACAACCAAAAAGAATGCATGTATTATCAGAGAATAACATCCCTTTTCAGAGGGGTTTTTTCCTAAAAAAATCATGTCAAGGGACTGGAGAGGATGATTTCAATTTTATAAACATTTAAACTTCTGAATTTTTTTTTGGTCAAAGTTAATTTGCACATAACAGATTTGATCAAATAAACAACGGGCGAAAACTGATCTGAAACCAGTTAGTTATTCTCTAAATCCAGTTCGTGTTTTTACTAACTAACCAAATTCATGGTCCATATACAGTTAATACATAAAATCATAAAACCAAAACCTGAAATGAAACTATTATGTACATTGTAATTTAAATCAAATTTTTAATTAAAAGTGGGTGATCTGGTTGTGCTACAATATCACATTTTGTTCAAAGAAATTTGTATTGAGACATTAAGACAGATGCTTAATTCCTATTAATATATTGTAATTTAATTTAGTTATGCCAAAACATGTTCAGTAAAATTAAACCTTTAAATAATTAAAAATTGCACTGAACAAATTGTATAAGCATTGATACCGATTTTAAGTTTTTTTCTTAGAAGACATACCTGGTTATGTATACATTGTACAGTGTACTGTTAATTCTAAAAAAAAAATTATATAACCCCATTGTAGAATGATGAATTTAATAATAATTTTAGAAGATGGTCAATATTATACATGTACATAATGATCTATTGATGAAACATATTGATCTTCATGACCCATCTTCTTCTTATTATAATGTAAACAAATGTACTTCAAATATCTGAATATTTTTATTATGTTTGAAAAATTTGAAATTAAGAAAGCTTACTGATTTTTAGCTCAAATGGCCCAAAAAGACTAAATGATGTATTATCATGACTGTGTCTGCCATCTGTTATCCATATTTTTTTTCTTAACTTATTCTCAGAAATTGTCAAACCAAATGGACAAAAATTATAGCAGATATGCTACGGTACTTGGATAGTTTGTAATATATCTGATTGTTACAAAACTATATCTAATTTTTTCACATTATTATTATGTTTCTCCCGGTAGCTTGACAGTCCAAATTTAGTATTTCATGAAATATTGCTAATTTCGCAACGTTCCTTGAGGTTACCTGGTTTGCTATGAAATGTTAAGCATATCAGAGATATGCAGTTTGTCTAAAATATATAATTGATCACTATAGATATATCAATTGGTTGTACATATATGTGAGTTGCATTAACTGCATTTGACCTGTAATTTAGTTCTTTATGAAAATATCATTAATCTTTATCTTTCTGTCATGATGACTACTTGAGCTTGTTGACATTGGGACCTGATATTAGAATATTGTGAAGAAAAAATGTCAATAAGGGTCCATTTGTTTTTTGCATTTAAAAACATATTACAATTTTTTTTTAATATAAGTTTTTCTCTTTTGCTGTAGAATTAATACATAATTTTTCATCTCTAATTGCTGGTGTCTAAAAGCTTTTAACTATTTATAGTTTATTTGGTTGGTTCAAAAGACCATGGAGATTGATACAGCTTTTATGTTATTTTGTTTATATGTTTGTAGAACGGAAATAAAAATTATCTTGCTACTATTTAATGGGGAAAAACGTGCCATAAAGCTGCATGTACCGCTGTATTTCATTGCCCCGTTCTTCAAGTTTATTTAACCTGGCATACACACATAACGAAAACAAGATTAAATACATAACATTGAACCATATACTTGTATATGTAAATATACAGATATACTAAAAATGTATCAGTAGACTCAGTGCCATATTAACGCATGGACACGCTGAACAGTTGCCCGGCGATCCCACGAGCCTCTTTGCATGTTGTGTGCGACACTGATTTTTTTTGAAGTCCCTATGCACTAACTATATATTTAATTTAATCGACATTTACATTTTTATTCTTGCGAGTTGTTGTATAATTAGTCGTCTCAGTGTACCGCTTTACCCGGGGTCCTATAATGCTGTTAAGATGACCCTGAGTAGACTTTCCCCAGATTCACAAAACATATACAAAACAATGTAAACCCAGATTCATTTTTATCTAATAAAGATTTAATAAATATAAATATACCATCAATTTCATCCGGTTCAAGTTCTATATATGCAAATTTACAGGAATAAAAAATAGATTTGAGGGTTACAAGTGATATCTGGTTTTTTTCCACTTCATCTGTAGGCCATTATAAAAAGTAACATTTTATTTTGTAAAAAAGAGATCTGAGGGGAACAAAAGAAACAAATATATTATTACACCATGTGTACACTATGTTTGCAAATATTTCTATTTTTGTCATATTTTTTTCAAACGTATTTCAATTCAAGATATAATTGAACAACTTTTTCTTTAACAGAGAGTTGTCGAATATGAACCTAATACTGATATACCTAATGCATGCAGAGACATAATTGTGTTATATGTCTCTGATACATGAATAAGTAATACATGGATGATCAATATTTTGTTTGTGCATGACCCCCAGGTATACTATTGTGTGATACTGATAGTGATATAATTTGACATGGATAATTACACCATTTTACAATTTATTAACAATCACTTCACAGAAACCTTTATATATATATGAAATAACCAATTGATTAATTATCGAATCGATGACGAATTTAGTTTACTTTAATTAAATAAATCAAAAAATTGTATTGTTTTCATATTTGCCGCCGATATAGTTAACACATATTGTAACCTCCCTTTATCGGGGCGCCGGATCACCTGAGTGTTTTATTGTTTTCGAGATTGATTAAATGTTGAATACGTACACTTCGACATGAAAGTTCTAGAATATACGTGTCAATAAATTCACAGTTAAAAACATATTCACAGAGAGCAGATAATAAAGATATATGATTTTGCTACGAGATCAATGAAAAACATGACAGAAGACGACGATTTTACGATTGTACACCACTAACCAACAGGAATCGTCAATTTTCCGCGTTTTATCTTGTCTTAATTTCCATTGTTGGTTGCATATTAGCTCTCGTAGCACTTTTCTTAAACAAAAACAAAAATCTTTCAGAAAATATCCAGTTTTTAATTCAACTTTCACTCTAAATACTAGAACTTTTCGAAATTAGTTAAGGCACTGATTGTAGTCACGTGACCATCATTTTATCAACAGAAATCCACGTTGACTTGCACAAGGTTGAAACATTTTCACTTTCGAACATGTATAAATAACTGGTGGCAATATGCATCAAATATTGTGATGCTTTACTCATTAATTTGTATTACATGAGGGTAATCACAAAATTACCGAACTCCGAACAATCTTACAAAGGGAAAGTCAAAACCCATAATTATATAAACAGACAAAGTCAGTCAACAACCGGAAAACTATGAAAACTGTAATGATCCTGACTTGGTACAGGCATTTCTAAAGAAATGGTGGGTTGAATCAGATTTTAAAGCGCCAAACCCCATCTCTCATTACGGTTCAAAGGCTCCGGCTGTCACTATAACAGTATTTAAATACAGGAACAAAATAGGTAAAATAGTTGTCAAAACAATACGATATTCAGTGAATGTAAATCTCAAAAACATTTTTACGTCACACATTGATAAAAAAAATATTTTTGACATTTTTCTTGACTTCTTTATCTTTATACATTTTCACTATATGAAAATGCATCGCTTATAATCGTTTTTGCAGAGACGGAATGTATTTCGACAAGATCTTGGTATCGGAATATAAACCTTTTTAAGAGATCGAATAAGGCGAATCTTTTAATAGCCCTGGTCCAGTAGCTTGTTTCTCAGATGAAGATGACGTTTCAGGAAATCAGAATAATTGCTACTGGCCCATGTATAGCGAATCAATTGCGAGATGTAAACACCATTTGCAGGAGAAGCTGGTATATTGCTGCAGATGTTTGGAAAATTTATGATTTTAAAATTGAAATCGTCCCGTTTATCATAAATTTTAGTACTGAGTTGACCACTGTCGTCAATTTCGAGGCATATGTCAAAAAATGATGCGGACGAAGCTGTATCTGTGGTCTCTTTAACTTCCATCTCTGGAGGATATATCAATGGAAGAAATTCTGCAAATCTAGAATCATCAATATACCTGTATGTGATATTTAAGGCTCTAGCCTCATGAATCTTCTTATCGTTTACAAGCTTTTGAAGAAACTGCGAATCATATGAGTATAAAAATAAATCGGCTAGCAGAGGGGCACAATTCGTACCCATTGGTATGCCGACGACCTGCTGAATCAGTGTCCCTCCAAAGAAGACAAATATGTTATCGATGAGGAACTCCAGCATACCGATCACTTGTTGACCCCCCTTTTTATTGCATGCACTCTTAGAAACAGCATTAACACACCGGCGCTTCTGTAAGATATCTATGCAATTCAAAACCTAAAGTTGCGAGAGAAACAACGTAAGCAATTATTTAGGGATAGTATCAGCCCGAACAAAAATATACCATCAGAATCATCTGTCACTTCTGGGGAAACGACAAGGCGGAAGCGAAGATTTTCAAGGCACTGAGAAATTAATAGAGAACAAAATGACATAGTCGTCAATGTGTCATCAATAGATCTAAAACCTGATGAAATTATTTGCATACTCTCTAAGGGACTTAATTTCTGGCCCACCCCTAGCAAAATCAATGAGGAGCAACTATCAGCTGATCTCGACAAATTTGCTAGATCTCTTCGAATTAAAGACTATTTCTTGGCCAAAAAGAGAGACTTTCCTGTAGTTGGGTCGTCCGATTAGGAAGATGATAATGGGGTTTAAGAAAGAAAAGTTCATGGAATCCAAAACCCAGCAAAAATACAACTTTAGAATCCTTTATTGTTTTAGTGAAAATTGATGTCCAGAGAGCAGCCTGAACGAACATAACAACCCATAACAACCTCACTCCAGCAGAAAAGGGTGCGATCGAAGAATTAAAAGAAAGGGATGACATTGTCATAAAGCCAATAGACAAGGGTAGCGCAGTTGTTGTTATGGACAAAGTAGATTATTTAGATGAGGCAAACAGACAAGTGACGGATGGAAGATTTTACAAAAAACTGGACTCTGACCCCACGAAAGAATTCAGCAATAGAATAACACAGGAGCTAAAATTATGAAGAAAATTGTCATATTAACAAGAACACTTTCGATTATTTGAAACCAGACAAACCCAAAGCCGGACGCTTCTATTTATTACATAAAATTCATAAAGTCAACAACCCCGGGAGACCCATTGTTTCAGTAAATGAGCATCCCACAGAAAAAATCTCCGAATTCATCGACTTCCACCTTCGACCGCATGTATAAGCGCTACCCTCACATTTGAAAGACACCATTGATTATCTTCAAACCTTCCTTCGGGGACGATTCTTGTTTCGATGGACGTTACGTCATTATACACTAGCATCCCACACAATGACGGTATCGAAGTGTGTTGAGAGGCCTGGGACCAAAGAGCCGTTAAAGAACGAATAACGGAATGTCTTGTCAAGTTGCTCACATTGGTACTGAAGTATAACAACCTTATATTTAACGGAGAGCATTTTTTAGCAAATCAACGGAAGCGCTATGGGAACGAAGATGGCACCTTCATACGCCAACATCTTCATGGGGAAACATGAAATACTAATCATGCAATCTGCACCATACATGCCAGTTTCCTGGTTTCGTTTCATAGACGACGTTGACATGAAGTGGACCGAGTCGGAAGAAAACCTCAATCGTTTCTTTGACCATGTGAACAAAGTTCACCCCACTATAAAATTCACCCATGAAACATCCAGAAATAACATTTCCTTTCTGGATACTTACACTACCTGTAAAAATGATATTATGTCAACTGACATATACAACAAATCGACAGATAAACATCAGTACCTGTCCCCACAGAGTTGCCCCGCACATTGACCGTCACAAACTTTTTTGAAATTGTAAAGTCGCCATATTGGTTCGACATTTTATTCAATTAGACATTGATAAAGTCTCTCGGTGGGACGAACATTTTGTCATTCAGCCAAGTGCTTAATTCTTTATCACTTTGTTTTGTGTACTTGGTTTTGTTTTACGAACCATTTTAGACGTTAATAATTTATTTTACTTGCATAGTATCGTTATACCGTAACGATCCAACACCCCGTAAGATTGATCGTTGACTGGTTTTTCAGACGTTGTATGTATATATATATATATATGTATATGTTATATATTCCATCGTTCATATTATAGAAATGATCAAATGTTTTGTTACAGATGCATTTTAGCACAAATAATTGTCTTAATTACTGGACATTTTAAGCGTGTGTACGTATTGTTTATTGACGAGAGAAGCATTTGACATACACCGTTATGTATGCATGATATCAGTTACATGTATGTATTCATATTTGACTTATTATAATGACCTAGCTAATAGGAGTCTCTTCATTGTTATAGCTATGAGGTGTATAACATTACTATCAATATTATTTCAGCTTCAATGTTATAAGAAACTCATGGATCTGTCAAAAGTCACCAACAAACTTATCATATACAACTTGCCACGGGCGCGAAAGAAACTCAGTTTCAGTGATTTTAGTCGATGACATCATAGATATTGTCAATCAAAATTCCATATGATTACGGTCATGGCATCGCTTGAAATAACTCTCGAATATATTTATAAATATAAATTCACATATTGAGCAGTCTAAAAAGCAATAGAAACAGATTATTGCTCTTTGTAAGCTTGAAAATATAAAACATAAAAACAGTACTTTCACTTATTTTCAACGCTCGACAATATTTCAGATATCAACAGTGACCATTCACAAGTTTTGCGAATTGACTGTGATGCTCCGATGACAACAAAACAGACAACCAAAAAGATAAAAACAACTGATGCACCGCAAAGTTCCCCACAAACGCTTGCGTCGGAGAAATCAACCACAAACAGCTCAAACATAGATTCTGCAACTACTGTTACAACGGAGAAATCAACCACAAACAGCTCAAACATAGATACTACAACTACTATTACAACGACAAATGTTAAACAGCAATCGATAGATACAACTACAGACACGACAACAGGTCAAAGTCTAGTTACATGTGCACTAAGTCTTGACATGTTAAAGCTAACGATACACATACATGAAATATTTAATAATAATTTTAGATTGGAATTTCCAAAACTTAATAAGTGAATTGTAAATCTAAAAGGAACAAACCTTCTTAAGAACTACATGGATATTGTGCAAACTGTGGTCAGATCTCTTAATCAAGGTCAGCTTGAGTTGTTTGTAGGAAGTCTCATGCCTTATTTACGTTATTTGTGTTTGTTTTCGTATAGCGGTATCCAACACATATTGTGTTGTTTGCTGGGCTCTTCTTCGTCTGGTGTCTTGTGTGCCCAATGTAGCCAGTTTTTGTGGATTGTCCATTCTTGATTGTCCCTTCTATTTTCTCTAACGTTTATTTTCTACTCTTTGACATGGTTGATGTACCTTGGTAAGTAATCCAAAAAATACATATTTTGATTGTTTTAATCTTTTGCTTGGTATTTTGTTGACCTTCGATGGCCCTTTTCTCCTTGTGCCAATATTTCTTTATAATATATTTATTGACTGCATCAATGAGACAATTAACCATGATATAGTCTATTCTACATGCAATTTGTGGTATGTTAAGAAACAATGCTATACGTAGTTTTGCAAGTGACAAGATGAAACATTTTAAGGTCTATCAATGGCTGATTGGACACTAAATTTGCGGTTTGAGCAGTGATCATTGAACATATATCTTGATATATGGACAGGTGACATATGGGTAATAACAAAATTACCGCACACCGAGCAATCTTCCAAAGGGAAAGGCAAAACTCATAAGTCAACAAACAGAAAAAATCATTTAACAATCGGAAAACTGGGAAACCCGCAATGGCCCTGACTTGGTACAGGCATTTCCAAAGAAATGGTGGGTTGAATCACATTTAACAGACGACATAGCACACACATTTTGAGGGGTGGGCCATAACAATTGAACTATTATTGTAAGGAAGGATATGGATGTAAATGCACCCGAAAACCTATTCAATTTCCCATTTCGACACAACTTAAAGTAGAGGGACATCCCCTTTATTTTTGTCATATTTCTCACAACAACAGTATGGTCATTAATAATTAGTACAACTCATACCGTAAACTGAGTGTGAAGAAGCTCATATACCGCAGTTGAACGGATTTCTTTCCTTCTATCGATAAACACTCCGTTTTAGCAACTTTGGTGATATTTAAAGAACGGATAAGGGTTATTTGACACTAATTTCGAAGTGAGACTCCGTTCCATTGCGGACTCATGTGAACACAGGTGACCTTGGCTGATTATGGCTATCATGTTTGGGCTTTCTTGCGTTATTGTTCCCAAACATGTTTAATTTATTTGGCTTTCTAATGTTGTGCAGTTGAGCGTGCTTGATGAAGGTTATTCCGGAAATGCGTCATGCACACCTATTTATATATCAAGTTTTTTATAATTAATTATTGTTCCAGGGCTTGAACAAAAAATAGGGGTAATAACAAAATTCCCGAACTCCGAACAATCTTACAAAGGGAAAGTCAAAACCCATAAGTATTTAAACAGACAAAATCAGTCAACAACCGGAAAACTGTGAAAACCGTAATGACCCTGACTTGGTACAGGTATTTCTAAAGAAAAGGTGGGTTGAATCAGATTTGAGAACGCCAAACTTCCCGCTTTCAATACGGCTCAAAGGTTCCGATTGTCACTATAACAGTATTGATAACAATACTGGAACAAAATAGGTAAAATAGTTGTCAAAGCAGTACCAAACCCAGTGAAACAAATGTCAAAAAAAATTGTACGTCACACATTGAAATAAAAAAAAAAGTTGACTTCCTTATCTTTATACATTTTCACTATGTGAAAATGCATCGCTTATCATCGTCTCTGCAGAGACGGAATATATTTCGACAAGATCTTGGTATCGGAATATAAACCTTTTAAGAGTTTGAATAAGGCGAATTTTGTAATAGCCCTGGTCCAGTAGGCTGTTTCTCAGATGAAGATGACGTTTCAGGAATTCAGAATAATTGCTACTGGCCCTTGCATATCGAATCAATTGCGAGATGTAAACACAGGAGGAGCTGGTATATTGCTGCATATAGTTGGAAAATTTATGATTTTAAAATTGAAGTCGTCCCGTTTATTATAAATTTTAGCACTGAGTTGACCACTCTCGTCAAATTCGAGGAATAAGTCCAAAAATGATGCGGACGAAGCTGTATCTGTGGTCTCTTTAACTTCCAGTCTCTTTAGCTGTAATTGAAGTATTTACAAAATAGTGCATTTTCTTTCTTACTTCTTGTAAATAATAAAAATGTTTATGTATTAATCATTTAAGTCCAGCACTGATATCTACGCTAAACAATTAGCCACTTAATAATAAAGAATGCATACCACGATGTCGTTATAGGTGTTATACTACTAATTAATTTCTTTTTACATTTTCTACTAAATTTGTGTTTTTTCGAGCCTACCTGGCCATTTTATCTTAAGCTTAACCTTTCCAAGACCATATATTTTCTGAAACGTACAAGATTCCTCTACGTTCTGTCAAAATTTCATGGCATGTTTAAAATCTTGCAGTGAGATGCCAGGCTACGGAAAACACTTATTCTAAAAATAGCTCATGCATCAAATCCTCCATAGAGGTTTTGAAGTACAACTAAATCCATCAAATTTAGGCTCAAAACAATCCCTATATATTTTACTTCCATTATCAATTTTAATTATTCGATTTCATTCAGTAGTTTTCACAATACGACAAAGTGAAAGGAACTTTTTTCTTTAAAAGGGACTACTTTCGTATATGTTCTAAGCTCTGATTGGTGAATTAGTGGTTTGACACCTGATATGTCGTTCGTCATCCTTAATAGTAGGAAAAGGACAAAATCATCTAACACCCTTATATTAAAATATTAAAACTGTTATTGTGAATACAACACAGAAACGTAGTACCAGTTAATTCTACCAAATCAGGCACCCTTCCTCCAGGGTATAATTACCACTTGTAACATGAATGCATTATGTTCCTTTGATCTTTTTCATGGTTTATATATGTAAACAACAGCCAAGAACTATGAAATAATACACGCAGATGCGAGATATTGCACACTTATATCTGGGCTGTAGTTTGATTACTTTCAGAAAACCGTGGAATAAGCAACGACTTAGATTTGATATTGCATGGACTCATGCTACATATCATTTATACCACGAGTTTACCTCTTCTAGTCGATTTATTTTCATACTCATATGAGTCGGAGTTTCTTCAAAAGCTTGTAAAAGATATGAAGATTTATGAGGCTAGAGCCTTTATTTTCACATACAGGTATATTGATGACGTTTTATCTATCATAATTCTAGATTTGCAGAATTTCTTCCATTGATATATCCTCCAGAGGTGAAAGTCAAAGAGGCCACAGATACCGCTTCGTCCGCATCATTTTTGGACTTGTACCTCGAATTTGACGACAGTTGTCAAATCAGTACTAAAGTTTACTTCAATTTTAAGATCATAAATTTTCCAAATATGTGCAGCAATATACCAGCTTCTCCTGCATATGGTGTTTACATCTCGCAATTGATTCGCTATGCAAGGGCCAGTAGCAATTATTCTGATTTCCTGAAATGTCATCTTCATCTGAGAAACAGGCTACTGGACCAGGGCTATTACACGATTTGCCTTATTCGATCTCTTAAAAAGTTTATATTCCGATACCAAGATCTTGTCGAAATATATTCCGTCTCTGCAGAAACGATTATAAGCGATGCTTTTTCACAAAGTGAAAATGTATAAAGATAAAGAAGTCAAGAAAAATGTCAAGGATATGTTTTTATCAATGTGTGACGTAAAAATATTTTTGACATTTACGTCACCGAATATGGTACTGCTTTGATAACTATTCTACCTATTTTGTTCCTGTATTTAAATACTGTTATAGTGACAGCCGGAGCCTTTCAACCGTAATGAGAGCGGGAGGTTTGGCGCTTTAAAATCTGATTCAACCCACCATTTCTCTGCAAAAAAGATTATAAACGATGGATTTTCATATAGTGAAAATGCATAAAGATAAGGTGTCAACAAAAATGTCAAAACTATTTTCTTTATCACTGTGTGACGTAAAAGTGTTTTTGACATTTGGCGATGATTTGACAACTATTTTACCTGTTTTGTTCAAGTATTGTTGTAAATACTGTTATAGTGACAGCCAGAAACTTTGAGCCGTAGTGAAAGGGGGAGGTTTGGCGCTTTAAAATCTGATTCAACCCACCATTTCTTTAGAAATGCCTGTACCAAGTCAGGGACATTACGGTTTTCACAGTTTTCCGGTTGTTGACTGATTTTGTCTGTTTATATACTTATGAGTTTTGACTTTCCCTTTGTTAGATTGTTCGGAGTTCGGTAATTTTGTTATTACCCTTATTTCCAACTGAATCGGTAGTGTATATATTACTTCTACAGGTAATAGGTATACTAGTGTATGGGTATTTGTATGCACCAGTGAATAACAGTTAGCAAATATTTAACTTACATTGTGTATCACCGTGGAGTCATTCAACTCTTTAAAGACATTTAATTTGTATTTGCTTGCCAACTTATAGTGCGCATTGCTTGTTGGTCCTTATCAACTTCCTGGTTGACACGTAAAACAACATAAAACGTAGAACATGATGTTTCTGATATACACGATATTAGGGATTCTTCAACTCTATAAAGGTAAGACGATTTACTACATAATTACAACTGTCCCCATCATTCGTAACACATTAATATCTACTCAATGGAAGCTAAAGCAGATATACATTTCCATTCGATGGTATCAATGTAAATATGACATTTCTTAAACAAGAACTTCCTCGGTAAAGGTCGACAAAATCGCAAACCGTTAGTAATATTACTCACTCTTTTGTTAAGCTTCAAAAATTAAAACATTAAAACACAAAGGTAGATACTTAATTTGCTGTGAACGACCCATGTGAGGTACATACCGAAAGGCAAACAATAAACAAATCACATGACTTATGTCGTCGGTAGCAGGAAAACCAAACGTCAGCCACCGAAACTGATGGTGATATTGGTCGTAATTTGAACAATACAGAGCAATATGGCTAAACGGATCATCCTTACACATCCGTATACCTAAATATACACTGATCACATACTATTCTGAAATGATTAGGGAGTGAATAACATATTTATGCTCATTATTGAAGACTATACTGTAACTGTAAAAGTAAGAACAGATAATGTAACAAACAGCAGTGAAGGCTGTAGTACTCATAGTTTCATTCTTAATAGACAAATGATTTGATTGCTGAGCAATACATTGGATAGAGCCTTCAGCTAAAAGTGTCCGTATCATAGATATATGTTTAGGTCATGTAATATGTTCATGTTTAATTCCTACATTTTCCATTTTCCAACATGTTATCATCTTGTCTGTCATGAAGACTAGCTGATTGATGCTTATCTCCAATTAATATTAATGCAAACGTAGATATCACATTCCTGTGCACACGAAACAAATAATATATGTTTTGGTCATGTAATATGTAGACTATTAGTCACTTATTTACAGTCTTTTGCTAATCTTTGAACTCGTCGTGTTTATTTCATTTTAGTTTCAGTGAAAGTGGTCGTTTCGGTTAAAGCGATATCATACACGTTCTTTGCTCATTATTTTGCTTTGCCGTCTAACACCACGGGCTGGAATCCCATTTATCGGTATCATGCCACCACATTTCTATGTTTGTCCCTCACATCAGTTTTTAGATTTCGTCTGGTCACTGTCCTACTTGTTTCTGTATTGAGCAGGTTGAGGTTTGTCAACGGAATAGTTCGTGTTGTTGTTAGTATTACTTTATTTTGTGTTTTCATTTATAGGTATAGTAACAGTGGTTCCAGATCCCTGCCCGAATCATATCAAAAACAGTGACATAGGTAAATACATATTTAACCAACCCATTCTTTCTTTAAGTGCTTATGTCATTTTGAATACAGAAAACGGAGCATGCAATATGCATGACTACCCGATAATACAAATTGAAAAGTGAAATATGTTGTAAAAGACTATGGAAATGATGAATATGAAGCGGGTTGGCTTTCTAGTAGTTGCTATTAAATTGTTACATGTCAAGACAATGTACATTCTAATTTGAATTATATATTTGTGAGATAGTTTATATGTATCTTTATCCGGAGATATGTCATGCACTTACATTTAACAACAAATTGTATTCGGTAACCTCCGGTTAAGACGGAATCTTAAATGGAACTTTTTAATTCTTGACTGTTAATTCCTGTTTCTACATCCTTAATTCTTAACCCATACGTACTATAGACGTACGTAGGAAACTTTGCATTTACTACGTTTCTACACAGGAGTCAGCATTTGTTCCACAGGGACACCAAAGTCACAAACTAATATATATATATAAAAAAGATTAGACATAGTAGTAGTAATATTATACATTTTTATAGTCAATTTAACTTATGTTGTACAATACCTCAAAGCTATCATATAGCGACATTAGGGCCCGGGTGATTCAATGAGTTAGGTAGTTGGATTACCTAGCAACTCATACAAGCCTATCAACAATACGACGTTTGTATATCACAAGAAAAGGTACACTCGACTCGCAGTAGCAAGTGATAAAGTTTATCAGTTGCTTGCCCATGGTCGGTGGTTCTCTCCGGGTACTCCGGCTTCTTCCACCACTAAAACTGGTCGCCATGATATAGCTGAATTATTGCTGAAATTGGCGTTAAAACACCAAAAATATAAATAAATCAATTAGAAAGAGTGCTTCATCTGTTCAGTGGATCATCAAAAGTTTAAATTTGAATGTGAAATAAATTGATCTATCTAATGCTGATATTGATAGTTGCTGTTTTCAATTTACAATTAATAAACAAATTAAATGTTAGCGATGAAACACTATAGTCAAATCATATAAGTAAATGTTAACAATAAAGTATTTGTACTGATTCCAACTATATATCATTATCAAATAAATATGGTTAACATGCCATAATTAATGCAATAGTTATATCATTATCTGTTTTAATTACTTTCTTACAGTGGTTGATATGTGTAAGTCAAGTTCTGCAACAGAAGAAGCAAATTATGGAGGATACAGAGTAGACAGTGTTGTATTACGTATAATGACCCAAGAAGATGACTGCATATGTCGGGTAATGATAGACAATCAAAATGATGCAGTAAGTGTAGGAATCAGAAATTATGATGGTCTTAGAGCATCAGCACCAGAGAGAGCTGATTGTGGACTTGCAGTTGACATAAATCATATACCTGATATGTCTACAGGAAATGTAATAGCTCCTATTGAATGTCTTGTGAACGGTACATTTCGTCATACATCACAGTTTCAAAAGAGTTATCTGCAATTTAGATCTAGGATAATTAATGGAGACTTTATCAGAGGCTTCTGTATACGGATAATACGAGGTAAGGCATCATTACAAATTGTGAATTTGAAACAAAAATCATAAACCAATAATTTTCGTTCTCCAGCCACTAACTATTAATAATACCTCGCATAGCTTGACAAAATATCGAATAATTTATTCGAGTTTACCTCATAAAGGGCATAGTCGTTATTATATAAGTACGCTGACGAAACCAATCATACACTATCAAAAATCCCCAATTCCAACCGCGATAAGATGTATATCCGCACAAAAGGTGGTCTATTATATGAAATGTTTCGTAAAGTATATGTTTATTTTCCAACTAGCGCATTTAAACAATCGAGTCAGAATGGTGAGATTGCCTAAATAAATGCTTTAGTGTATATATATATTTGCAACAAAATAAAAAATGATTGGCATTTATGTTGTAAAATGGTATAATCCCCGTCCATTTGCATTTGGATTCAACAAAGTGTTAATGCCTGCTTAATTGAACTTTGTACGCTCTCAGTTCCAGATAATAGACCAAGGTTTTCTACAAGCACATTTTAAAGCTAAACAATCTACGAAAAATATCAAAATACATAAATAATCCAGATATATATATATATAACTGACCTTAACAAATCTTTGACGTTCTCTGATACCAACAATATAAACGGACGTCTACAAGATATCAACAAAATTCAAAGCCTAAAGTTGCGAGAGAAACGACGCAAGAAATTATTTAGGGATGGTACCATCAGAATAATCTGTCACTTCTGGGGAAAGGACAAGGCGGAAACGAAGATTTTCAAGGCACAAAGATATTAATAGAGACCAAAATAACACAGTCGTCAATTTGTCATCAAAAGATCTAAAACGGTGATGAAATTCGTATACTCTCTAAGGGACTTAATTTCTGTCCCACCCCTAACAAAATCAATGAGGAGCAACTATCATCTAATATCGACAAATTTACTAGATCTCTTCGAATTAAAGAGTATTTCTTGGCCAAGGAGAGAGACTTTCTGTAGATGGGTCGTCCGATTCGGAAGATGATAATGAGATCCCCCTTCCTAGGTCTAAGAAAAAAAGTTCATGTATTCCAAAACCCAGCAAAAATACAACTTTATAATCCTTTATTGATTTAGTAGCAAATGATGTTCAGACAGCAGCTAGCACGAATATACCAGCCCAAAACAACCTCACTCCAGCAGAAAAGGGTGCGATCCAAGAATTAAAGGAAAGAGATGACATTGTCATAAAGACAGCAGACAAGTGTAGCGCAGTTGTTGTTATGGACAAAGTAGATTATTTAGAGGAGGCAAACAAACAACTGACGGATGAAAGATTTTACAAAAAACTGGACTCTGACCCCACGGAAGAATTCAGCATTAAAATAACACAGGAGCTAAACATTATGAAAGAAAATAGTCATATCGAGAAGAACACTTTCGATTATTTGAAACCAGACAAACCCAAAGCCGGACGCTTCTATTTATTACCTAAAATTTATAAAGTCAACAAACTCGGGAGATCCATTGTTTCAGCAAATGGGCACCCCACAGAAAAAATCTTCAAATTCGTCGATTTCCACCTTTGACTTCATGTAGAAGCGCTACCCTCACATTTGAAAGACACTACTGATTATCTTCAAAATTTCATTCCGGGACCATTCTTGTTTCGATGGACGTTACGTCATTATAAACGGTCATCCCACATAGTGACGGTATCGAAACATGTCGAGAGGCCTGGGACCAAAGAGCCGTTAAAGAACCACCAACGGAATGTCTTGTCCAGTTGCTCACATTGGTACTGAAACATAACAACTTTACATTTAATGGAGAGCATTTTTTACAAATCAACGGAACCGTTATGGGAACAAAGATGGCACCTTCATACGCCAACATCGTCATGGGGAAGCTTGAAAAACTAATCATACAATCTGCACCCTACAATCCAATTTCCAGGTTTCGTTTCATAGACGACGTTGACATGAAGTGGACCGAGTCGGAAGAAAACCTCAATCGTTTCTTTGACCATGCTAACTATGCCCACCATAAAATTCATCCATGAAACATCCAGAAATTACATCTCCTTTCAGGATACTTACACTACCTGTGAAAATGGTATTATGGCAACTGACATGTACAACAAACCGACAGATACACCGTTCCTGTCCCCACGGAGTTGTCATCCTAAGCATTGCACCAACAGTATTCCGTACAGCTAAGCTCTCCGAATCAAACGCATCTCATCCAATGAACAAACTACAAAAACACGGCTTAGGGAACTGACATATCATCTGAAAAAGAGGGGTTACAACTATGCGAGCATTAACCATTGTTTTAACACAGCAAGTAGTATTGATAGAAAAGACCTCATCCAATATAAAGAAAAGAAGACGAACAACAGAGTGCCATTTGTCATCACATACCATCCTGTGCTCAGTAATTTATCCAACATCGTTCGTAAGCACTGGACAACCATACAAAAACACCCATAATTGGGCAAAATTTTCCATCAACAAATGACCTTCCTCAGTGTCTAACAAAGCTAACTTTGATAGACACTGAGGAAGGTGATTTGTTGATCGAAAATTTTGTCAATATATTTTTTGTAACATCTTTATCGGTATCGTTGCACAATCTTCTAGACTTCTATAATTTATATTGTTAGTGCTGCATCATCAAGTCTCGACGATCCGTTACTCATTAAGTTCTCTGGTTGGTAGATTCCCTTAGACTTGTTATATATTCCATCGTTCATATTATAGGAATGATAAAATATTGTATTACAGATGCATTTTAGCACAAACAATTGTCTTCATTACTGGATCTTTTTAAATGTATGTACGTGTTGTTTATTGACGAGAGAAACATTTGAAATACACCGTTATGTATGCATGATATCAGCTTCATGTATGTATTCATATTTGACTTATTATAATGACCTAGCTAATAGATGTCTATTCATTGTTATAGCTATGAGGTGTATCACATTACCATTAATATTATTTCAGTTTCAATGTTAGATGAAACTCATGGATTTTTCAAAAGTGACCAACAAGCTTATCACATACATCTTGCCACGAACGCGAATGGAACTCAGTTTCAGTGATTTTAGTCGATGACATCATAGATATTGTCAATTAAAATTCCATATAATTACGGTCATGGCATCGCTTAAGCCAATAATGTTCGTTCTCCATCCACTAACTAGTAATAATACCTCGCATAGCTTGACAAAATATCGAATAATCTATTCGAGTTTACCTCATAAAGGGCATAGTCCTTATTATATAAGTACGCTGAAGAAACAAATAATACGCCATAAGAAATCCATAATCCCAACGCGATAAGATGTCTATCCGCACAAAAGATGGTCTATTATATGAAATGTTTGGTAAAGTACATGTTTATTTCCCAACAAACGCCTTTAAACAATCGAATCAGAATGATGAGATGGCGTAACTAAATGCACAAGTATATATATATTTGCAACAAAATCAAAAATGATTGGCATTTATGTTGTACAATGGTATAATGCATTTGGATTCAAAAAAGTGTTAATGCTTGGTTAATTGAACTTTCCAGTGTTGGAAGGTCATTTGTTGATCGAAAATTTTGTCAATATATTTTTTGTAACATCTTTATCGGTATCGTTTCACAATCTTCTAGACTTCTATAATTTATTTTGTTTGTACTGCATCGTCATGTCTCGACGAACCGTTACTCATTAAGTTCTCTGGTTGGTAGATTCCCTTAGACTTTATATATATATGATGATATTTAAAGAACGGATAAGGGTTATTTGACACTAATTTCGAAGTGAGACTCCGTCCCATTGCGGACTCATGTGTACACAGGTGACCGTGGCTGATTTTGGCTATCATGTTTAGGCTTTTTTGCTTTATTGCTCCCTAACATGTTTAATTTATTTGGCTTTCTAATGTTGTGCTGTTGAGCGTGCTTGATGAAGGTTATTCCGGAAATGCGTCATGCACACCTAATTATATATCAAGGTTTTTATAATTAAGTATTCTTACAGGGCTTGAACAAACAATAGGGGTAATAACAAAATTACCGAACTCCGAACAATCTTACAAAGGGAAAGTCAAAACTCAAATGTATATAAACAGACAAAATGAGTCAATAAACGGAAAATTGTGAAAATCGTAATGACCCTGACTTGGTACAGGTATTTCTAAAGAAATGGTGGGTTGAATCAGATTTTAAAGCGCCAAACCTCCCGCTTTCATTACGGCTCAAAGGCTCCGGCTGTCACTATGACAGAATTTACAACAATACTGGGACAAAATAGGTAAAATAGTTGTCAAAGCAGTACCAAACCCAATGAAGCAAATGTCAAAAACAATTTTACGTCACACATTGAAAAACAAATATTTTTGACATTTCTGTTGACTTCCTTATCTTTATGCATTTTCACTATGTGAAAATGCATCGCTTATCATCGTCTCTGCAGAGACGGAATATATTTCGACAAGATCTTGGTATCGGAATATAAACCTTATAAGAGATCGAATAAGGCGAATCTTTTCATAGCCCTGGTCCAGTAGCCTGTTTCTCAGATGAAGATGACGTTTCAGGAATTCAGAATAATTGCTACTGCCCCTTGCATATCGAATCAATTGCGAGATGTAAACACCATATGCAGGAGAAGCTGGTATATTGCGGAACATATTTGGAAAATTTATGATTTTAAAATTGAAGTCGTCCCGTTTATCATAAATTTTAGTACTGAGTTGACCACCGTCGTCAAATTCGAGGTATATGTCCAAAATGATGCGGAAGAAGCTGTATCTGTGGTCTCTTTAACTTCCAGCTCTGGAGGATATATCAATGGGAGAAATTCTGCAAATCTAGAATTATTGATAAATAAAACGTCATCAATATACCTGTATGTCAAATTAAAGGCTCTAGCCCCATAAATCTTCTTATCTCTTACAAGTTTTTGAAGAAACTCCTACTCATATGAGTATAACAATAAATCGGCTAAAATAGGGGCAAAATTCGTACCCATTGGTATGCCGACAACCTGCTGAAACAGTGTCCCTCCAGCATACTGATCACTTGTTCCTCGGAGTAGCATGTTTTACCTTTTTGAATTTTGTTTGAAAAATATGTGGAATTGTAGCCTAACACAACACATTTTGAGCCATAGTTGATATATATTGCAATTGGTGTTGGTTCTGGTGTAACTTTAATACTGCTGGTAGTCTTAGTTATAATATGTCTAAGGTTTGTAAAAATATCATGTACTTTTGATGTTTGATGCATTATCTGCAATTATATTTGCATGACAATATTCCCAACAATAACAAAAAACGTCCAGTAAAGATACTATCTATACGTTACAGTAGATATCTCGCGTATAAAGGGATTGATTAGTAATGCATACCACTGATGTTGTCAGTAGATATCTCGCAAGCCAAATAAAATGTACTACAATCAATAAGACAAACGACCAAGTCGATTTGAAAACATTTACTAGAATGTTGAACACTTGAAAATCATGGACAAAAACAAAATTTCACAAATGTGGTAGGTTGTAATATTGACATACATTCTACAAGAATGAAGAGGTTGATTAGTAATGAATACCACTGATGTTGTCATTTCGAATCCAGAACAGACCGAGGTGTACAACATGATGTGATAAAGTTTGTCAGTGACTTCCGACAGGTCGTGGTTTTCTCAGTGTCCTCCAGTTTCCTCCACCAATATAACTGATCCAAAGATATAACTGAAATATTGTTGAAAGTTGCGTTAAGCACCAACAAGCCTAAGCATAAAGCCTATATAAATAAAATACATTGTATTAAATATTGTTCTTATTCAAATTAAGTTTAGATAATAATTGTTTCTGTTCTTTCTTTGTTTTTGTAGTTGTAGAAAATGATAAAACAACATTTATTGAACTCAGTGTATTTTCTAGTACAGTTGCTATAATACTTCTGATAGCTTTAGTTATAACGTGCATAAGGTTTGTAAATATATTTGTTTCCTATATTAACAGTGATCAATATATAATACAACGATGTTGATACGGCAATGTTAATGGTTTCTTTAATGAGATTCTCTTCATATATGTATTTAAGTAGTTATCATTTAATTGAACCCATTATTGCACATACAAGTAGATGAACACTTACAAAGATTGTATCTGATGTATATGATTTGTCGATCGTTGTTTGTCCTTTTGTACCTTTTCGCATCTTCAAACCTCTTCATAAAACAAATTAAGGTGGAATATGAAACAATGTATAGGGATATTCTATAATAATTACATAATCGTTTTCGAACAATGAACTTTGTGGGGTTTATTCTATTACTTGCATCAGAATATTTATTTATCAAAGATCCTATCATAAATTACATCTGGATATCTTTATAGGTACAAAGCAATACTAAATACAAGAAGAACAAATGAGAATGTAAACAATTCCAATCATCAAGTAGAATATAACAGACATTATTGTGATTTGACAAATAATGGACCGAACGTGCCAGGCCAAGAATATGATATTATTGATAGTAATTATAATACCATTGATGTTGACAGATCCCAGTCATCTAACAACGTAGTATGTATGGAAGGAGAATATGTTAGTGTTGAACCGGATGGACAATTGACGACTAACATTAATTGAGGACAAAAACAAAAATTATCCAAAAAATATATGCCTTTACGATTTTAATTATACTTTGATTTCTCTAAAAATTTATTGTGACTAAAACTAAAACTACCTATGACAATGGTAGCAGTCACTAGAGAGAGAGATAGAGTAATTAAATAATTTTACTTATAAAAATATTGTGACTTTCAATAAAACTATCTATGACAATGGTAACAGTAACTTGACAGAGAGAGAGAGAGAGAGAGAGAGAGAGAGAGAGAGAGAGAGAGAGAGTAATTAAATATTCTATTTAGACACACCATATATATTTTTGAAACAAATAATGTTACAGATGATTTTGGCTTTAACCTGGCTTAAAGTTCGCACAACCCAAATATCTGGTCAGTAGGGAGAAATTTAAAATGATACCAGACTACCAAGCTCAAGCTCTTCCTAGCAGACCATATCTCATTCAGAATAAAAAAATATGGTCTTTTCTTAAGTTTGAAATATTTATATGCTAAATGGGGTTCAGTTTGTTCCCTTTAACGTATCATGTTCTTAGTCCCGTGCTTTTATATCTGCTGCGCTTTCCATACGAAATCATGTTCGGTTCGTCTTTATTCGCAATTGCACATTGGACAGCTCGTGTATATAGTTGTATTTGCTTACGTATATTAGTGCCAACACGGCTTGACTGTATAAGTAGCAATGCGAGTGTCTTACAAGATGCAGAAACCGCTTACCCGTCGTTATCACTTGGGTTCAAACTGGTTTTTATTTGGATTGTCCATTCGTGATTGCATCTTCGTGTTTCCCTAACTTTTATATTAAGACCTAACCATACCAGTTTTGGAAAATAAACCACCCATATGTTCTGTCTACTTTTCGGCTTAGATGAAGATCACAAATAATTTGTCAAAGACGTTGATATTTAATTAAGTGCACACGACACGTTTCTGACATAACCTTAATCAATTACACTCCAAATAAAAAGAAACGGAAAGCGAAATAATCTATAAATAAAGACATCGGAAGCCAAAAAAACAAAAACAAAGAAAGGTTATAAACAGTATAGCCAAACTCAGGTATAATTACCTATACATTAGTTACATTAATAATATTTTTATGCAGGAACTGTATATTTTAATAATAACTATATCTAATAAGCCAGAACAGAACAGACATTTTAAAACACTAACAACGTTAAATAATATATAATGCGTATTGGGCAATCTAGATGATAATCTGAAAATAATAAAGCTAATGTATACAAAGTATGATAGTTAGTTAAATAATATACTTACATATCGAGAATAATATTCTGTGTCCATCTGAAAACTATTATATAGATCACTGTTTGTCATTGTAGTGTCGGTCCGACCATTTACGGGTTTTGACTAACCCTTTGGTGTCTTCCAACTGTTCTTTAAGACAACACAACTACCAAATGAAAAAAAGGGACAAGAAGACGAAAATGGTCGGCAAAACAATAAACAGAAAACAAAGACTAGAACAATAAATCTTTTGTATTCCTATTTGTATTAACGATAACAACATTCTGATTAATGTAAATCGATTGGTAAGTAACTACTACTGTACATAGCGCAATAATGCACTTTACGAGCCAGGAGAGGGATAAAATGAAAGACAACAAGGAACAGTTAAAGAAATATCACACTGTCGGAACAGTTCCAAAATCCAATAAAAAAATATCACATACACAATCGATACACGAAGCAAACATATATATGACTGCTCGATTTTCTAGCTTGAAACAGGGATTCTGATAACATGTGGAGGCTTCAAGCTAGTTTTATAGACCCTAGCTTCCCCGCGTAGTAAAATGATGCTGTCATGCAAGTTTTGTCACATATTGGTAATATGTAGAACCTCACAAATAACCAGGCGAAGAAAGTTGTTTTAAAGAACGTTCTAATCTTGAAAATTAGACATACTATATTTAATCTTCGTGACATATAATTTGCCATATGCATGGTTGTAGCTATGTTAAATTGATCCGAACGCTTATTGATCATTAAAATATTAAATGGTATACAAGACTATCGTAAGACATATTAAAGTGGATGCACTCAGGATTCAATTTTCTATTAAAGATAATATTGCATGCATGATTTACAGTGTAATTTTAGATCGTTTTCCTTGTTGATTATTTCCCTTGTCATACAAAAGAGACTTATTGTAATGTGAACTAGACTTCCTTGTTAATGTATTCATTAAAAACAATGAATATCAGATAATATCTATACTTATGCAACAAGCAAAAGAAAAATACTACTGTCAGTTGGGTATGTGTGATTTTTCATTTGATTTTGTGTACATGTTTAGAATTATACTTTAAAAATACTTGTGTTCATGATTTCATACAGTGATTATTTTACATGACAAATATATATTTGTATGCCCATAAATATTACATTACCATTAGAGAAAACCGAAGGAGCAATTAGAAATGGACAAATCAGAGACACTGACAACAATAGGCACATAAGAGACAGGACGAATAATGATCGATATTACATTACAAAGAAAACCCCCCTACAATCCAGATGATAATTCAAGTGATACGAAAGAGAAAACAGTCCTTGCTCAACTAGCGGTACCCGTCGTTTCTCTATTAAACAACACGAATATCATTTGCTAAGAGAACGGTGACAACTGCTAGAGGAAATAATCAGAAAAAAGAGATAAATCAAGACCTAGGAATACAATAAACGGGAATAAAGAGGAACAAACCGAACATTGTAGCGGACATGACACCAAGGGACTGAAAACATGAAATATCTCATTGGACAAACTGGTGAATATCGGACCCATCACACAACTTAGCGTTGGGGACAACTTACGTTTGTTTTTGGTTTGGTTTATCACTATTTTCAGCAATATTTATGTTTTTTCCACTGCGGTCAATTTTATTGGTGGAGAAAATCGGAGTACCCGGAGAAAACCACCAACCTACCGCAAGTCACTGACAAACTTGTAAAGCATGTGAAGCTTCAATGGACATACACGTAGCTGTAATTGAAGTATTTACTAAATAATGCACTTTCTTTCTTACTTCTTGTAAATAATAAAAATGTTTGTATATTAATCATTTAAGTCCAGCACTGTTATCTACGCTAACAAATTAGCCACTTAATAATAAAGAATGCATACCACGATGTCGTTATAAGTGTAATACCACTAATTAATTTCTTTAACATTTTCAACAAAATTTGTGTTTTTTCGAGCCTACCTGGACATTTTCTCTTAATCTTAACCTTTCCAAGACCTTATATTTTCTGAAACGTACAAGATTCCTCTACGTTCTGTCAAAATTTCATGGCATGTTTAAAATCCTGCAGTGAAATGCCAGGCTACGGAAAACACCTATTCTAAAAATAGCTTGGTTATCCCCCAGTATTTATAGGTCATGCATCAAATACCCAATAGAGGTATTGAAGTACAACTAAATCCATCAAATTTAGGCTCAAAATAATCCCTATATATTTTACCTCAATTATCAATTTTAAATATTCGATTCCATTCAGTAGTTTTCACAATGATACAAAGTGAAAGGAACTTTTTCCTTTAAAACGGACTACTTTCGTATATGTTCTAAGCTCTGATTGGTGAATTTGTGGTTTGACACCTTATATGTCGTTCGTAATCCTTAATAGTAGGAAAAGGACAAAATCATCTAACACCTTATATTAAAATATTAAAAGCTGTTATTGTGAATACAACACAGAAACGTAGTACCAGTTAATTCTACCAAATCAGGCACCCTCCCTGCAGGGTACCACTTGTAACATGAATGCATTATCTTCCTTTGATCTTTTTCATGGTTTATTTACCAGAATGTAAGCAACAGCTACGAACTATGAAATAATACACGCAGATACGAGATATTGCACACTTTATATCTGGGCTGTAGTTTGATTACTTTCAGAGAGCCGTGCAATAAGCAACGACGTAGATGTGATATTGCATGGACTCATGCTACATATCATTTATACCAAGAGTTTCCGACTTAAGGCAAACAATAAACAAGTCACATGACTTAAGCGGTAATGTATATATTACTTCTACAGGTAATTGGTATACTATTGTGTGGGTATTTTATTGCACTAGTGAATAAAAAGTTAACACATATTTAACGTACATTGTGTATCACCGTAGAGTCGTTTAAGGATATTTAATTTATAGTGTGCATTACTTGTTGGTCCTTATAAACTTCCGGGTTGACACGCGAGACAACATACAACGTAGAACATGATGTTTCTGATATACACGATATTAGTGATTCTTCAACTGTATAAAGGTAAGACCATTTGTTACATAATTACAACTGTCCCCATAATTCGTAAAACATTAATTTCTACTCAGTAGGGGCTAAAGTGGAGATACATTTCCATTCGATGATATTAATGTAAATATGACATTCCTTAAACAAGAACTTCCTCGGTAAAGATCGACAAAATCGTAAGCTGTTAGTAATATTACTCACTCTTTTAAAATATTTTTAAAATCTGATTCAACCCACCATTTCTTTAGAAATGCCTGTACCAAGTCAGGGTCATTACGGTTTTCACAGTTTTCCGGTTGTTGACTGATTTTGTCTGTTTATATACTTGTGAGTTTTCACTTTCCCTTTGTAAGATTGTTCGGAGTTCGGTAATTTTGTTATTACCCTTATTTATTAAGCTTCAAAAACTAAAACATTTAAATACAACTGTATAAAGGTAAGAAGATTTGCTACAACTGTCCCCGTAATTCATAACACATTAATTTCTACTCAGTAGAGGCTAAAGCAGATATACATTTCCATTCGATGGTATCAATGTAAATATGACATTTCTTAAACAAGAACTTCCTCGGTAAAAGTGGACAAAATCGCAAACCGTTAGTAATGTCACTCACTCTTTTGTTAAGCTTCAAAAAGTAAAACATTAAAATACAAACGTAGATACTTAATTTGCTGTGAACGACCGATGTGAGGTACACACTCAAAGGCAAGCAATAAACAAGTCACATGACATATGTCGTCGGTAGCAGGAAAGCCAAACGTCACTCACCGAAACTGATGGTGATATTGGTCGTAATTTGAAAAATGCAATGCAATATGGTTAAAGGGATCATCCTTACACATCCTAATACCTAAATATCCACTGACCACATACTATTCTGAAATGATTAGGGAGTAGACTAACATATTTATGCTCATTATTGAAGACCCTACAGTGACTGTAAATGTAAAAACAGATAATGTAACAAACAGCAATAAAGGCCGTGGTACTCATAGTTTCATTCTTAATAGACAAATGATTTGATTGCTGAACAATTCATTGGATAGAGCCTTCAGCTAAAAGTGTCCATATCGTAGATATATGTTTTGGTAATGTAATATGTCCATGTTTAGTTCCTACATTTTCCATTTTCCAACATGTTATCATCTTGTCTGTCATGAAGATTAGTTAATTGATGCATATCACCAAATAATATTAATGCAAACGTAGATATCACATTCCTGTGCACACGAAGAGTTTCATGAATAACATTCATCAGGTGCGAATGGAATGGCAAATAATTTATAAGAATCTAGAATAATGGCCTATAATAAACAGAACCTACTTGACTATTAGTCACTTATTTACAGTCTTTTACTGATCTTTGAACTCGTCGTGTTTATGTCATTTTAGTTTTAGGGAAAGTGGTCTTTTGGATTAAACCGATATTATACACGTTCTTTGCTCATTATTTTGCTTTGCCGTCTAACACAACGGGCTGGAATCCCATTAATCGGTATCATGCCACCACATTTCTATATATGTCCCTCACACCAGTGCTTAGATATCGTCTGGTCACTGTCCTACTTGTTTCTGTATTGAACAGGTTGTGGTTTGTCAACGTAATAGCTCGTTTTCTTGTTAGGTATTTTGTCATTCATTACTGTTTAGCTGTATATTCTCAGTATTACTTTATTTTGTGTTTTCATTTATAGGTATAGCAACAGTGGTTCCAGATCCCTGCCCGTATGGTATTAAAAACACTGACATAGGTAAATACATGTTTAACCAACCCATTCTTTCATTAGGTGTTTTTGTCATTTTGAATACTGAAAACGGAGCATGCAATATGCATGACTACCCGATAATACAAATTGAAAATGAAATATGCTGTAAAAGACTATAGAAATGATGAATATGAAGCGGGTTGGCTTTCTAGTAGTTGCTATTAAATTGTTACATGTCAAGACAATTTACATTCTAATTTGAATTAGATATTTGTGATATAGTTTATATGTTTCTTTATCCGGAGATCTATCATGCACTTACATTTAACAACAAATTGTATTCGGTCACCTCGGGTTAAGATGGAATCTGAAATGGAACTTTTTAATTCTTGATTGTTAATTCCTGATTCTACTTCCTTAATTCTTAACCCGTACGTACTATATACTTACGTAGGACACTTTTCATTTACTAAGTTTCTACACAGGAGTCAGCATTTGTTCCACAGGGACACCAAAGTCACAAACTAATATATATTAAGAAAAAGATTAGACCTAGTAGTAGTAATATTATACATTTTCATAGTCAATTTAACTTATTTTGTGCAATACCTCAACGTTATCATATAGCGATAGTTGAATTACCTAACAACTCATACAAGCCTATCACCAATACGACGTGGGTTCGCGCCCGGCTTTGTATATTACAAAAAAAGGTGCACTCGACTCGCAGTAGCAAGTGATAAAGTTGATCAGTTGCTTCCCCATGGTCGGTGGTTCTTTCCGGGTACTCCGGCTTCTTCCACCACTAAAACTGGTCGCCGTGATATAGCTGAAATATTGCTGAAAGTGTCGTTAAAACACCAAAAATAAAAATAAATCAATTAGAAAGAGTGCTTCATCTGTTCAGTGGATCATCAAAAGTTTAAATTTGAATGTGAAATAAATTGATCCATATACTGCTTATTTTGATAGTTGCTGTTTTCAATTTACAATTAATAAACAAATTAAATGTTAACGATGAAACACTATAGTCAAACCATATAAATAAATGTTAACAATAAAGTATTTGTACTGATTCCAACTATATATCATTATCAAATAAATATGGATAACATGCCATAATTAATGCAATAGTTATATCATTATCTGTTTTGATTACTTTCTTACAGTGGCTGATATGTGTAGGTCAAGTTCTGCAACAGAAGAAACAAGTTCTGGAGGTTACAAAGTAGACAGTGTTGTATTACGTATAATGACCCAAGAAGATGACTGCATATGTCGGGTAATGATAGACAATCAAATAGAAGTAGTAAGTGTAGGAATCAGAAAAGTTGATGGTCTTACAGCATCAGCACCAGTGGTAGCTATCTGTGGACTTGCAGTTGATGTAAATCATATACCTAAGATGTCTACAGGAAATGTAATAGCTTCTATTGAATGTCTTTTGAACGATACAATTCGTCATACACCACTATTTCAAAAAAGTTATCTGCAATTTAGATCTAGGATAACTAATGGAAACTTTATCAGAGGTTTTTGTATACGGATAAAACGAGGTAAGGCATCATTACAAATTGTGAATTTGAAAAAGAAATCATAAACCAATAAGTTTCGTTCTCCAGCCACTAACTATTAATAATAAATCGCATAGCTTGAAAAATATCGAATAATCTATAAATGGCATTGTCCTTATTATATAAGTACGCTGAAGAAACAAATCATACACCATCAGAAATCCCCAATCCCAAACTCGATAAGATGTCTATCCGAACAAAAGATGGTCTATTATATGAAATATTTGTTAAAGTACATGTTTATTTTCCAAATAACGCATTTAAACAATCGAATCAGAATGCATAAGTATATATATATTTGCAACAAGATAACAAATTAATGACATTTATGTTGTACAATGGAATAATCCCCGTCCATTTGCATTTGGATTCAACAAAGTGTTAATGCCTGGTTAATTGAACTGTTTACGCTATCAGTTCCAGATAATAGACCATGGTTTTCTACATGCACATTTTAAAGCTAAATAATCTACCAAAAACATCAAAGGAAATATTGGAATGTATATAAATAAACGTTAGAGAAAAGCGAAAGGGCATTCAAGACTGGACAATCCAGATATATATATATATATGGTGCTGCAGTGTATCAATAGTGTAGGTTCAAATCCTGTCGAGGGAAAAACAAAAAATTGACAGCTCTACAATCTAATTCTAACACTGTTTGGCTTAATTTTCAGACGTTTGACGTTCTCGGATACCAACAATATAAACGAACGTCTGCAAGAAATCTACAAAATTCAAAGCTTAAAGTTGCGAGAGAAACAACGTAAGATATTATTTAGGGATGGTATCAACCCGAACAAACATACACCATCAGAATCATCTGTCACTTCTGGGGAAACGACAAGGCGGAAACGAAGATGTTCAAGGCAAAAAGAAATTAATAGAGACCAAAATGACACAGTCGTCAATTTGTCATCAAAAGATCTAAAACCTGATGAAATTCGTATACTCTCTAAGGGACTCAATTTCTGTCCCATCCTTAGCAAAATCAATGAGGAGCAACTATCAGCTGATCTCGACATATTTGCTAGATCTCTACGAATTAAAGAGTATTTCTTGGCCAAAGAGAGAAACTTTCCTGTAGATGGGTCGTCCAATTCGGAAGATGATAATGAGATCCCCCTTCCTAGGTATAAGATAAAAAAGTTCATGAAATCCAAAACCCAGCAAAAATACAACTTTAGAATCCTGTATTGATTTAGTAACAAATGATGTCCAGACAGCAGCTAGCACGAACATACCAATCCATAGCAACATCACTCTAGCAGATCCAAGAATTAAAGGAAAGGGATGACATTGTCATAAAGCCAGCAGAAAAGGGTAGCGCAGTTGTTGTTATGGACAACGTAGATTATTTAGAGGAGGCAAACAGACAAATGACGGATGAAAGATTTTACAAAAAACTGGACTCTGACCTAACGGAAGAATTCAGCACTAAAATAACACAGGAGCTAACAATTATGAAAGAAAATAGTCATATCGACAAGAACACTTATTTGAAACCAGACAAACCCAAAGCTGGACGCTTATATCTATTACCTAAAATTCATAAAGTCAACAACCCGGGGAGACCCATTGCTTCAGCAAATGGGCACCCCACAGGAAAATCTCCGAATTCGTCGATGTCCACCTTCGACTTCATGTAGAAGCGCTACCCTCACATTTGAAAGAACGACTGATTATCTTCGGGGACCATTCTTGTTTCGATGGACGTTACGTCATTATGCACTATCATCCCACATAATGACGTATCGAAGCATGCCGAGAGGCCTGGGACCAACGAGTCGTTAAAGAACCACCAACGGAATGTCTTGTCCAGTTGCTCACATTGGTACTAAAGTATAACAATATTACATTTAATGGAGAGGATTTTTTACAAATCAACGGAACGTTATGGGAACAAAGATGGCACCATCATACGCCAACATCTTCATGGGGAAACTTGAAAAGCTAATCATACAATATGCACCCTACAAGCCAATTTCCTACTTTCGTTTCATAGACGACGTTGACATGAAGTGGACCGAGTCGGAAGAAAACCTCAATCGTTTCTTTGACCATGACAACAATGTTAACCCCACTATAAAATTCACCCATGAAACATCCAGAAATAATATCTCCTTTCTGGATACTTACCCTACCTGTGAAAATGGTATTATGTCAACTGACATATACAACAAACCGACAGATAAACATCAGTACCTGTCCCCACAGAGTTGTCATCCTAAGCATTGCACCAAAAGTATTCCGTACAGCCAAGCTCTCCGAATCAAACGCATCTGGTCCAATGAACAAACTTAACGGCTTACGGAACTGAAATATCATCTGAAAAAGAGAGGTTACAACAATGCGAGCATTAACCATTGCCTTTACAAAGCAAGTGGTATTGACAGAAAAAAAAACCATCCAATATAAAGAAAAGAAGACGAACAACAGAGTGCCATTTGTCATCATATACCATCCTGCGCTCTGTAATTAATCCAACATCGTTCATAAGCACTGGACAACTATACAAAAACATCCATAATTGTGCAAAATCTTCAAGGAACCACCCGTCTTGGCTTTCAGGAAACCCAAAAGTTTGAAAGATATCTTGATGAGAGCTGACATCTCCCCTCGATCTGCCTACAATGGTCAGTGCCAAAAATGTGATTCGAGACGATGCATGGCGTGCACAAACATCCAATGCACACACAAATCCAGCAGCAAACATACAGGAGAAAAAATTATCATATACTGCAATGCCAACTGCAAGACGGAACATATTATCTACCTCCACAGAAGCGATGGAAATTGCAAATCTGACCTTCCACTCAGCAGACATCTCAGATCAATGGGCCACCATGATTCTTTCGGGAAACTGAAGGTCACCATAATTGACCATAACCCCAAGTGGGATGATAAAAGCATACAGGAAAGGGAAAGCTTCTGGATTAGAAAACTTAAGACCTTATCACCGAATGGAATCAATGAGAAAAAGTAATATCCTCTGTTGACTCCTTTTTTGCTGGTCTCCTCCAGTCATATTAGGACATACAGTTTGCTCAATTGGCCCAAAGTATATATGCCACACTGTGGTGGGCCGGTTTTTTCTTTAATGTGTTTGGGTATCATACCGTTTTCAAAAATATTCGTGACAGTGCTATTTGATACATTAACCAATACAGTCTCATTTCTATTTTTATTTCTAATTAAACATTTATTTAAATGTGTAGCCCTATTGTGTATTTATATTATTGTCATTGTACTTTTATTTATTTATATGTAGGATTATAATTCTTTTATGTATGTATTCTTATATGAGTAACTTCTGGTTCTTTTGTCCCACACATTGACCGTCTAATACGTTTTTTGAAATTGTAAAGTCGTCATATTGGTTCGACATTTTATTCAATTAGACATTGATAAAGTCCCTCGGTGGGACGAAAATTGCGTCATTCAACAAAGTGTTTAATTCTTTATCACTTTGTTTTGTGTTCTTGGTGTTGTTTTACAAACCATTTTAGACGTTTATAATATATTTTACTTGTATAGTCTCGTTATACCGCAACGAACCAACACCCCGTGAGATTGATCGTTGACTGGTTTTTCAGACGTTGTATATATATATATATATATATATATATATATATATATATAACTGTTTGGTTTAATTTTCAGACTTATATATATACGTCTGAAAATTAAACCAAACAGTGTTAGAATTAGATTTTAGAGCTGTCAAATTTTTCTTCTTCCCTCGACGGAATTTGAACCCACACCATTGATACACTACAGCACCATTCGCTTAGTCTTACGTCCAGCGCCATAGACCACTCGACCACATCCACTATATATATATAGAACTTGTGTATGAGAACATATTAAGAACTTGTGTATTATCAGAACTTATAAAGAACTTATGATTAGAACTTATAGGGCTTGTGTATAGTTAGAAGTTATATAGAACGTGTGTATATGATAAAATATGTTGGTCCGAATTCTAGCTGTATATTTATCTTAAATATATATTACTTGTATATATATATAAGTTAAAGGATATCTTAAAAAAAACTTTAATGTGGGGGTTGCATTTTTTTTATTCTGTAATAAAAATGGGAAAGTACTCTACAAGTCTCTTAAAATCATCTGTAGTGAATATTTCAGCATGAAATAGAAATCTCTTTTAGTGACATTAACGAATGTTTATTGTTAAGAAAAGTGTGAAGATATAAAAGGGGTGATAAAAAACCGTCAATTGAAAAATAGACAACACACTGACCAAAGGAAAAAATTTTCAAAACACTACACAGAAAACTAAAGATAGAGCAACATGAACTCCACTCAAAACCGGTGGTGAACTCATGCTCTCTGGAAGAGTAAGTTGTTCTTGCTCCACATGTGGTACCCGTCGTGTTACTCTTGTTACAAACTAGTGGTGAATATATAACGATAACGAACTAATTTTGTGTCAAAACAAAAATATCGATGTAACTATTAAATTACAAATATATTTACTACTTTATGAAAAAATCCAAATTACAAAAAAGTAGAAATAGTTAAATATTTTGAATGTTATATTCAAGCTATTTAATTAAACATTTATCAGAAATTTATCCATTTTGTTCTCTCATGTTGGCGCCAGACATGTTTAATCGATTAAATGTTGTTTAATCACAAGTGAGCAATATTTTTCCTATATTAATGACGGAGAAAATATTAACATAAACAAACAATAAGAATAGTTTGAAGGTACCAAAGAGGATAATCTGAATCTGTAAATCGACAGACAATACAATGGTCAAAGGAAAAAGAAAAAGAGAAAAGGACAAATAATGATTTACAAAACAACACACAGAAACCTGAATATCAAGAAACATGAACTCCACTAAGAACCGGGGATGAACACAGATGTTCCGGAAGAACAAGCAGTTCCTACTCCACAAGTGGCATTCATCGTATATCTCTAGTTACAGGTCCGGTGACAAGTCACGAATGGACCGGGAAGTGCTTACGACAAATTGAACATGTCCGTCGTAATTTGCAACACAGATATTCCGTAACTGTTAACCAAGTCATCGTTCCGACCGAAAAACGTCCGAAGTGTTGACTTCAAATTAACCAATATACAGAAACCCTTGGATCAGGGGCTTTTTTGTTAGCAGAAACCCTTGATCAAGGAAATACTGACAGAAATAACAAGCTCTCGAATATCGGATCAACCGAGAGATAAATCATGTGGTTGAAAGAAGGCATCTAATGGATGGAATACAAACATTGAATCACGTGGCTAAAAAGTGGGTACCTATGCATGGGATGTCCTCTTTGCAAACAATAAATCACTTGGCTAAAAGTGGGAACCTATGAATGGGATGTCCTCTTTATAAACAATAAAACATCTGGTTAAAAAAGGGTACCTATTGGTGGGATGTTCTGCTTACAACAATTAATCACGTGGTTAAAAGAGGGTACCTATGGGGTGGGATGCCCTGTTTACAAACGATGAATCGCGTGGTTAAAAGTTACACCTATACACCTAATGGTGGGATGTCCTGATTATAATCAATGAATCATGTGGTTAAAAAAGGGTGCTTATGGGTGGGATGTTCTGTTTACAAACAATAAAGCACGTGGCTCAAAAGTAAACAGTCTTGTTTACAAACAAAAGATCACGGGATTAAAAGGGCACACCTATGGATAGGAAGTCCTGTTTACAAACAATAAGTCACGTAGATGAAATCGGGTACCTGCAGATTGGATATCTTCTTTACAAAATAATAAATCATATGGTTAATTGCGGATATGTACGGATGTGATGTCCTGATTGTCACAATTACAACGGAAGAAGATGGATAGGATCTTTTATACCACTACAATCCGCCATAAACGTCAAGTCCGAATACGCTGTACATAACTCATTGACAGCTGGTGCATCATGTATTTTACCAGCAGTGAGCTTAGAACTGTCCAAACACCAGACACACATTCACATCCCACCATGACGGTGACCTGTGTGGCTATATGTCCTCCACAACAAGTGAACTTCCTCTATGAGAGGTTGTACTTCACAGCAAAGAAATTAGGTTCTATTTATATACTCGTGTTCAATCAAGAGTTCAGTTATTATCAATATTATTCATTCGGTTGACCTGATAAATAAACAAATTCAAATAATGAAAAGCGAATCAACCAATCTATTTATTTCACGAGTTTCAAGTGTTCATCATTCTCTGTTCTATGTATAAAGCATTTCTTCTTCTTGTTTATGTATTACAAGTTTTATTATGATGTTGGTTTTCATTTTATTGATAAAAATGTTCACGTCGTGTAATAAAGTGTTTTCAGACTCAATAGAGATATCTGACTGTTTCCCACAACAATAAATAAACAAAAAAAAAACACACAGCAGGCAATATTTGATTGATTGATTAATTGATTGATTACGTGATTGGTGTTTAACGCCAACTTTAGTAATATTTCAGCTAAGCGATATTTGAACACCACAACTAGCTAATAAATGTATCATAACTTCCTATCAGGACAGATGTAATTTCCACCTGACTGGAGTACTGTGAAAAGAACCTATTCTCCTCCTATATATATCAAGTGATAGACCCTCGTTTGTAGACATTCTAAGGAGAAAAATACATACATGTTCCAAATGCAAAATGGTTGATGGATCATTGAGTGAGTGATTGTTGTTTAACGCCAACTCAGCAATTTGTCAGCTATATCGTGGTGAGAACAAGTTAATTTTCAATGAAATGATGATGAGGTCCGCTTGCTACTAGACCAAAGTTGTTAACTGTATTTTAATAGTGCTAGCTCACTGAAACAACATATGAGGGAGACAGATTTACTTAAGTTTAAAAGCTTGTTTCTGAATTCCATTGTACATTGTTTGAGTATATATATTTGAATACTTGTATGCTGAAATTTCATGAAATAAATATTGTTTAAACTAAACAACAGTCCTCAGGCAGACATATAGCTCCACTCGGACACATTATCCTGATTCAGAGCCCATGCACCAGGTAGATATCTAGCTCCACTCGGACACATTATCCTGATTCAGAGCCCATGCACCAGGTAGATATCTAGCTTCACTCGGACACATTATCCTGATTCAGAGCCCATGCACCAGGTAGATATCTAGCTCCACTCGGACACATTATCCTGATTCAGAGCCGTCTTTCCTCTTTTGTCCATAATGTTGCGTGCTTAGCAGAGAAGCAACACAAACACTTTTATAGTCTTTGATTTGACCCTATAGGGGATCGAATCCACGATCTACCGCACACGATGCGTGCACGCTAACCATTTCACCATCGATGACGGATCAATTTTCTTTACACTGTGTTTTCTTCAAAGTAATAAAGCCATAAAGTTGTGTAACAAAAACAAATGAAGCAAATTATGTACAAAAAAGATGAAGTAATACATATGTAGTAAACCTTCACGGGAGAAATTCATTAATGGCAATAGATATACAATACAATATACAAGTATGTACGAACTGTAACATGTAAAACAATACCAAGTTATATCTCTCACTGTTGAACTCGAGTTACTTCCCTTTAAGCAATAAAATATAAATCTGCTCAAGGTTATTTCCACTATCGAGAGTAAACAATTTTATTACGACAAATAAAGTCTCGTGTTTGTTTTGATGACATCTTAAGATCAATAATTTATTTACTATGAAGATAGACAATGCAATTAGAGTTACCTAAGTACAGCAGAAAACATGAAATATTTCAACATTACGCTTGATTGTTTCATGGTGTTTAACGCCACTTTCAACAGTATTTCGGTTATATGGTGGCGGACAGAAAACCTCAGGGCGAGGTGTAAAACATTATGTCATAAAGTTGGTCAGTGACTTGCGGCTGGTCGTTATACTAGTATATATGTATAGATAAATTATTAAATTAACGCCACTTTCACAGCAGTTAAATTTGGACAACAAACATTATATAATGTTCGATGGTTTCAGTATGATTCCCGTTACACTGTTCGCAGAATTCGTAAAGAGAAATATCATACTTGAATAAATGTTTATTTGAACAACTTAGTCCAAGTCGAAGTCTTGTGTGTGTAATTGTTTCATGACTATGTTCAAGACAGTAAACGGGATTAGTCTTCTGTCCGTCAGTTTGTTGGAGTATTTTTCCTAAACTAGGAACTAATTTGGCTGATAAAACGTCTTTGGGTAGACTATTCCAGTCTCTTATAGTGACTGGTAAAAAGAATTGTCATACATGACAGTTTTAGCTCTTATAGGAATCAAAGTAGCGTTAAACACCATAACGCCAACAGTTTCTTTAGTGACTGATTATTCTGTCCTTACTGATCGGGAAATAAAACATTTAAAGGTTTGGACCCATAAGACTAGCTTACCCCCCCCCCCCTTCCTTTTCCCTCACTTTAGTTTTTATTGAAATGCTTTTAACAACCGAGGAAAGTGAGCGGCCATCGTGTATTTGTGTATAAGGGGTAACGATTTTCCCTCTTTTTACGATTTTTCTGTTTGAGTTTTTAACTTTCCCAACAGGGCGGTATTTTATTATTTTATCTCTATCTTTATCTTAAAAAATATAAACATATCTCACATGACTAGTAAACTCATTCACCTCCTGCTAGAAGAAAGTTTTGAAGTATGAAGATTTCCTGTGACATCTTTTGATATAATTACAGGTATGGAGATTATGTTTGGCGCAGAGTCCGTTTTCCGTTGCGTTAGTTGGTTCCATGTCAAAAAGGGACACATGAAATGTCTTCCATGGTGTCAGTTGAATGTGTATGTCAAAAAGGGGTGTGTCCACAGACATTGACAGTATTTATCATTCGATCACTGATAAATTTGTCACAGGTCTACACCTATCATTTTACCTAACTTATATGGGAAGTCATGACAGTTGGAAAGAGGTATACTATGAATATAATCCTATAATATATCACATCGCGTGTATCTCACTGGGGAGGGGGAGCAGGGCGAACAGGTACTTCTTATATAAAGATATATACAGAAGTGCCATTGGAATACAGATATCATTCTGCAAGACCTGTATTGTAAATCCTTAACAACTGGAAAAGAGGAATAATTTTGATTTAAGAAAGGAGGGGTACCTCCTAGATAACTTTTGTTTCTAGGTCCAGCTGCCATGTTACTTAAAAAAAACATGTTTTTAAGTAAAACGACAGCTGGACCTAGAAACAAAAGTCAGTACAACGAGAGAGTTGTAACACGAAATGTTGTAAAATATGGATAAATGGTTCAAAGATATACTTCCAGACACAGATCCATAACATAATCGCGGGAGGAAGCAAATGAGGAAAAAGGGGGGTCCGAGTGTATGTGGACCAACACGCTGGGTTGAACTTTTATAGTGCTAACACACTGAAACAACAGTCCGCGGGTATACATGTCGCTTCACTCGGACACATTATTCTTATTCCGAACCAACCAGTCTTTGCTTTTTCACCTTAATGCTGCCTGCTAGCGGAGAAGCAGCTAGTCTTTGGTTTGACCCGACCGGTAGTCGAACCCACGGTCTACCACACTCGAGACTCTAACCATTACGCCACCGATGTGGTCCTGAAAAATATACGCGCCCGGCTTTGTAAATTACAAAACGGATGCCGCAACTGATAAAAGCTACCAGTTGCCTGCACATGGTCGATGGTTCTCTCCGGGTACTCCGGTTTCTTCGACCACTAAGAAGAACAGACAACACAATGGCCAAAAGAAATAAAGTACAAAAGGACAAACAAAGATCTACAAAACACACATATAAAACTAAAGATGGAGTAACACAAACCCAACTAAAACCCGAGTTGATGTTAACATGTGTTTGTATGAATATGGACTATGAACAAGTTAAAATAAAGAAAAGGGTTAAATAATAAAGAAATAAAGAAATTTCATTGAAAATAAATATGTAAGCAGAAAGTAAAAAAAAAAGGGGGTAGTAATTCCGTGGGTGGGTGATTGTTGTTTAACGCCAATTCAGCAATTTTCTTCAGCTATATCGAGGCGAGTACAAGTTAATTATCAATGAGATGAGATGATGATGAGATCTGCTTTTTTTTTAAGACCAACACGCTGGGTTGAATTTTTATAGTGTTAGTTCCACGCGGACACCTTATTCTGATTTCCAGCCATCCAGTCTTTGCTCTTTCTCCTTAATGCTGCCTCCTTAGCACAGAAGCAAATAGTCTTTGGTTTGACCCGCGGTCTACTACACCCGAGGCTCTAAACATTACGCCACCGATGCGGTTCTGCAAAAATATACGCGCCCGGCTTTGTAAATTACAAAAAAGGATGCATTCGACGCGCAGCCGCAAGTTATGACGTCTACCAGTTGCCTGGACATGGTCGATGGTTCTTTCCGGGTACTCCGGCTTCTCCCACCACTAAAACTGGTCGCCATGATATAGCTGAAATATTGTTGAAAGTTGCGTTAAACACAATAAATCAATAAATCAAATCAATCTGAACAAAATATATGAACGAATACTTCGAATATATGACTGGGCATGCGGTTCCCATATTGAGGGCGTATATAAAAGTGGGGGTATTTTTAAACTCCAGAGTCACCACCTTAAGCAACTGTGTCGAAGGTTAACATATGTAACCCCCCCTCCCCAAACACACACGAAAAACCCCCTTTACCAAACGATCCAGCGTCACCACAGTAGCCAATTCTACCTTAGATTAAACTATGTACCCCCCACTCCCACCCCCACCCCAAAACAATCAAGCTCAAACAACACCTCGAGATCGACGACTAGATATTCTTCCTGCTTTATAAGCTCATTGCAAACATATATTGTATTCGCGAAATTGTACGTATATTCTATATATAAACGTCCTCATATAAAAACAGTTAGTTATATCTAGTAATGGTCAAACATCCTATGTTAACACAGTTCTGTATGGAGGATTTTTTTGCTAGACTTCCATATATTGTAATCATGTAAACCACCATTAATTTAATTGTAGACTTGATTGAAAGTGTTTAATAACAAGCATTGTAACTGTTTAAGCTTCAGAATAAAATGCATTGGCAACATCGAAGAAAACAATATTTCAAGATGGCTGTTCTTATGAATGTACACTATTACTTGCAATAGATTATGCTCGTTGTTTTCTTTTCAGAAACGTTGACATGGCAACAGCAAAAACACAATGTTGCAATATCTGTGATCATGACAACGAATCTAAATTGGCGGCCACCTGGTGCCCAGAATGCGAGGATTTCCTGTGTACCGAATATAACAGGCACCATGCCAGATCTTCATCAACCAAACAACACATCGTAATTTCCATGGAAAATTACCAGAAATTCCCCAGTTCTAGTGTATCTATAAAGAACAGATGCAACAAACATGGCAATAAGTACGAATTATACTGCTCGATTCATGACGTTCCTTGTTGCGTTATGTGCATAAGAGATGATCATCGCCATTGCCAAGAATTACGTCCCATTCTTGAGGTAACAAAATATGCCAAGTCATCGACGCCCATTGTGCACATAGAAAGAGATCTCGAAGACATCGACGCCGCATTTGAAAAAATGAAGTCAGATATCACAAATAATATTACTGAAATTGATCAACAAAAAAAGAAATTTTTGTCCGATATATCAGACATGTGCAAATCATTTAACGACCATTTAGATAAAATTGAAAAACAAACAGTTGAAGAGATGGTGGCAGTAGAACAAAATTTACAAGTACAATTAAAGAATGTATTGGTTTCCATGGAAGCCAAAAGAACTGATTTTGATAATATCCGGCAACATGTGAATAAAGTAAAGAAATATGCCAGTGACCTCCAAGCTTTCATAGGAGTGAACGAAATGACCAGTGTTGTGGATGGAGAAGTTAAGAAACAGAAAGGGGCATTTAATTATGACCTTTATGAACTGAAGCTTGACTTTCCATCAGAATTGGAATCTTTTGTGAAAGATGTTTCTAAATTTGGTGTTGTATCTGTTACAGAAAAGCATTGTTGTACCAGTCTTGTCAAAGAAGTTGAATTGCAAGCACAGATTCCAGAGGAAAACAAGCTAGGTCTTATACCACAACTCACAAGGAAGACGACTGTCAATTTTCCAACTAAGTTTAAGGGGCGTGTCTGTATACACGGTTCTGACATATTACCGGATGGCAAACTTGTATTCGCTGAAAGAGAAGGCAAACGGTTGTTGATGTTTTCTAATAACGGAAATTACGAAAAAGACATTGTCCGGTTTTCAGGTAAACCGTTTGAGGTTTCATACACAGGAGAAAACATCGTAGCTGTTACAATTTACGACAAACATGAACTCGTATTTGTAAACGTCATTACAAACATCATTACAAACACGGTAGATATTGGCTATCATTGTTATGGAACCAATTTCAACATGAATCGTATAGCCATTCGAGTAATACAACAACCTACATCAAGTCACATTGTATATTTAGATCCCAAAGGTATATTGATTGATCGAGTCAATATTCCCAGTGCGAACTCAGCACACATATCATTGCGTGATGATAACATTAAGTGTACGGATTGGAAAGCCAATACGATTTACTCTTATACCTTAACAGGACAACAGATTTGGACCTTCAAAGACGAAAACGTCTTACGAGTACCAGAGGGAATTGCCTTAGATAAAAATAGGAACGTTTATGTGGCTGGTAATGAGACAAACAACGTTGTTGTTCTTTCTCCTGATGGTAAAAACTGCAAAGAAATCTTAACCCAAAGTGATGGGTTGAATAAACCGTATTCATTACGTATCAACATTGACCGTGACGAGCTCCTCGTATGCAATGAGAGGGGTCCAGCATTTGTTTTCTCGCTGCAATAAATGTAAGTTGTACTACTGGACGTTACCAATGTTGACAGAGACTTAGTACAACTTATTGTAGTATTGGTGTAAAGGTATTTTACATTGTAGTTAATACTTGACAGTGATGTTGATAAGAACTTATATTATTAATAAAACTAAGGTCCTCCTCTAAAAGGAAAAGGTAACCTTTGCTGATTTTGACTATCCTGTTTAGGCTCTTTTGTTTTATTGCTCCGAAAACTTTAAAACATATTTGGCCTTGCCATCTTTCAATTATGTTGCATACTTGATCAAGTTTATTCCAGAAAGACGCCCTCCACACTAAGTTTGATATCTACGTTTTTATTATTTATATATAAAGACCTTGTGTATGAGAACCTATAAAGAACTTGTGTATGAGAACCTATAAAGAACTTGTGTATGAGAACCTATAAAGAACTTGTGTATGAGAACTTATAAAGAACTTGTGTATGAGAACCTATAAAGAACTTGTGTATGAGAACCTATAAAGAACTTGTGTATGAGAACCTATAAAGAACTTGTGTATGAGAACTTATAAAGAACTTGTGTATGAGAACCTATAAAGAACTTGTGTATGAGAACCTATAAAGAACTTGTGTATGAGAACTTATAAAGAACTTGTGTATGAGAACCTATAAAGAACTTGTGTATGAGAACCTATAAAGAACTTGTGTATGAGAACCTATAAAGAACTTGTGTATGAGAACTTATAAAGAACTTGTGTATGAGAACCTATAAAGAACTTGTGTATGAGAACCTATAAAGAACTTGTGTATGAGAACTTATAAAGAACTTGTGTATGAGAACTTATAAAGAACTTGTGTATGAGAACCTATAAAGAACTTGTGTATGAGAACTTATAAAGAACTTGTGTATGAGAACCTATAAAGAACTTGTGTATGAGAACTTATAAAGAACTTGTGTATGAGAACCTATAAAGAACTTGTGTATGAGAACCTATAAAGAACTTGTGTATGAGAACTTATAAAGAACTTGTGTATGAGAACTTATAAAGAACTTGTGTATGAGAACTTATAAAGAACTTGTGTATGAGAACCTATAAAGAACTTGTGTATGATCAGAACTTATATAGGGCTAGTGTATATGTTATATTTCTAGCTGTATATTTATCTTGATATATTACTTGTATATATGTAAGTTAAAGGATATCTTTAAAAACTGTAATGTGGGGTTTACATTTTTTTATTCTGCAATAAAAATGGGAAAGTACCCTGCACGTCTCTTACCATAATCTGTAGTGGATATTTCAGCATGAAATAGCAACCTCTTTAAGTAACAGTAACGAATGTTTATTGCTAAGAAATGTTTAAAGATATAAGAAACCGTAAATTAAAGATGGTCAGACAACACAATGACCAAAGGAAAAAAAGACAACGATCTTCAAAACACTATACAGAAAACCAAAGATCGAGCAACATGAACCCCACTCAAAACCGGTGGTGAACTCATGCTCTCTGGAAAAGTAGGTAGTTCTTGCTCCACATGTGGTACCCGTCGTGTTATTCTTGTTACAAGCAAATGGTGTATATATATAATGATAATGAACTACATTTGTGTCACGAATGTGAAAACAAACATATCTATGTAACTATTAAATTACAATATATATACTACTTTAAAAAAAAACTGCAAATTACAAAAAAGAAGAAATAGTTAAATATTTTGAATGTTATATTTGAGCTATTTAATTAAACATATTATCAGAAATTTGTCAATTTTTTCTGTCATGTTGGCGCCAGATATGTTTAATTGATTTAATGTTGTTTAATCACAAGTCAGCAATATTTCTCCTATATTCATGACGGAGAACATGTTTACAAGCAATAAGAAGAGTTTGAAGATACCTAAGGGGGTAGTCAGAATCCGTAAATCGAAAAAGGACAGACAACACAATGGTCAAAAGGAAAAGGACAAATAACAATCTCCAAAACAATACACTATATACTATAGATCGAGAAACACTAATTCCACTAAGAACAGTGATAATGTTCCGGATGAGTAAGTAGTTCCTGCTCCACTAGTGACATTATCGTGTTTCTATAGTTACAATAATAAGTCATGAATGAGAAATGGATCGGGATGTGATTACGACAAATAGAACATATCCGTTTTCATATGTGACACAGATATTCCGTAATGGTTACCAAGTCATCGTTCCGACTTCAATTTAACCAGAAAGAACCCTTGGTTCAGTAGTTTCTCTCTAAGCAGCAACTATCTGTCAAGGAAATCCTGACAGGAACCACAATCTCTGGAATATCGGATTAACTGAGAGATAAATCATGCGGTTGAAAGAGGGCACCAATGGATGGGATGTCCTGTTTGCAAACAATAAATAAAGTTGTTAAAAGATTGTATCTATGGATGGGATGGCCTGTTTGTAAGCAATAAATTACGCGGTTAGAATTGTGTACCTGGGATGTCCTTTGTATAAACAATAAGTCACGTGGTTAAAATGTTGACACCTACGGATGTGATGTCCTGCTTGGCACAAGTACAACGGCAGATGATGAATATACCACTAGAACGTACCGTCAACGTCCAGTCATTATACGCTGTACATAATTGACAGCTGTTGTGTTTTGTATTTTACCAAAAATGAGCGTAGAACTGCACAAATACCAGACACACGTTTACATCACACCAATATTTCAGAAGGGGGAGGGGGCAATTCAAAAACTATAGAAAAAAATATATTTGCTGCTTTGCAACTAAGTACACATCGAATCAATGAGCAAAAGTAAGGCAATATAGTTTTTTAGGTTTTGAATAATATGCCAGAGTGGAGCGACGTACCTACCTGCGGACTGTTATTTCGGTTTAATAGCACCATAAACTTAACATAGCGAACTGGTCAGTCTAGTTAAAATCAGACATCATCATCATCGTCTCAAAAAAAGCAAGAAGAGTCCGTATATCGAAGAAGAACAGACAACACAATGGCCAAAAGAAAAAATACGAAAGGACAAACAACGATTTACAAAACATACACATCAAACAAAAGATCAAGTAACATGATCCCCACTAACAACTGAAGGGGAACTCAGGTGCTCCGGAAGGGTATGCAGTTCCTTGTTCTTCCAATGATATAGCTTGAATTAACAAATCTCGGTTGGCTCGCTTCCCTACAACAAAGTATTTGTATATGCGTAGATCATTCTATTTTTATTAAGCACAGTTGAACTAATTCTTTTAATCTGCCTTTTAATTTTGAGTGGGGAATAATAGTCTAGACCGTAGTGAAATCACCAAAAAAAAATATGAACACACATTTATGGTCACGAACTTGAAAAATGCATAAGTAATAATAGTATAAGAAATATTTGTATCTAAATAAAATATATATTACTTTAATTAAATGTAATTTGAAACATGACAGTACGACTGTCTGGTAGACAGTCAAATACAAATGATATTCAAAAAACGCACAGTCAATACAAATGTTTCCCGCTCTTCATTGCTTTGGTTTAGGTATATGGTGTTTAACGCCATTTACACAAATTTTATTGGTTGAGGAAGCCGGATTACCCGGAGAAAATCACCGCCCAACCGTAAGTCACTGACAAACTTTATCACATAATGTTGTATCGAGTACACTTCGCCTGAGGGGGGTTTAGAACTGACAACGTTAGTGGTGATAGGCACTGATTACATAGGTAATTGTAATTCTAGCTATGCGATCAGGACCACGACGGCCCCTTCGCTATATCTTGAACCGCGTTAATTTTAAAGTATTATCTGAGCTCATAATTATTTAGAAGAAATGAAACAAACAGTATATAATATGCATTAATTCTATGTAATCAATCTCCATTCATTGAGCCTGCTTTTTAAACTCCCTACAGGTGTAATAATAGATTTGTGCACTTCAATTGTATTGTAAACAAACCTAGCAACCTTGATGGTTTTGTTTTGTGATATATGTTCTCATTGAAATAACTTGACAATTTAAGCACAGTTGTAATAGATAAATTGATTGATCTTTTAGTCGTATTTATCTGATATCTGACTTTCTAAATTTATCCCAGTATTAAAGGGTGACAAAAAGGTACTTATCTTTGATAATTTTTAGAAGCTGGGCAGCTGTATTGCTCCAGTGGTCTATATTGCCATATGTAAAACACATCCCTGGTTTGTATTTTTCAGCAAATATCCTCCACTGAGCCGTCGTTACTGTACGAAGTTGTCCTTGTACGTCTTTTCGTCTTCTCAGACTTGGTTTTACTTTCAGCTTTTGATAATCCACGATTCACTAGTTTCTCGTCTTCCGAGTCATCAGCGATGGGATTACGTTGATACTCTTGGACGACAATACAGTTTAAATCTGAAGAGTCATCCAGTTTAATCATCCTTTGACGCTCCTGTGCATATATTTCTATCCTTTCCTGCGACGACCTTGTGTGTGTTTATGTCAGGATTCTCTAGAATAGTATTTGGAAGCTTCAACTTTAATTTAATTTAATTCAAATATAGTTCGTTTCGTCATCTGTTTTTCTAGCCTCATAAACTGGAAGTGTCGAGATTTCATAAAAAAAAGGTACAATATTTTGCCATGCCAATTTTGTCTCACACATAAAGACAACAACAGACATTTTAAAGGACAAACCCTGATAGCTATATATATATATATATTCGCATATATACAAATAAATAAGAGGTCAACAAAAGTACATGAGGAGGTGTCCTGAATGTACATGCGTCATCTTTCAAAATAGGACCAACCGTGTAGGTGGTGTAATGGCTTGTGTGGTAGACCGTGAACTCGAGCCCAGGTCGGGTCAAACCAACCACTATAAAATTGGTATTTGGTGTTTCTCCTCTACACACGTAGTTTTAAGGAGTAAGAGCAAAGAGTGGTAGGCTCGGAGTCAAGTTAATGTGTCCGAAATGAGCAACATTTCAACCTGCAGATTGTGGTGTCTGTGTGCTAGCACTAAACAGATCCAAGTAAAAATTTAACATCAACATCATCTCATTGAAATGCATCTTGGTCTCGAGTTGATATTGATAAAACAATGCTAATTTGGCATTGGATACTCACTCACTCACTCACTCACTCACTCACTCACTCACTCACTCACTCACTCTCACTCACTCACTCACTCACTCACTCACTCACTCACTCACTCACTCACTCACTCACTCACTCACTCACTTACGCACCAACACACGCACGCACACACGCCGCAGATTTATATTTTAACAATTGTTTTATTTATTTTATGCATAGGACAATACCAATATGGAGAGAACCTTTCGAAGCTGACATAACTTGAGTCCGATCCAAGTATTATATAGTTAACAATACAATAAGTTGAATGTCATCTATATACCATCTCCATAATTACCATCGCGTAACCAGTAAACTAAAGTTTTGAAGTATGCAGATTTGCTGTTACATGTTTTGATAAAATTACAGATATGGAAATATGTTTTTTTTAAACAGGGATCGTCTTCCTTTGTGTCAGCTAGAGCGTATTGACTGTCAAACAAATGTTGTGTTCACAAACATAGAAAACAGTATTTGTCAATCGGTTTCAGTTTTGTTACAGGTAAGTCTATAACTATCATTCTACCAAATTGCATATGAAATTATAACGCTTCGGAACATTTAGATAGAGTTGAAAGTCTACATTCTACCAAATTGTATATGAAAGTCTAATACTTAGGCACATTTAGATAGAGGTCAAAGTCTACATTCTACCAAATTGTATATGAAAGTCTAACGCTTCTCAACATTTAGATAGAATTCAAAAGTGTCGGGTATAAATGAACAATTCAATACACATTCGAGCGAATGCAACAGAAAATCAACATTAAATGAAGCTAAATTAAAATGGTTGACACAACCGACTAAGCCATTAGATGATTTCTATCTTGATAATTTTAAAGTCATAAACACATAATTAGATAGGAATAACAATGGTGAATTACGATGGAAAGACATGTACATGATATCAGATTAACTGTGAAGCAGAGCTTGAAGAAGGAAAATGGGGCAATCAAGTATCGGTATATCGAAGAAGAACAGACAATACATAGGCATAAAGAAAAAGTACAAAGGACAAACAACGATCTACAAAACATACACATCAAACTAAAGATCGAGTAACACGAACCTCACTAAAAACTGGGGGTGAAATCAGGTGCTTCGGAAGGGTGATCAGTTCCTGCTCCACTAGTAGCTCCCGTCTAGCTACAAACCCGTTGATGTCATGAATGTGGAAACGACCGAAAAGTGTTTATGGAAATTGGAACATATACATGGTCATTTTTGACAAAGATATTCCATCAGGGTCAACCAAGTCATTGTGGCAGATCGACGGGGTCGATCTCCGTGGAGAGCCCATGACGATTTAAATATCACAAAGTCTTATTAATTAACTCCTGACATAAGATGGAAATAGTTGATAAACAAACTTTGACAAGTTCTAAATCTGGTGAACAATGGATGACCCTTATCAGGTTCAACACAACTTTAAAGTTTCGATTCGCTTACAAGACAATACCAAAGCAATAAAACAGATAACTAGGGACGTATTTGTTGGCGTGTCTCCAAGGAAAACAATGACTAGATTTAATACAATAAGTCAACACGATCTGAAATTCTACAATTTCTTGAGTTGAAAGATGACAATTAACTCTTTCCGTGTACTAGTATATGCAAAGTTAAATATTCCGGAGGAGTATGGTAACATTATTGAAACCGACGCATTCTGACTATACGTTTTACGGTGTAGACGATGATCATGGGTGTCACTAGTGGAGGAGAAACTGCCTACCCTCCGGGAGCACCTGAACCTACCCCTGGTTTTAAGTGGGGTTCGTGTTACTCGATCTTTAGTTTTATATGTATGTTTTGTAGATCGCTGTTTGTCCTTTTGTACTTTTTCTTTTGGTCATTGTGTTGTCTGTTCTTCTTCGATATATGGATTCTGATTACCCCTTTGGTATCTTCAAACTCTTCTTAAGTAACCGTGACTGGACACTTAGATGGAATGACGCACCAGTTCAAGAAGACAAGAAAAATTCATCTCGTCAAATATGCTTGCAAAACATTTCCATGATGGTGTTCTTAATGTTTATATTTGAATTTATTTTTTATTCTTTTTTAAAGTGTTATTTTTTTGTGTGCCATTATGAATCTAAATATTTCTAACATAGAATATGAGAGGTGTTATATCATCCGCTTTATGTCTGCCAAATTTGCTGCGTGTCACTGATTGTGACATTACGATTATATGTAACACACAAACTTTAACAAAGCTCATTGTCTTATATGTATAGTATAGATACAAGATAGCATAGCGTAACAACATTCTGATAGATTGAATTATTTCTTTTATCATACCCAGGTCAAAGGTTGGATCTATATAATGCACAAATCTTCTTTACAATTTTTAGTAAAATAATATTAGATACAAACTGCGATAGGATTGTAGGTATTGAGCTTCAAAACCAAAACTATAGGTAAACTTTTAGGTCGGTAATTACGGCAGTGTTATTGTAACTGCAGATCTTAATGGTGATTATATAAAAATACCAACTTGATAATTAGAAACATCGTCAAATCAAAGGACCTTCAAAATGTTGTAAATAGACAATTTAGTTTAAACATATTTTATTTATTAATAATTTAAAATTTTTGAAAGGGTTGTACAGTGAAGCTTATCTACAGCGAACCGCCTTAGGACCAACGTATCTATTCTGATACATGTGTTCGGTTAATACAGGTTAAATTAACAAAACATTGTAAACAGACAATTTAGGATAGACATATCTAATTAATTAATATTTTTGATTTTTTCCAAATTTTGGACAGTGAAATCTATCTAAACCGAACCACCTTGGGACCAACATATCTATTCGGATACAGGTATTCGGTTTATACAGGTTAAATTAACAAAGATTTTCTATATTGGTGCATTAATGAAGGTTCGGTCTATACAGATTCCGGTTGATTAAGGTTCGGTTTATACAGGATTCGGGTTTATTAAGGTTCGGTTTATACAGGATTCCCGTTTTTTCATGGTTTGGTTTAGACAGGTTTCACTCTGTATATTAGTCCATACCTATGGAATATATTTTTAGAAAAAAAAATCAATCTGCTTTTATTCTTTTTTTTATTAACATACCTTCCACTGGCACTTTATTTTTATTTCACTATATACGTCCACTGTTTTATTACTTCCCTTTATTCGGTTGCTGTCTACAATCTTAGCGCGTCATGAATATTAGATGTCCTAGTTTATGACCTTTGAAAACTAAAGACATTGATATCGTTCTAGTATATTTATTTATAGAAATTGTCTATTTATATATTCTTGTTGTGAAGTTTGGGAGATCAATGTTATTGTATAAGACTTCTTTATCTGAATTCTGATAGCAAGCTTTGAATAGAGAAACGCGTCACTAAGACGAATCAATATGGAAATTCTTAGTGCTAGTCATCTCTCTGTTAGGCAATGCCTCAAAAAGATTTGAAAAATAAAAGGAGAAAATTATATCACGCCAATTTTGCCTAACCCATAAAGACAACCACAGAACAAACCATTACATCTATGTATATTCACATACATACCAAAAATGAGAGGTGGACAATAGTACATGCGGAGGTGTAGTGTATGAACATGTGTCGTCATTCAAAATAGGACTAACTGTGTTGGTGGTGTTGTGATAATTAACGTGTTTCTCCCTATTGTTGTAGGTCGTGGTTTGAGCATGGTCAGGCCAAACAATGACTATGAACATGATATTAGTTCCCTTTCCGCTCAACGCGCAGCTTAAAGGCGCAAGAGCATGGTTTGGACTGAACGAACTATCTACCCGTGGACGGTTGTGTCTGTGAGCTAGCACTATAAAGATACAAGTAAACCTGCTTGTTTTAAATATCATGTATATTTGTTTACGTGTTTGATTTGTTGTCATTATTATATGTGTATTACTACTTGTAGGGAAATGACAAGTCCAAAAGATGTGATATTTTTTGTTTGTTCAATCCCACTAGCTGTTTTATTTACAATGAAAATAATATTAAATCTAACCAATGTTCCCCACTTTTGTTTTAAATATTATATTATATTTGTGCATGTACTTGATTTGTTGTCATTAGTATATGTGTATTACTTGTAGGTAGATGACAAGTCCATAAGTTGTAATATTTGTTGTTCAATCCCACTAGCTGTTTTATTTGCAATAAAATAATATTAAATCTAACCAATGTCCCCCTTTTTCTATCTTACTGTTAACATATTTATTTTCAATAAAATTTCTTAATTATTCCATTTCTATGTTCCCTTTATTTAACTTGTTCGTGACAATATCCATCCAATCTTATGGTAACAACAGTTTACATATTCCTACCCTTTATACTCTAATATGTAAACATGTACAGCAAGTTTGAAAAATGGAGGTAATTCAATGTCACAAACGCATGTGAACAAGCAAACACAATATGATATCAAAAGGAACTAAATAGCAAGGTGGAAAAGAAAGAGAGAGGGGTAGTTCTATATGCTTCAAGCGCATGTGATTCACACAAACCAAATACATGTATATATGAGAGTGAACAATTAACATGTTTTTATTATGGCAACAGAAGCATCGATTTTTACAAATTCTACATTTAAACGTTGACATTTAAAAAAAAATTTTGCTTCGTTTTATTTATAGCTCAATATCATCATATATTAATGTGTTACTGTATGGTATATATCTGTCTTTGTGTGTATTTGGTGGTACTACAAGATCCCAAACTATGATATGACCCTTAACCTTCTGTATCTAAGTCACAAGTATCACTTCCTACAATAAATGTACTAATTATAGGTACCTGATCAAATCGCCCCCTACGAAATAACGCCCGTCAATATAGCCCTAATAGTTAACAAACTTGCCCCCACTTCATATCCGCCCCATACAAAATCGCCCCAACATTTTATGTTGTAAATAATAATAGTTATTATTATTACTACTATTATTATTGGTTTTGAAAACGACATTTTGATGAGTAATTATTGAGATACTATATATATTATAGACAATAAAAATTACAGTGCATGTAATCGGACTCGTTATTGTTTGATTAAGTCAGTTAAGTGAAGGTATTTATTTGTGTGTCCTTGCAATCATTAATTTCTTCTTTAAATCAAAAGAAGAGCTTGAAGATACCATAGGGGTAATCAGAATCTGTATATCGAAGAAGAACAGACAACTCAATAGCCAAAAGAAAAATAGTACAAAAGGACAAACAAAGATCTACAAAACACACATATAAAACTAAAGATCAAGTAACACGAACCCCACTAAAAACCGGGGTGAACTCAGATGCTTCACTAGTGACACCCGTCAAGGATTTCTTTGTAAAATATAGATTAATTATATATAGAGTCGACACATGTAAGTCGTTGTTAACATGTGTTTGTGTGAATATGGACTCGAACAAGCTGGAATAAAGAAAAGGGTTCAATAATAAAGAAATAAAGAAATTTCAATGAAAATAAATATGTAAACAGAAAGTTAAAAAAAAAGAGGGGGGGGGGGTAATTCCGTGAGTGAGTGAGTGGTTGTTGTTTAACCCCAATTCAGCATTTTTTTTTCAACTATTTCAAGGCGAGTACACGTTAATTATCAATGAGATGAGATGATGATGAGGCCTGTTTTGCTCTAGATCAACACGCTGGGTTGAATTTGCATAGTGCTAGTACACTGAAACAACAGTCCGCGGGAATACATATCGCTTCACTCGGACACATTATTCTTATTCCGAATCAACTAGTCTTTCCTCTTCCTCCTTAATGCTGCCTACTTAGGGTAGAAGCAAATATTCTTTGGTTTGACCCGAGTGGGGCTCGAACCCACGATCTGTCACACTCGAGGCTCTAACCATTACGTCGCCGATGCATTTCAGAAAAATATACCCGCCCGGGTTTGTATATTACAAATAGGATGCATTCGACTCGCACCCGCAAGTGATAAAGTCTACCAGTTGCCTGCACATGTTCGATGGTTCTCTCCGGGTACACCGGATTCTTCCACCACTAAAACTGATCGCCATTATATAGCTGAAATATTGCTGCAAGTGGCGTTAAACACAATAAATCATTAAATCAAATCAATCTGAAAAATATATGTACGAATACTTCGAATATATGACTGGGTATGCGGTTCTCATATTGAGGGCATGTATAACTCCAGCTTCACCAACCTTAAGCAATTGTACCTAAGGCTAACTTATGTAACCCCCCCCCTCCCCCCCCCCCCCCCCACTTCCACCCTCACCCCAAAACAATTAAGTTCACACAACACCTCGAGATCAACGACTAGCTATTCTTCCTGCTTTATAAGCTCAGTGCAAGCATATTTTATATTCGCGGAAATGTACGTATATTCTATATATAAACGTCCTCATATAAATACAGTTAGTTATATCTAGTAATGGCCAAAAATCCTATGCTAACATAGTTCTGTATGGAATATTTGTTTTTGCTAGATTTCCATGTATTGTAATCACGGAAACAGCCATTAATTTAATTTTAGACTTGATTGAAAGTGCTTAATAACAAGAATTGTAACTGTTTAAGCTTCAGAATAAAATGCATTGGTAACATCGAACAAAACAATATTTCAAGATGGCTGCTCTTATGCATGTACACTATTACTTGCAATAGTTTATGTTCGTTGTTTTCTTATCAGAAACGTTGACATGGCAACAGCAACAACACAATGTTGCAACATCTGCGATCATGACAACGAATCTAAATTGGCGGCCACCTGGTGCCCAGAATGTGAGGATTTCCTTTGTACCGACTGTAACAGGCACCATTCTAGATCTTCAGCAACCAAACAACACATTGTAATTTCCATGGAAAATTACCAGAAATTACCCAGTTCCATTCTATCTATAAAGAACAGATGCACCAAACATGACAATAAGTACGAATTTTACTGCTCGATTCATGGCGACCCTTGCTGCGTTATGTGCACAAGAGATGATCATCGCCACTGCCAAGAATTACGTCCCATTTTTGACGTAGCAGAAAATGCCAAGTCATCGCCAGCCATTGTGCACATAGAAAGAGATCTCAAATACATCGATGCTGCAATTGAAAAAATGAAGTCAGATATTACAAATAATATTTCTGATATTGATAAACAAAAAAGAAAATTGTTGTCCGATATTTCAAACATGCGTAAATCACTTAACGACCATTTAGATAAAATTGAAAAACAAACAGTTGAAGAGATGGTGTCAGCAGAACAAAATTTACAAGTGGAATTAAAAAGAGTATTGGTTGCCATTGAAACCAAAAGAACTGACTTTGAATATATTCGGCAAGATGTAGATAAAGTAAAGAAATATGCTAGTGATCTCCAGACGTTCATAGGAGTAAAACAAATGACGAGTGTTGTGGATGGAGAAGCTAAGAAACAGAAAGGAGCAATCAATTATGACCTTTTTGAACTGAAACTGGACTTTTCTTCAGCATTGAAATCTTTTGTAAAAGATGTTCCTAAATTTGGTGTTGTATCTGTTACAAAAAAGCATTGTAGTACCAGTCTTGTACAAAAAGCTGAACTGCAAGCACAGATTCTACAGGAAAGGAAGCTGGGTGTTACTCCACAACTCACAAGAAAGACGACAGCCAATTTTCAAACAGAGGTTAATGGACCAGTCCGTATAAAAGGTTGTGACATATTACCGGATGGGAAATGTGTATTCGCTGAACAAGAAGGCAAACGGTTGTTGATGTTTTCTAATACCGGAAATTACGAAAAAGACATTGTCTGGTTTTCAGGTACACCGTATGAGGTTTCATACATAGGAGAAAACATTGTAGCTGTTACAATTTGGGACAAACGAGAAGTCGTATTTGTAAACCTCATTACTAACACCATTATAAACACGGTAGATATTGGCCATGAATGTTGGGGAACCGATTTCAAGAAGAATCGTCTAGCCATTCGAGCTATTCCAAAATATACGTATAGTCACATTGTATATTTAGATTCTAAAGGTAAATGGATTGATCGGAGAAATATTCCCGGAAGCAATTCCGCATGCATATCATTGCGTGATGATACCAGCAAGTGTATGGACTGGAGTACCAATACGATTTACTGTTATACATTAACAGGACAACAGATATGGACCTTCAAAGACCAAAACGTCTTACGAGAGCCAAGGGGAATTGCATTAGATAAAAATAGAAACGTTTATGTGGCTGGTAAGGGAACAAACAACGTTGTAGTACTTTCACCTGATGGTAAATACTGCAAAAAAATCTTAACCAAAAGTAATGGGATGGATGAACGTATTCATTATGTATCAACATTGACCGTAGCGAGCTCCTGGTATGTGACTATAGAGGTCCAGCATTTGTTTTCTCTCTAGAGTAAATGTAAGCAGTGCTACTGGACTTTACGTTATCAATGTTGACAGAGAACTAGTACAACTCATTGTAGTATTGGTGTAAAAGTAGCGTACATTGTAGTGAATATTTGAGAGTGATGTCGATGAGAACTTATATTATTAATAAAACTAAGGTTCTCCTCCCCTGGAAAAGGTAACCTTAGCCGATTTTGACTATCCTGTTCAGATCTTTTTGTTTTATTGCTCCCAAAACTTTGAAAATTGTTTGGCTTTGGAATCTATCAATTTGTGTGCATACCTGATGAAGTGTATTCCAGAAACACGCCGTGCGCATTAAATTTGAAATAAACGTTTTTAATATTTAAATATATATATATATATATATATAACTTATAAAGAACTTGTGTATAATCAGAACTTTATGTAGGGCTTACGTATAGTTAGAACTTATATAGAGCGTGTGTATATCATAATATATGAGTAAAAGGCAATATAGTTTTTAGGTTTTGAATAATATGTCTGAGTGGAGCGACGTATCTACATGTGGACTGTTATTTCGGTTTAATAGCATCATAAGATTAACTAAGCGAGTTGGCAAGTCTAGTTAAAATCAGACATCATCATCATCGTCTCACAAAAAAAGCAAGAAGAGTTTGAAGACACCAATGTGGCAAGTAACACGATCCCAACTAAAAACTGAAGGTGGACTCAGGTGCTCCGGAAAGGTAGGCAGTTCCTTGCTCTTCCAATGATATAGCTTGAATTAACAAATCTCGGTTGGCTCGCTTCCCTATAACAAAGTATTTGTATCTGCGTAGATAATTCTATTTTATTAAGCACAGTTGAACTAATTCTTTTAATCTGCCTTTTAATTTTGAGTGGGGAATAGTAGTGTAGACCGTAGTGAAATCACAAAAACAAAATATGAACCAAAATTTATGGTGACGAACTTGAAAAACGCATAAGTAATAATAGTATAAGAAATATTTGTGTCTAAATAAAATATATATTACTTTAACTAAATGTAATTTGAAACATGACAGTACGACTGTCTGGTAGACAGTCAAATACAAATGCTATTCAAAAACACACAGTCAATACAAATGTTTTCAGAGCTTCAATTCTTTGGTTTAGGTATATGGTGTTTAACGCCACTTACAACAATTGTATTGGTTGAGGTACCCGGAGTACCCGGAGAAAACCACTGACCAACCGTAAGTCACTGACAAACTTTATCACATAATGTTGTATCGGATCCACCTCGCCTGAGGGTGGTTTAGAACTGACAACGTTAGTGGTAATAGGTACTGATTACATAGGTAATTGTAATTCTCGTTATGCGATCAGGAACACGACGGCCCCTTCGCTATATTTTGAGCCGCGGGAAATTTTAAGTATTAACTTAACTCATAATTATTTAGAAGAAATGAAACAAACAATATATAATATGCATTGATTCTGTGCAATCAGTCTCCATTCATTGAGCCTGCTTTTTAAACTTCCTACAGGTGTTATAATAGATTTGTACACTTCAATTGCATTGTAAACAAACCTAGCAACCTTGACGGTTTTGTTTTGTGATATATGTTCTCATTGAAATAACTTGACAATTTAAGCACAGTTGTAATAGATAAATTGATTGATCTTTTAGTCGTGTTTATCTGATATCTGACTTTCTAATTTTATCCCAGTATTAAAGGGTGACAAAAACGTACTTATATTTGATATTTTTTAGAATCTGGGCAGCTGTATTACTCCAGTGGTCTCTATTGCCATATGTAAAACACATCTCTGGTTTGTATTTTTCAGCAAATGTCCTCCACTGAGCCGTCGTTACTGTACGAAGTTGTCCTTGTACGCCTTTTCGTCTTCTCAGACTTGGTTTTTTTCTTTCACCTTTTGATAATGCACGATTCACTAGTTTCTCGTCTTCCTAGTCATCAGCGATGGGATTTCGTTGATACTCTTATATACAAATAAATAAGAGGTCAACAAAAGTACATGAGGAGGTGTTTTGAATGTACATGTGTCATCTTTCAAAATAGGACCAGCAGTATTGGTGGTGTAATGGTTTGGGTGCACGACTCTTGTGTGGTAGACCGTGACTTCGAACCTCGGTCAGGTCAAACCAAATACTATAAAATTGGTATTTGGTGTTTCTCCTCTACACACGTAGCTTTAAGGAGTAAGAGCAAAGAGTGGTAGGTTCCGAGTCAAGTTAATGTGTCCGAAATGAGCAACATTTCAACCAGCAGATGGCAGTGTCTGTGTCTTAGCACTAATCAGATCTAAGCAAAAATTTAACATCAACATCATCTCATTGAAATGCATCTTATTCTCGCCAGGATATTGATGAAAAAATGCTAATTTGGTATTGGAAACTCACTCACTCACTCACTCACTCACTCACTCACTCACGCACTCACTCACTCACTCACTCATTCACTCACTCACTCACTCACTCACTCACTCACTCACTCACTCACTCACTCACTCACTCACTCACTCAATCACTCACTCACTCACTCACTCACTCACTCACTCACTCACTCACCCACCCACCCACCCACTCACTCACTCACTCACTCACTCACTCACTCACTCACTCACTCACTCACTCACTCACTCACTCACTCACTCACTCACTCACTCACTCACTCACTCACTCACTCACTCACTCATTCACTCACTCACTCACTCACTCACTCACTCACTCACAAATATGGGAGCAGAAATGATTAAAAAAGTAGGGTAATTCCTAGCCACGAGTGACTGATTCAAACAAACCAAATATTATTTAAGACGAAACAATGAAAAATAAGTTTAGTATTGCAATAGAAACGTATATATCTTCTTCAGTGCGCACAGCCTGTTTCTGGAATAACCTCCACCAGGTACGTCCAAAGTCAAAATACTTGAACGTCAAATAATCTTAAAATCTTTGGGTGGCAGAAAACCAAAGGATCTAAAAAAGATAACAAAAATCAGTTACTGTCACATATATCTGAGGGAGGAACACCTTATCTATAACAATAATGATATGATTTAGGAGTAACACCTTAGTTATAACAATAATTACATGACTTAGAAGTAACACCTTAGATATAACAATAATGACATGATTTAGGAGTAACACCTTAGTCATAACAATAATGACATGATTTAGGAGTAGCACCTTAGGTATAACAATAATTGCATGACTTAAGAGTAACACCTTAGTTATAACAATAATGACATGATTTAGGAGTAACACCTTAGTTATAACAATAATGACATGATTTAGGAGTAACACCTTAGCAATAACAATAATGACATGATTTAGGAGTAACACCTTAGTTATAACAATAATGACATGAATTAGGAGTAACACCTTAGTCATAACAATAATGACATGATTTAGGAGGAACACCTTAGTTATAACAATAATGACATGATTTAGGAGTAACACCTTAGCTATAACAATAATGACATGATTTAGGAGAAACACCTTAGGTATAACAATAATGACATGACTTAAGAATAACACCTTAGCTATAACAATAATGACATGATTTAGGAGTAACACCTTAGTTATAACAATAATGACATGATTTAGGAGGAACACCTTAGTTATAACAATAATGACATGATTTAGGAGTAACACCTTAGCTATAAGAATAATGACATGATTTAGGAGTAACACCTTAGTCATAACAATAATGACATGATTTAGGAGGAACACCTTAGTTGTAACAATAATGACATGATTTAGGAGTAACACCTTAGCTATAAGAATAATGACATGATTTAGGAGTAACACCTTAGCTATAAGAATAATGACATGATTTAGGAGTAACACCTTAGTCATAACAATAATGACATGATTTAGGAACTGTAAATTTCGATAAACAATATATCTTATATACGATTTCAATGCCGAAGTACAGACTACTGGGCGTATCATACTCCCGGAGTTTAATACCTACCCCGCCAGCAAAGAAATCGTCAGCATTGACTTTAATTCAACATTTAGACATTCATATTTCAACAATTGTTTTATTTGCATTATGCATAGGACAATGTCAATGTGGAGAGGACCTTTGTACGTTGACATAACTTGAGTCCGATCCAAATATTATATAGTTAACAAAAAAATAAATTGAATGTAATCTACATACCATCTTCATAATTACCACACGTAACCTGTAAACTAAAGTTTTGAAGTATGAAGATTTGATGTGACATGTTTTGATACAATTACAGATATGGAAATATTTTTTTTTAAACAGGGATCGTCTTCCTTTGTGTCAGTTAGAGCTTATTGACTGTCAAAGAAATGTTGTGTTCACAGACATAGAAAACAGTATTTATCATTCGGTTACAGTTTTGTTACAGGTAAGTCTATATCTATCATTCTACCAAATTGCATATGAAATTATTACGCTTAACAACATTTAGATAGAGGTCAAAGTCTACATTCTACCAAATTGTATATGAAAGTACAATACTTAGGCACATTTAGATAGAGGTCAAAGTCTACATTCCGCCAAATTGTATATGAAAGTCTAACGCTTCTCAATATTTAAAAAGAATTCAAAAGTGTCTGGTATGAATGAACAATTCAATACACATTCGAGCGAATGCAACAGAAAATCAACTTTAAATGATGTCAAATTAAAATGGTTGACACAACCGACGAAGCCATTATATGATTTCTATCTTGATAATTGTAAAGTCATCAACACATAGCTAGATAGGAATAACAATGGTGAATTACGATGGAAAGACATCTACATGATATACGATTAACTGTGAAGCAGAGGTTGAAGAAAAAAATGGGGCAATCAGTATCGGTAGATCAAAGAAGAATAGATAATACATTGGCATAAAGAAAAAATACAAAAGGACAAACAACGATCTACAAAACATACACATAAAACTAAAGATCGTGTAACACAAACCTCACTAAAAACTGGGGGTGCAATCGGGTGCTCCGGAAGGGTGATCAGTTCCTGCTCCACTAGTGGCTCACGTCTAGCTACAAAACCGTTGATGTCATGAATGTGGAAACGACCGGAAAATGTTTATGGAAATTGGAACATATACATGGTCATTTTTGACAAAGATATTCCATCAGGGTCAACCAAGTCATTGTGACAGATCGACGGGATCGATCTCCGTGGAGAGCCCCTGCCGATTTGAATATCACAAAGTCTTATTAATTAACTCCTGACTTAAGATGGAAATAGTTGATAAGCAAATTTTGACAAGTTTTAAATCTGGTGAACAATGGATGACCCATATCAGGTTCAACACAACTTTAAAGTTTCGATTCGTGTACATGACAATACCAAAGCAATAAAACAGATAAATAGCGACGTATTTGTTGGCGTGTCTCCAAGGAAAACAACGACTAAATGTTATACAATAAGTCAACACAATCTGGAATTCTACAATTTCTTGAGTTGAAAGATAGCAATTAACTCTTCCCGTGTACTAGTATATGCAAAGTTATATATACCGGAGGAGTATGGTAACATTATTGAAACAGACGCATTCTGACTATACGTTATACGGTGTAGACTATGATCATGGGTGTCACTAGTGGAGCAGAAACTGCTTACCCTTCCTGAGCACCTGAGCCTACCCCTGGTTTTAAGTGGGGTTCGTGTTACTCGATCTTTAGTTCTATATGTATGTTTTGTAGATCGCTGTTTGTCCTTTTGTACATTTTCTTTTGGTCATTGTGTTGCCTGTTCTTCTTCGATATATGGATTATGCTTACCCCTTTGGTATCTGCAAACTCTTCGTAAGTAACCGTGTCTGGACACTTAGATGAAATGACTCTCTCACCAGTTCAAGAAGACAAGAAAAACTCATCGCGTCAAATATGCTTGTAAAACATTTCCATGATGGTGTTCTTAATGTTTATATTTGATTTTTTTTTTTAAAGTGTTATTTTTTTGTGCCATTATGAATCTAAATATTTCTAACGTAGAATATGAGAGGTGTTATAGCATCCGCTTTATGTCTGCCAAATTTGCTGCGTGTCACTAATTGTGACATTACGATTAAATGTACCGGGAAGAAGATGTAACACACAAACTTTAACAAAGCTCATTGTCTTATATGTATAGTATAGATACAAGATATCATAGTGTAACAAAATTCTGATAGATTAAATTATTTCTTTTGTTATACCCATGTCAAAGATTGGATCTATATCATTTACAAATCTTCTTTACAATTTTTAGTAAAAGAAATAGTAGATACAAACTGAGATAGGATTGTAGGTATTGAGCTTCAAAGCCAAAACTATAGGTGAACTTTTAAGTCGGCATTGTTATTTTAACTGGAGATCTTAATGATGATTATATAAAAATACCAACTTTATAATTAGAAACATCGTCAAATCAAAGTACCTTCAAAATGTTGTAAATAGACAATTTAGTTTAAACATATTTTATTAATTAATATTCTAAAATTTTTCAAAATGTTGTACAATGAAACCTATTAAAAGAGAATCACCTTTGGACCAGTTGATATATAAACAGAACCACCTTAGGACCAATTGATCTATAAACAGAACCTCCTTAGGATCAACTGATCTATAAACAGAACCACCTTAGGATCAACTGATCTATAAACAGAACCACCTTAGGATCAACTGATCTATAAACAGAACCTCCTTAGGATCAACTGATCTATAAACAGAACCACCTTAGGATCAACTGACCTATAAACAGAACCACCATATGACCAACTGATCTATAAACAGAGCCACCTTAGGAGCAACTGATCTATAAACAGAACCACCATATGACCAACTGATCTATAAACAGAACCACCTTAGGACCAACTGCTATATAAACAGCACCACCTTATGACCAACTGATCTATAAACAGAACCACCTTAGGAGCAACTGATCTATGAACAGAACCACCTTATGACCAACTGATCTATAAACAGAACAACCTTATGACCAACTGATCTATAAACAGAACCACCATATGACCAACTGATCTATAAACAGAGCCACCTTAGGAGCAACTGATCTATAAACAGAACCACCATATGACCAACTGATCTGTAAACAGAACCACCTTAGGACCAACTGCTATATAAACAGAGCCACCTTAGGAGCAACTGATCTATAAACAGAACCACCATATGACCAACTGATCTATAAACAGAACCACCTTAGGACCAACTGATCTATAAACAGAACCACCATATGACCAACTGATCTATAGACAGAACCACCTTAGGACCAACTGCTATATAAACAGAACCACCTTATGACCAACTGATCTATAAACAGAACCACCTTAGGAGCAACTGATCTATAAACAGAACCACCTTATGACCAACTGATCAATAAACAGAACAACCTTATGACCAACTGATCAATAAACAGAACCACCTTAGGAGCAACTGATCTATAAACAGAACCACCTTAGGAGCAACTGATCTATAAACAGAACCACCTGAGGACCAACTGCTATATAAACAGAACCACCTTATGATCAACTTCTCTATAAACAGAACAACCCTAGGATCAACTGATCTATAAACAGAACCACATTAGGACCAACTGATCTATTAACAGAATCACGTTATGACCAACTGCTCTATAAACAGAACAACCCTAGGACCAACTTATATATAAACAGAACCACCTTAGGACTAACTGATCTATAAACAGAACCACTTTAGGACCAACTGATCTATAAACAGAATCACCTTATGACCAACTGCTCTATAAACAAAATCACCTTATGAAAAACTGATCTATGAACAGAATCACCTTATGACCAACTGCTCTATAAACAGAACAACAATAGGATCAACTGCTCTCTAAACAAAATCACCTTATGAAAAACTGATCTATGAACAGAATCACCTTATGACCAACTGATCTATAAACAGTATCACCTTATGACCAACTGCTCTATAAACAGAATATCCTTAGGACCAACTGATCAATAAACCGAACCATCCTAGGACCAACCTCTATATAAACAGAACCACATTAGGAGCAACTGATCTATAAACAGAACCACCTTAGGACCAACTGATCTATAAACAGAACCACATTAGGAGCAACTGATCTAAAAACAGAACCACCTTTGGACCAACTGATTTTTAAACAGAACCACCTTAGGACCAACTGATCTATAAACAAAATCACCTTATGACCAACTGATCTATAAATAGAACCACCTGAGGACCAACTGATCTATAAACAGAACCGCCTTTGGACCAACTGATCTATAAACAGAATCACCTTATGATCAACTGATCTATAAACAGAATCACCTTATGACCAACTGCTCTATAAACAGAATCGCCTTATAACCAACTGCTCTATAAACAGAACCACCTTCGGACCAACTGCTCCATAAACCGAACCACCTTAGGACCAATTGACCTATAAACAGAACCATCCTAGTATCAACTGATCTATAAACAGAACCAACTTAGGACTAACTGATCTATAAACAGAACAACCTTAGGACCAACTGACCTATAAACAGAATAACCTTAGGACCAACTGATCTATAAACAGAACCACCTTAGGAGCAACTGATCTATAAACAGAACCACCTTAGGACTAACTGATCTATAAACAGAACAACCCTAGGATCAACTGATCTATAAACCGAACCACCATAGTACCAACTGATATATAAACAGAACCACCTTAGGACCAATTGACCTATAAACAGAACCATCCTAGTATCAACTGATCTATAAACAGAACCACCTTAGGACTAACTGATCTATAAACAGAACAACCTTAGGACCAACTGATCTATAAACAGAATAACCTTAGGATCAACTGATCTATAAACAGAACAACCCTAGGATCAACTGATCTATAAACAGAACAACCCTAGGATCAACTGATCTATAAACAGAACAACCCTAGGATCAACTCATCTATAAACAGAACAACATTAGGACCAACTGCTCCATAAAGAGAACAACCTTAGGATCAACTTAGCTATAAACAGAACTACCTTAGGACCAACCTCTCTATAAACCTAACCACCTTATGACCAATTGATCAATAAACAGAACCATCCTAGTATCAACATATCTATAAACAGAACCACCTTAGGACCAACTGATCTATAAACAGAACCACCTTAGGACTAACTGATTTTTAAACAGAACCACCTTAGGACCAACTGATCTATAAATAAAATCACCTTATGACCAACTGATCTATAAATAGAACCACCTGAGGACCAACTGATCTATAAACAGAACCGCCTTTGGACCAACTGATCTATAAACAGAATCACCTTATGACCAACTGATCTATAAACAGAATCACCTTATGACCAACTGCTCTATAAACAGAATCGCCTTATAACCAACTGCTCTATAAACAGAACCACCTTCGGACCAACTGCTCCATAAACCGAACCACCTTAGGACCAATTGACCTATAAACAGAACCATCCTAGTATCAACTGATCTATAAACAGAACCACCTTAGGACTAACTGATCTATAAACAGAACAACCTTAGGACCAACTGATCTATAAACAGAATAACCTTAGGACCAACTGATCTATAAACAGAACCACCTTAGGAGCAACTGATCTATAAACAGAACCACCTTAGGACTAACTGATCTATAAACAGAACAACCCTAGGATCAACTGATCTATAAACAGAACCACCATAGTACCAACTGATATATAAACAGAACCACCTTAGGACCAATTGACCTATAAACAGAACCATCCTAGTATCAACTGATCTATAAACAGAACCACCTTAGGACTAACTGATCTATAAACAGAACAACCTTAGGACCAACTGATCTATAAACAGAATAACCTTAGGACCAACTGATCTATAAACAGAACAACCCTAGGATCAACTGATCTATAAACAGAACAACCCTAGGATCAACTGATCTATAAACAGAACAACCCTAGGATCAACTCATCTATAAACAGAACAACATTAGGACCAACTGCTCCATAAAGAGAACAACCTTAGGATCAACTTAGCTATAAACAGAACTACCTTAGGACCAACCTCTCTATAAACCTAACCACCTTATGACCAATTGATCAATAAACAGAACCATCCTAGTATCAACATATCTATAAACAGAACCACCTTAGGACCAACTGATCTATAAACAGAACCACCTTAGGACTAACTGATCTATAAACAGAACCGCCTTAGGACTAACTGATCTATAAACAGAACCACCTTAGGATCAACTGATCTATAAACAGAACCCCTTATGACCAACTGATCTATAAACAGAACCACCTTAGGACCAACAGATCAATAAACAGAACCACCTTAGGACCAACTGATCAATAAACAGAACTAGCTTATGACCAACTGATCTCTAAACAGAACCACCTTAGGAGCAACTGATCTATAAACAGAACCGCCTTAGGACCAACTGATATATAAACAGAACCACCTAAGGACCAATGGATCTATCAACAGAACCACCTTAGGACCAACTGATCCATAACCAGAACCACCTTAGGACCAACTGATCTATAAACAGAACCTCATCAGAACCAACTGATCTATAAACAGAACCATCTTAGGACCAACTGCACTTTAAACAGAACCACCTTAGGACCATCTGATCTATAAAGAGAACCACCTTAGGACAAAGTGATCTATAAACAGAACCACATTAGGACCAATTGATCAATAAACAGAGCCACCTTAGGACCTACTTATCTATAAACAGAACCACCTTAGGACCAACTAATCTATAAACAGAACAACCTTATGACCAACTGCCCTATAAACAGAACCACCTGAGGACCAACTGATATATAAACAGAACCACCTTAGGACCAACTGATCTATAAACAGAACCACATTAGGAGCAACTGATCTATAAACAGAACCGTCATAGGACCAACTGATCTATAAACAGAACCAGCATAGGACCAATGGATCTATCAACAGAACCACCTTAGGACCAACTGATCTATAAACAGAACCTCCTCAGGCCAACTGATCTATAAACATAACCATCTTAGGACCAACTGATCTTTAAACAGAACCACCTTAGGATCATCTGATCTATAAACAGAACCTCCTTAGGACCAACTGATCTATAAACAGAACCACCTTAGAACCAATGGATCTATCAACAAAACCACCTTAGGACCAACTGATCTATAAACAGAACCAAATTAGGACCAATTGATCTTTAAACAAAACCACCTTAGGATCAACTGATCAATAAACAGAACCACCTTAGGACTAACTGATCTATAAACAGAACCATCTTAGGACCAACTGATCTTTAAACAGAACCACCTTAGGACCATCTGATCTACAAACAGAACCGCCATGGGACCAACTGATCTACAAACAGAACCAGCATAGGACCAACTGATCAATAAACAGAACCTCCTCAGGACCAACTGATCTATAAACATAACCATCTTAGGACCAACTGATGTTTAAACAGAACCACCTTAGGACCATCTGATCTACAAACAGAACCACCTTAGGATCAACTGATCTATAAACAGAACCTCATTAGGACCAACTGCTCTATAAACGGAACCACCTTAGGACCAACTGATCTACAAACAGAACCGCCTTAGGACCAATTGATATATAAACAGAACCACCTTAGGACCAACTGATCTATAAACAGAACCACCTTAGGATCAACTGATCTATAAACAGAGCCACCTTAGGATCAACTGATCTATAAACATAACCACCTTAGGACCAACTTATCAATAAACAGAACCACCCTAGGATCAACTGATCTATAAACAGAACCACCTTATGACCAACTGCTCTATAAACAGAATCACCCTTATGACCAACTGCTCTATAAACAGAATCACATTATGATCAACTGCTCTATAAAGAGAATCGCCTTATGACCAACTGCTCTATAAACAGAACCACCTTCGGACCAACTGCTCCATAAACAGAACCACCTTAGGACCAATTGATCTATAAACAGAACCATCCTAGTATCAACTGGTCTATAAACAGAACAACCTTAGGACTAACTGATCTATAAACAGAACAACCTTAGGATCAACTGATCTATAAACAGAACCACCTTAGGAGCAACTGATCTATAAACAGAACCGCCTTAGGCCCAACTGATCTATAAACAGAACCACATTAGGACCAACTCATCTATAAACAGAACAACCCTAGGATCAACTGATCTATAAACAGAGCCACCATAGTACCAATTGATATATAAACAGAATCACCTTAGGACCACCTGATCTATAAACAGAACCACCATAGGACCAACTGATCTATAAACAGAATCACCTTATGACCAACTGCTCTATAAACAGAACATCCTTAGGACCAACTGATCTATAAACATAACAACCCTAGGATCAACTGATCTATAAACAGAACCACCTTAGGACCAACTGGTCAATAAACGGAACCACCATAGAACCAACTAATCTATAAACAGAACAACCTTAGGACCAACTGCTCTATAAACAGAACAACCTTAGGATCAACTTAGCTATAAACCTAACCACCTTAGGACCAACTGATCTATAAACAGAACCACCTTAGGACCAATTGATCAATAAACAGAAACATTCCTAGTATCAACTGATCTATAAACAGAACCACCTTAGGACTCACTGATCTATAAACAGAACCACCTTAGGACCAACTGATCTATAAACAGAACCACCTTAGGAGCAACTGATATATAAACAGAACCGCCTTAGGACTAACTGATCTATAAACAGAACCACCTTAGGATCAACTGATCTATAAACAGAACCACCTTATGACCAACTGATCTATAAACAAAACCACCTTATGACCAACTGATCTTTAAACCGAACCACCTTATGACCAACTGATCTATAAACAGAACCACCTTAGGACCAACTGATCTATAAACAGAACCACCTTAGGATCAACTCATCTATAAACAAAACCAACTTATGACCAACTGATCTATAAACAGAACCACCTTAGGACCAATGGATCTATCAACAGAACCACCTTAGGACAAACTGATCTATAAACAGAACCTCCTTAGGACCAACTGATCTATAAACAGAACCACCTCAGGACCAACTTATCTATAGACAGAACCACCTTAGGACCAACTGATCTATAAACAGAACAACATTATGACCAACTGCTCTATAAACAGAACCACCTGAGGACCAACTGATATATAAACAGAACCACCTTAGGACTAACTGATATATAAACAGAACCACCTTAGGACCAACTGATCTATAAACAGAACCACATTAGGAGCAACTGATCTATAAACAGAACCGCCATAGGAACAACTGATCTATAAACAGAACCAGCATAGGACCAATGGATCTATCAACAGAACCACCTTAGGACGAACTGATCTATAAACAGAACCACCTCAGGACCAACTGATCTATAAACATAACCATCTTAGGACCAACTTATCTTTAAACAGAACCACCTTAGGACCATCTGATCTATAAACAGAACCTCCTTAGGACCAACTGATCTATAAACAGAACCACATTAGGACCAATTGATCTATAAACAGAACCACCTTAGGATCAACTGATCTATAAACAGAACCAACTTATGACCAACTGATCTATGAACAGAACCACCTTAGGAGCAACTGATCTATAAACAGAACCGCATTAGGACCAACTGATATATAAACAGAACCACCTTAGGACCAATGGATCTATCAACAGAACCACCTTAGGACCAACTGATCTATAAACAGAACCTCATTAGTACCAATTGATCTATAAACAGAACGACCTTAGGAGCAACTGATCTATAAACAGAACAACCTCATGACCAACTGCTCTATAAACAGAACCACATTAGGACCTACTTATCTATAAACAGAACCACATTAGGACCAACTTATCTATAAACAGAACCACCTTAGGACCAACTGATCTATAAACAGAACAACCTCATGACCAACTGCTCTATAAACAGAACCACATGAGGACCAACTAATATAAAAACAGAACCACCTTAGGACCAACTGATCTATAAACAGAACCACATTAGGAGCAACTGATCTATAAACAGAACCACCTTAGGACTAACTGATCTATAAACAGAACCACCTTATGACCAACTGATCTATAAACAGAACCACCTTATGACCAATTGATTTATAAACAGAACCACCATATGACCAACTGATCTATAAACAGAACCACCTTATGACCAACTGATCTATAAACAGAACTACCTTAGGACCAACTGATCTATAAACAGAACCACCTTAGGATCAACTGATCTATAAACAGAACCACCTTATGACCAACTGATCTGTAAACAGAACCACCTTAGGAACAACTGATCTATAAACAGAACCACCTTAGGACCAACTGATCTATAAACAGAACCACCTTAGGATCAACTGATCTATAAACAGAACCACCTTATGACCAACTGATCTGTAAACAGAACCACCTTAGGATCAACTGATCTATAAACAGAACCACCTTATGACCAACTGATCTATAAACAGAACCACCTTAGGATCAACTGATCTATAAACAGAACCACCTTATGACCAACTGATCTGTAAACAGAACCACCTTAGGACCAACTGATCTATAAACAGAACCAACTTATGACCAAGTGATCTATAAACAGAACCATCTTAGGGGCAACTGATCTATAAACAGAACCGCATTAGGACCAACTGATATATAAACAGAACCTCCTGAGGAACAATGGATCTATCAACAGAACCACCTTAGGACCAACTGATCTATAAACAGAACCACCTTAGGACCAACTGATCTATAAACAGAACCTCCTCAGGACCAACTGATCTATAAACAGAACCATCTTAGGACCAACTGATCTTTAAACAGAACCACCTTAGGACCATCTGATCTATAAACAGAACCACCTTAGGACCAACTGATCTATAAACAGAACCACATTAGGACCAATTGATCTATCAACAGAACCACCTTAGGATCAACTGATGAATAAACAGAACCACCTTAGGACCTACTTATTTATAAACAGAACCACCTTAGGACCAACTTATCTATAAACAGAACGACCTTAGGAACAACTGATCTATAAACAGAACAACCTTATGACCAACTGCTCTATAAACAGAACCACCTGAGGACCAACTGATATATAAACAGAACCCCCTTAGGACCAACTGATCTATAAACAGAACCACATTAGGAGCAACTGATCTATAAACAGAACCACCTTAGGACTAACTGATCTATAAACAGAACCACCTTAGGACCAACTGATCTATAAACAGAACCACATTAGGAGCAACTGATCTATAAACAGAACCACCTCAGGACTAACTGATCTATAAACAGAACCACCTTAGGAGCAACTGATATATAAACAGAACCACCTTAGGACTAACTGATATATAAACAGAACCACCTTAGGACCAACTGATCTATAAACAGAACCACCTTAGGAGCAACTGATATATAAACAGAACCACCTTAGGACCAACTGATCTATAAACAGAACCGCCTTAGGACTAACTGATCTATAAACAAAACCACCTTAGGATCAACTGATCTATAAACGGAGCCACCTTATGAGCAACTGATCTATAAACAGAACCACCTGATGACCAACTGATCTATAAACATAACCACCATATAAACCAACTGATCTATAAACAGAACCACCTGAGGATCAACTGATCTATAAACAGAACAACCCTAGGATCAACTGATCTATAAACAGAACAATCCTAGGATCAACTGATCTATAAACAGAACAACCCTAGGATCAACTCATCTATAAACAGAACAACATTAGGACCAACTGCTCCATAAAGAGAACAACCTTAGGATCAACTTAGCTATTAACAGAACTACCTTAGGACCAACCTCTATATAAACCTAACCACCTTAGGACCAATTGATCAATAAACAGAACCATCCTAGTATCAACTGATCTATAAACAGAACCACCTTAGGACCAACTGATCTATAAACAGAACCACCTTAGGATCAACTGATCTATAAACAGAACCACCTTAGGACTAACTGATCTATAAACAGAACCGCCTTAGGACTAACTGATCTATAAACAGAACCACCTTAGGATCAACTGATCTATAAACAGAACCCCTTATGACCAATTGATCTATAAACAGAACCACCTTAGGACCAACTGATCTATAAACAGAACCACCTTAGGACCAACTGATCAATAAACAGAACTAGCTTATGACCAACTGATCTCTAAACAGACCCACCTTAGGAGCAACTGATCTATAAACAGAACCGCCTTAGGACCAACTGATATATAAACAGAACCACCTTAGGACCAATGGATCTATCAACAGAACCACCTTAGGACCAACTGATCCATAACCAGAACCACCTTAGGACCAACTGATCTATAAACAGAACCTCATCAGAACCAACTGATCTATAAACAGAACCATCTTAGGACCAACTGATCTTTAAACAGAACCACCTTAGGACCATCTGATCTATAAACAGAACCACCTTAGGACCAACTGATCTATAAACAGAACCACATTAGGACCAATTGATCAATAAACAGAGCCACCTTAGGACCTACTTATCTATAAACAGAACAACCTTATGACCAACTGCTCTATAAACAGAACCACCTGAGGACCAACTGATATATAAACATAACCACCTTAGGACCAACTGATCTATAAACAGAACCACATTAGGAGCAACTGATCTATAAACAGAACCGTCATAGGACCAACTGATCTATAAACAGAACCAGCATAGGACCAATGGATCTATCAACAGAACCACCTTAGGACCAACTGATCTATAAACAGAACCTCCTCAGGCCAACTGATCTATAAACATAACCATCTTAGGACCAACTGATCTTTAAACAGAACCACCTTAGGATCATCTGATCTATAAACAGAACCTCCTTAGGACCAACTGATATATAAACAGGACCACCTTAGAACCAATGGATATATCAACAAAACCACCTTAGGACCAACTGATCTATAAACAGAATCAAATTAGGACCAATTGATCTTTAAACAAAACCACCTTAGGATCAACTGATCAATAAACAGAACCACCTTAGGACTAACTGATCTATAAACAGAACCATCTTAGGACCAACTGATCTTTAAACAGAACCACCTTAGGACCATCTGATCTACAAACAGAACCGCCATGGGACCAACTGATCTACAAACAGAACCAGCATAGGACCAACTGATCTATAAACAGAACCTCCTCAGAACCAACTGATCTATAAACATAACCATCTTAGGACCAACTGATCTTTAAACAGAACCACCTTAGGACCATCTGATCTATAAACAGAACCTCCTTAGGACCAACTGATCTATAAACAGAACCACATTAGGACCAATTGATCTATAAACAGAACCACCTTAGGATCAACTGATCAATAAACAGAACCACCTTAGGACCAACTTATATATAAACAGAACCACCTTAGGATCAACTGATCTATAAACAGAACCTCATTAGGACCAACTTCTTTATAAACGGAACCACCTTAGGACCAACTGATTTACAAACAGAACCGCCTTAGGACCAATTGATATATATACAGAACCACCTTAGGACCAACTGATCTATAAACAGAACCACCTTAGGATCAACTGATCTATAAACAGAACCACCTTAGGACCAACTGATCTATAAACAGAATCACCTTAGGACCAACTTATCAATAAACAGAACCACCTTAGGATCAACTGATCTATAAACAGAACCACCTTATGACCAACTGCTCTATAAACAGAATCACCCTTATGACCAACTGCTCTATAAACAGAATCACATTATGACCAACTGCTCTATAAAGAGAATCGCCTTATGACCAACTGCTCTATAAACAGAACCACCTTCGGACCAACTAGTCCATAAACAGAACCACCTTAGGACCAATTGATCTATAAACAGAACCATCCTAGTATCAACTGGTCTATAAACAGAACAACCTTAGGACTAACTGATCTATAAACAGAACAACCTTAGGATCAACTGATCTATAAACAGAACCACCTTAGGAGCAACTGATCTATAAACAGAACCGCCTTAGGCCCAACTGATCTATAAACAGAACCACATTAGGACCAACTCATCTATAAACAGAACAACCCTAGGATCAACTGATCTATAAACAGAGCCACCATAGTACCAATTGGTCTATAAACAGAATCACCTTAGGACCACCTGATCTATAAACAGAACCACCATAGGACCAACTGATCTATATACAGAATCACCTTATGACCAACTGCTCTATAAACAGAACATCCTTAGGACCAACTGATCTATAAACATAACAACCCTAGGATCAACTGATCTATAAACAGAACCACCTTAGGACCAACTGGTCAATAAACAGAACCACCATAGAACCAACTAATCTATAAACAGAACAACCTTAGGACCAACTGCTCTATAAACAGAACAACCTTAGGATCAACTTAGCTATAAACGGAACCACCTTAGCACCAACCTCTCTATAAACCTAACCACCTTAGGACCAACTGATCTATAAACAGAACCACCTTAGGATCAACCTCTCTATAAACCTAACCACCTTAGGACCAACTGATCTATAAACAGAACCACCTTAGGACCAATTGATCAATAAACAGAAACATTCCTAGTATCAACTGATCTATAAACAGAACCACCTTAGGACTCACTGATCTATAAACAGAACCACCTTAGGACCAACTGATCTATAAACAGAACCACCTTAGGAGCAACTGATATATAAACAGAACCGCCTTAGGACTAACTGATCTATAAACAGAACCACCTTAGGATCAACTGATCTATAAACAGAACCACCTTATGACCAACTGATCTATAAACAGAACCACCTTATGACCAACTGATCTTTAAACCGAACCACCTTATGACCAACTGATCTATAAACAGAACCACCTTAGGACCAACTGATCTATAAACAGAACCACCTTAGGATCAACTCATCTATAAACAAAACCAACTTATGACCAACTGATCTATAAACAGAACCACCTTAGTAGCAACTGATCTATAAACAGTACCGCATTAGGACCAACTGATATATAAACAGAACCACTTTAGGACCAATGGATCTATCAACAGAACCACCTTAGGACAAACTGATCTATAAACAGAACCTCCTTAGGACCAACTGATCTATAAACAGAACCACCTTAGGACCAACTTATCTATAGACAGAACCACCTTAGGACCAACTGATCTATAAACAGAACAACCTTATGATCAACTGCTCTATAAACAGAACCACCTGAGGACCAACTGATATATAAACAGAACCACCTTAGGACTAACTGATATATAAACAGAACCACCTTAGGACCAACTGATCTATAAACAGAACCACATTAGGAGCAACTGATCTATAAACAGAACCGCCATAGGAACAACTGATCTATAAACAGAACCAGCATAGGACCAATGGATCTATCAACAGAACAACCTTAGGACGAACTGATCTATAAACAGAACCTCCTCAGGACCAACTGATCTATAAACATAACCATCTTAGGACCAACTTATCTATAAACAGAACCATCTTAGGACCATCTGATCTATAAAGAGAACCTCCTTAGGACCAACTGATCTATAAACAGAACCACATTAGGACCAATTGATCTATAAACAGAACCACCTTAGGATCAACTGATCTATAAACAGAACCAACTTATGACCAACTGATCTATGAACAGAACCACCTTAGGAGCAACTGATCTATAAACAGAACTGCATTAGGACCAACTGATATATAAACAGAACCACCTTACGAACAATGGATCTATCAACAGAACCACCTTAGGACCAACTGATCTATAAACAGAACCTCATTAGTACCAATTGATCTATAAACAGAACGACCTTAGGAGCAACTGATCTATAAATAGAACAACTTCATGACCAACTGCTCTATAAACAGAACCACATTAGGACCTACTTATCTATAAACAGAACCACATTAGGACCAACTTATCTATAAACAGAACCACCTTAGGACCAACTGATCTATAAACAGAACCACCTTAGGACAAACTGATCTATAAACAGAACAACCTCATGACCAACTGCTCTATAAACAGAACCACCTGAGGACCAACTAATATAAAAACAGAACCACCTTAGGACCAACTGATCTATAAACAGAACCACATTAGGAGCAACTGATCTATAAACAGAACCACCTTAGGACTAACTGATCTATAAACAGAACCACCTTATGACCAACTGATCTATAAACAGAACCACCTTATGACCAATTGATCTATAAACAGAACCACCTTATGACCAACTGATCTATAAACAGAACCACCTTATGACCAACTGATCTATAAACAGAACCACCTTAGGACCAACTGATCTATAAACAGAACCACCTTAGGATCAACTGATCTATAAACAGAACCACCTTATGACCAACTGATCTGTAAACAGAACCACCTTAGGAACAACTGATCTATAAACAGAACCACCTTAGGACCAACTGATCTATAAACAGAACCACCTTAGGATCAACTGATCTATAAACAGAACCACCTTATGACCAACTGATTTGTAAACAGAACCACCTTAGGATCAACTGATCTATAAACAGAACCACCTTATGACCAACTGATCTATAAACAGAACCACCTTAGGATCAACTGATCTATAAACAGAACCACCTTAGGACCAACTGATCTGTAAACAGAACCACCTTAGGACCAACTGATCTATAAACAGAACCAACTTATGACCAACTGATCTATAAACAGAACCACCTTAGGGGCAACTGATCTATAAACAAAACCGCATTAGGACCAACTGATATATAAACAGAACCACCTGAGGACCAATGGATCTATCAACAGAACCACCTTAGGACCAACTGATCTATAAACAGAACCACCTTAGGACCAACTGATCTATAAATAGAACCTCCTCAGGACCAACTGATCTATAAACAGAACCATCTTAGGACCAACTGATCTTTAAACAGAACCACCTTAGGACCATCTGATCTATAAACAGAACCACATTAGGACCAATTGACCTATCAACAGAACCACCTTAGGATCAACTGATGAATAAACAGAACCACCTTAGGACCTACTTATTTATAAACAGAACTACCTTAGGACCAACTTATCTATAAACAGAACGACCTTAGGACCAACTGATCTATGAACAGAACAACCTTACGAACCAACTGCTCTATAAACAGAACCACCTGAGGACCAACTGATATATAAACAGAACCACCTTAGGACCAACTGATCTATAAACAGAACTACATTAGGAGCAACTGATCTATAAACAGAACCACCTTAGGACTAACTGATCTATAAACAGAACCACCTTAGGACCAACTGATCTATAAACAGAACCACATTAGGAGCAACTGATCTATAAACAGAACCACCTTAGGACTAACTGATCTATAAACAGAACCACCTTAGGAGCAACTGATATATAAACAGAACCACCTTAGGACTAACTGATATATAAACAGAACCACCTTAGGACCAACTGATCTATAAACAGAACCACCTTAGGAGCAACTGATATATAAACAGAACCACCTTAGGACCAACTGATCTATAAACAGAACCGCCTTAGGACTAACTGATCTATAAACAGAACCACCTTAGGATCAACTGATCTATAAACGGAACCACCTTATGAGCAACTGATCTATAAACAGAACCACCTGATGACCAACTGATCTATAAACAGAACCACCTTAGGACCAACTGATCTATAAACAGAACCACCTTAGGATCAACTGATCTATAAACAGAACCAACTTATGACCAACTGATCTATAAACAGAACGACCTTAGGACCAACTGATCTATAAACAGAACAACCTTATGACCAACTGCTCTATAAACAGAACCACCTGAGGACCAACTGATATATAAACAGAACCACCTTAGGACCAACTGATCTATAAACAGAACCACATTAGGAGCAACTGATCTATAAACAGAACCACCTTAGGACTAACTGATCTATAAACAGAACCACCTTAGGACCAACTGATCTATAAACAGAACCACATTAGGAGCAACTGATCTATAAACAGAACCACCTTAGGACTAACTGATCTATAAACAGAACCACCTTAGGAGCAACTGATATATACACAGAACCACCTTAGGACTAACTGATATATAAACAGAACCACCTTAGGACCAACTGATCTATAAATAGAACCACCTTAGGAGCAACTGATATATAAACAGAACCACATTAGGACCAACTGATCTATAAACAGAACCGCCTTAGGACTAACTGATCTATAAACAGAACCACCTTAGGATCAACTGATCTATAAACGGAACCACCTTATGAGCAACTGATCTATAAACAGAACTACCTGATGACCAACTGATCTATAAACAGAACCACCTTAGGACCAACTGATCTATAAACAGAACCACCTTAGGATCAACTGATCTATAAACAGAACCAACTTATGACCAACTGATCTATAAACAGAACCACCTTAGGAGCAACTAATCTATAAACAGAACCGCATTAGGACCAACTGATATATAAACAGAACCACCTAAGGACCAATGGATCTATCAACAGATCCACCTTAGGACCAACTGATCTATAAACAGAACCTCCTCAGGACCAACTGATCTATAAACAGAACCATCTTAGGACCAACGGATCTTTAAACAGAACCACCTTAGGACCATCTGATCTATAAACAGAACCACCTTAGGACCAACTGATCTATAAACAGAACCACATTAGGACCAATTGATCTATAAACAGAACCACCTTAGGATCAACTGATGAATAAACAGAACCACCTTAGGACCAAATTATCTATAAACAGAACGACCTTAGGACCAATTGATCTATAAACAGAACCGTCTTAGGACCAATTGATATATAAACAGAACCACCTTAGGACCAACTGATCTATAAACAGAACCACCTTAGGATCAACTGATCTATAAACAGAACCACCTTAGGATCAACTGATCTATAAACAAAACCACCTTAGGACCAACTTATCAATAAACATAACCACCTTAGGATCAGCTGAAGTATAAACAGAACCACATTAGGACCAACTTATCTATTCTGATACAGGTGTTCAGTTTAAGCACGTTAAATTAACAAAGATCTATTCTTATACATGCAAAAAGTGGTGTGTACACAGATAGAAAAACACAGTATTTATCTCTCGGACACTGACACATTTGTCACAGATCTACAATTATCAAACTGTATGGGAAATATTAACACTTAGAAAGAGAAATACAATAGAAAAGAGATATATAAATGAGTTACTATATGGTATATATCTGTCTTTTGGTGTATCTGGTGGAACTACAAGATCCCAAACTATGATACAACCTTTAACCTTATGTATCTTAGTTACGAGTATCACTTTCTACAATAAATGTACTAAGATGTAAGTTTCTGTGAACATATAAAATTGCATTAATATGGCCATGAGCAAGTTAAAATAAGGAAAAAGAGTTGAAATAATAAAGAAATAAAGACATTTTATTGAAAATAAATATGTAAGCAAAAAGTAAAAAAATGGGGGAGGATATAATAAAGAAACAAAGACATTTTATTGAAAATAAATATGTAAACAGAAAGTAAAAAAAGGGGGGAGGATAATTTCGTGCCACGAATGCCTGTGGTTGACACATTTAAGTTACTGTTAACATAAGATTGTATGAATATGGACATGGGGAAGCTTAAATAAGGAAAAATAAATGAAATAATACAGAAATAAAGAAATGTTATTGAAAATAAATATGTAAAGCAAAAAGAAAAAAAGGGGGGTGGTAATTCCGTGCAACGAGTGCCTGTGATTGGGTCGTAAATAATGTTGATATATCAGGAGGTCATATTCCGACAAGTTCATACACCTATTTTTATTGCCAAGACAAATCCTTTTATCTTTATGTTATAAATGATAATAAAGTGCAAAATTACTGAGTTGGCGTTAAACAACAATCACTCACTCACAGAATACATCAAATTGGTAGGAGGGGATAATTTAGTTATAAGGTGCAACATTGATCTATGTATAATTCTTTTAATTCAATTTAATGAATAGGTCACCAAGAACTGAATAATATATCAATGAATATAGTTTCGTACTATATAGTATTGGGTATGGTTCTTATATTAAGGGCGTTTTTAAACTTCAGCGGCACCACCGTATCCAATCTTACACACAATAACCCCCATCCAAAGATCGACGTTTAGCTATTGTTCCTGATTCATAAGCTCCGTGCTCATATATATTGTTTTCGCGGACAATGTACGTATGTTCTATACACAAAGAAAAAGGTTAGGCACCCCCTTTTTTTTCTTAAATGACATATGATGCGACAAGTAATCACGAGATTACTGACCAGATAATCTCAAGAACGCTACGGTGACCTGTTAGGACATTACATTGGCTGTAAGAAACTACAACAAAAATCAAGAAAAATGTTAATTTAATGAATTTTTAATCACAATATCACAAGGCCAGTTTCTGCAGTAAACATGTCCATTTTAAGCATTGACCTTCACAGTTCAAAAAGCACGATAAGATTGTTATTTCACTTTTAAAACGTCACTTATGAAACACTTGACGACATCTATTGTTCAAAGTTCAGTACCGGGTGTAACCCTCACGTGCTTGGATGACGGCCTCAACCCTGGGACTCATCTCTCCAGTTAGACGTCGGATGTCCTGTTGTGATAGCTTGTGCCATTCCCGATGCAATGCTGCTTCCAACTGACGAATGTTTTGCAGAGGAGGTACACGAGCTTGACTACGACGGCCTAGCATGTCCCAAATATGCGCTATGGGATTCAAATCCGGGCTCATGGCTGGCCAATGAACAGAAGTCACGGCTTTGCTTTGGAGATAGGCGGTTACTGCTCTTGAACGATGAGGCCTGGTGTTGTCATCCATTTACACAGGCCTTGTCGCTAGTTGGTGGTTGTCGAAATGGGGGACAACAACTGGTTGCAAGACGTCTCTGATGTACTGATCACCAGTTAGGTTGCCTTGTATGGTGACTAAGTCCAGCTGGAAGTCATGAGAGGTACACCCCCAAACAATTACTGAGCCTCCATCGTAAGGTACAATTGGCTGGATGTTCATTGGGGTATAGACTGTATTTTTGTGTCTCCAAACCCTCATCCGGCCGTCGGTTACATGAAGCAGAAACCTGCTCTCGTCGATGTCGTTCTGCCAACAGTGGACGTTTAATGATTCTCCTTGACTTACGTCCCGCTGATTTCAGACAGTTTCTAACTGTTCTTGTTGACACACGTATATTGGGCAGTCAGTGTTGTTTGAGTACGGGACTGGTTGCAAATAACATCTGTCTAACCAAAGGCTGTAATGCCCTATCCTCACGATTAGATGTTACCCGCGGTCTGCTGGATCTTGGCAAGTCTTTCTCATTGTTGGTTTGTGTGTGTTTTCTCACCAGTCGGCTGACTACAGTATAAATGTTTTATAACACCGGACTTAAATACTTAAATTCGAAGAGTGAACATACTGAATTTTGTGTAATGCGTGAGAGACATGGTTCACGTGCATGACTAGTCGATATTAGACATAACGGTCACACCTGTTAGAGCACAACTTTTTAATGGAACATTGTTCTTGCTATGATCAATATAGATATTAGAATCTAAACTTAGTGTAACTTATTATGTTTTAATATATCAGAGGGTGCTTAGCTGTTTCTTCATGAAAGCGGTCATTCGTTTAATTGTAAACTTGATTTAAAGTAATATACATAAGCATTGAAACTGTTTAAGTTTGAGAATCAAATGGGTTGGCAACGCCGAATGAAACAGTATTTCAAGATAGCTGTTCTTATACATATACATTATTACTTCCAATAGTTTATGTTCGATGTTTTCTTTTCAGAAACGTTGACATGGCAACAGCAACAACACAATGTTGCAGCATCTGTGATCATGACAATGAATCTAAATTGGCGGCCACCTGGTGTCCGGAATGTGAGGATCTCCTGTGTACCGACTGTGACAGGCACCATGCCAGATCTTCATCAAGCAAAAAACACATCGTAATTTCCATGGAAAATTACCAGAAACTACCCAGTTCTATTATATCTATAAAGAACAGATGCACCAAACATGACAATAAGTACGAATTCTACTGCTCGATTCATGGCGACCCTTGCTGCGTTATGTGCACAAGAGATGAGCATCGCCATTGCCAAGAATTACGTCCCATTCTTGAGGTAACAGAAAATGCCAAGTCATCGACGGCCATTGTGCATATAGAAAGAGATCTCAAAGACATCGATGCTGCATTTGAAAAAATAAAGTCAGATATCACAAATAATATTTCTGATATTGACAAACAAAAAACAAAATTTTCGTCTGATATTTCAGACATGCGCAAATTACTTAACGACCATTTAGATAAAATTGAAAAACAAACAGTTGAAGAGATGGTGTCAGAAGAACAACATTTACAAGTGGAATTAAAGAAAGTATTGGTTGCCATGGAAACCAAAAGAACTGACTTTGATAATATTCGACAAGATGTTGATAAGGTAAAGAAATATGCCACTGACCTGCAGACTTTCATAGGAGTGAACGAAATTACCAGTGTTGTGGACGGAGAGGTTAAGAACCAGAAAGGGGCATTTAATTATGACCTTTTTGAACTGAAACTTGACTTTTTATCAGAATTGGAATCTTTTGTGAAAGATGTTTCTAAATTTGGTGTTGTGTCTGTTACAACAAGGCATTGTAGTACCAGTCTTGTAAAAGAAGCTGAATTGCAAGCGCAAATTCCAGAGGAAATCAAACTGGGTGTTACACCAAAACTCACAAGAAAGGCGAATGTCGACTTTCAACCTAAGGTTAAGGGGCGTGTCTGTATACACGGTTCTGACATATTACCGGATGGCAAACTTGTATTCGCTGAAACAGAAGGCAAACGGTTGTTGATGTTTTCTAATAACGGATTTTACGAAAAAGATCTTGTCCGGTTTTCAGGTAGGCCGTTTGAGGTTTCATACACAGGAGAAAACATCGTAGCTGTTACAATTTGGGACAACCATGAAGTCGTATTTGTAAACGTCATTACAAACACCATTACAAACTCGATAGATATTGGCTATCTATGTTATGGAACCGATTTCAACATGAATCGTCTAGCTATTCGAGTAATGCAGCCACCTACATCAAGTCACATTGTATATTTAGATCCTAAAGGTAAATTGATTGATCGGGTCAATATTCCTGGTGGGAACTCCACAAACATATCATTACGTGATGATACCATTAACTGTACGGACAGTGTTACCAATACGATTTACTCTTATACATTAACAGGACAACAGATATGGACCTTCAAAGACCAAAACGTCTTACGAGAACCAAGGGGAATAGCCTTAGATAGAAATAGGAACGTCTATGTGGCTGGTTATGAAACAAACAACGTTGTTGTACTTTCACCTGAAGGTAAAAACTGCAGACAAATCTTAACCAAAAGTGATGGATTGGATAAACCGTATTCATTACGTATCAACATTGACCGTAGTGAGCTACTGGTATGTAATGAGAATGGTTTAGCATTTCTTTTCTCTCTACATTAAGTGTAAGCTGTTATACTGGACGTTATCAATGTTCACATAAAACTAATACAACTTATTGTAGTATAGGTGTAAAAGTATTGTACTTTGTAGTGAATATTTGACAGTGATGTCGTTGAGAAGTTATTAATAAAACTAACGTTCTCATCGCTCAGGAAAAGTTAACCTTAGACGATTTCGGCTATCCTGTTTATGCCCTTTGGGTTTATTTCTCCCAAAACATTTAAATGAAAATTATTTGGGGTTGCAATCTTTTGATTTTTTGGGTACATGATGAAGTTTATTCCAGAAACGCGCCGTGCGCACTAAAATTGATAACTACATTTTTATCATTTATAAATATAGTACTTGTGTTTAATGAGAGTTTATATAGAATATGTGTATGACAACTTATATAGAACTTGTGCATAATGAGAACAATATGTTGGTCTTATTCCTAACTGCATATTTATTTAAAGAAAATCTTTTTTATATCTGAGGTGAAGGTAATTTTATGAACCTTGAATGAGAGGGTGAGATTTTTGGAAATTCTAAAACAAAATGGGAAAGTACTCTGGACGTCTCTTACCACCATCTGTTCTTAAGGAATATTTCAGCATGATATAGCAACACCTTTGCATCTAAATGAATTGGCCAGTCTAGTTGAAATTAGACATCATCATCGTATCACTAAAATAAAGCAAGAAGAGTTTGAAGATATCAAAAGGGTAATCAGAATCCATTAATCGAAGGACAACCTCTGCAAAGGTCAAAAGAATAATGTTAAAAGAACAGACAATGATCTACAAAACACTACACAGAAAACTTAAAACCGAGAAATATTAACACAACTACTAACCGAGGATTAACTCCAGACGGGTAGGCAGTTCCTGCTCCATATGTACCACCCGTTGTCGTAATGTTTCGTTCTTAGCAGAGCATTACTGTCGATCTCGAGGTGTAGGTCAAGCTATGAAGCAGACCTAGCTGTATCTGTGGTATCCATTATTTCAAGCTGAATGGGATAGATGCAATCGCCAAAATTACCAAGCTTAGTATTATGTAATTAAAGGACATTATTTATATCGTGGAACGTGAAATTAAAAGATCAGTTAGCTTCTTTTCGTTTTTATTGAGAAGCCCATGCATGATATCTGCTTGCTATGAATAAAGGAACAAATAAGCGAAAAGAGGTGCACAGTTAGTGCCCATATGTATGCTGACTCTCTGTGGGAACACATGCACACCAATCATGACAAATCTGTTGTCAAGCAATAACTCAAACATTTGGATGATATCAGTTTCTGACAACTTTTTGCTAGAATCAGAGTAGTTTTTCACGAAATAGTCTTTGTTTCACCCTACAACATGGTATTTGTATCTGCGTAGAACATTCTATTTCATGAAACACAGTTGAACTAATTCTTTAAATCTGTCTTTTAAATTTTGATTGGCGAATAGTTGTGGAGATTTGAGTTGATTTTATTGTGTTTAACTCCACTTTCAGTATTATTTCAACTATATCACGGCGACCAGTTTTAGTGGTGGAAGATACCGGAGTACCCGGAGAGAATCACCGATCATAGACAAACAACTAACAACTGGAAAAATTTATCACTTGCGACTGAGAGTCAAGTACACCCTTTTTGTAATTTGCAAAGCGGGCACGAACCCACGCCGTATTGGTGATAGGCTTGTGTGAGTTGCTAGGTAATCCTACTACCCAACTCATTGAGCCACCTGGGTCCTCAGTTGTGTAGATCGTGGAAAAATCACATTGAAAAAAATATGAGCCAAAACTACGATCAACTTGAAAAAATACCTAGGAAATAATGATAATATAAGAAATAATTTTGACTAAAAACTAATTAAATACAATGTGAAAGATGACAATACGACTGTCTGGTAGAAAGTGAAATAAAGGTTATATCCAAAAAACCCACCGTTAATACACATGTTTCTCGCTATGCTTTGGTTTGGTTTACGTTTATGGTGTTTAACGCCACCTTCAACAATTTTATTGGTAGAGGAAGCTGGAGTACCCGAAGAAAACCACCGACGTACCGAAAGTCACACACTAACTTTATCACATAATGTTGTATGGAATACACCTCGGCTGAGCGGTGTTCGAACTCACAACGATAGTGGTGATATGCACTGATTACATAGGTAGTTTCGTCACAAAAAAATACACGATCAAAAACTGTATTGACTGTCATTGTATTGATTATTGAACCTTTTGAATTCAATAACCTACAATTCTTTGCATAAAACACAGTCATGCACACAAATCTAGTACTTTGACGTACTGTGTCACCAAACATTGCGTACATCGAGATAAGCTGACCTACAATACTGGCCAAAAATATAACTCGAAACAAAATTTTCCTTTTATCGACTTGGCACAGGGCGTAAGCTAAGCATTTTTCAAGTTTCTGAAGCCTCTCTTCTTTGACAAAAATAAGACCATATTCAGTATCCCATGTATAACCTAGTCAATTCTGACAAGGCGACTAGGGATATTTGTCATCAACAATTAAAAAACCCAATTGGTCATTCACCTCTCTACTGCTTTTAACAGCTGTATGATAATAATTTTCTACCGCTAGACTATCGTCTAAAAACATAACGATTGGTTTGCCTTTAGACCTGAAATCTTTAATAAACTCTCTCAAAACATTTGAAAATGATAACCAGTGGTAGAAATACCAATAAGTGTGAGAAAAACGAAATATCGTATTTTTCCTTCAAAAACCACGCAAAACCTAAATATTGTTGATGTTCTTCGAAAATCTCAATATGATGGAACGCATATTTTAGGTCATAGCTGAAAATAAAATCAACTACATCAAGCATTTCGCTAGCAACTTTGTCATCTTAATGTTTAAATCTATATTTATGTAGATGGGGTTTAATGTGTCTTCAATCAAATACTAATCGAGGTTTGCTCGATTTATTAAATTCTACCGTAAGCAGATTAACGATTAATGGTTTTGTAGATACTTCCTTGCTACAGCCTTTGTTCAGTAGATTTGCAATTTCAAAAGCAACATCTTTGTTCTTAAGTGATGATTTATTGCTATAAATGTAAAAAAATTTTAGTCCTGTTTTAGACTGTATTTTGTAACCATTCTCAACAATATATTATATGCATTGATTATGTGTAATCAATCTCCATTCATTTAACCTGTTCTTTAAACTCCCTATAGGTGAGTTGTGTACTTAAATTGTATTGTTTGCAAACTGATGAACCTTAACGGTTTGCTTTGTGATATATGTTCTCATAAAAATAACATGACAATTCAAACACAATAGTAATGGATAAATTAATTTATATTCTAGTCGTATTTATCTGACTTTGATCTAAATTTACCCCAGCATTACAGGATGACAAACATGTACTTATGATTGATTTTTTAGATTATGGACAGCTATCGCTCCAGTGGCTTCTCTTTCTCATGTAAAGTGCATCCTTGGTTTGTATTTTCCAACGTTATCCTCCGCAGAGCGGTCTTTGCTGTATGGAGTTTTCCTTGGACGCAATTACGCCTTCTCAGACCTTTTTTTTTCTTTCAGCTTTCGACAATGCACGATTCACTAGTTTCTTGTCTTCCGGGTCATCAGCTATGTGATTGATTTCGTACTCTTGGACGACTTTCCACCATTAATCTGTCGAGTCGTCCTGTTTAATCATCGCTTGACGCTCCTGTACAATACCGATACCTCAGATATGTCCATTCCGAGTACAATATATTTGTATCTACGTTGGTCATTTGTTTTATGAACAACAATTGGACAAACTCCCTTAGTCTGTCCTTGAGCATAGAGTGAGGAATAGTTGGGTAGAGGGTAGAGAAATCAAATGTGTTAATGCTATTGCAGGAGGAGAGGTATCTTTTGAGGCTGCTATGACTTCGCGTACTGTATTGGTGCTATACCGTGTAACGTCAAAAACGTCGCAGTTTTCCCCAGATATTACGTCGAAAACACTAAAATTACGCCAAGTACCCTTTGGACATTTTGTTAAGAAACCGCAATTAAGCTGCATATATGAGATTTTCTGTGAAATTCAACCATTTTTGGCATAGAAAAATAAGACGACCTTAAAATGGTCACGTAACGGTATGGAACAATTTCATTAGAATACGCAAAACCGTTAAATTTTGAACAGAAGCATCTTGATTTCCCCGATTTTTCGATTTGTCAGTTCTATATTACATGCACATTGTGAATATTTACTTTTGTTCTGTTATGATATATAGAAATTATATTCTATGAGTAGCTTACCATTACTCTACAACAAATTTTTCCGATAAATTACAGCGTCTACATCTCAAACCTCATCTGGAAGGTGGCCATCTTGAATGGGAAGCAAGCGTAACGTCATAATCCCACACGTATAAGTAATTGGCGGACTTTTCAGTCGTTACTTTCGAAACAAGAGAACATTTTGTACAATTAGTTTTTTGTTAGGCAATTTTACTCAGTTTATGTGCAACAAATTAGTTACGCGTCTACAGCGATTTTCAAAAAAATGTCCTTAATATTATGCCAAAATTCGTTTTAGTTATCGGATTTTTAACTATTTAAGCATAAGATTGTTAATGCTTGCAAATTTTGAAGCTTTTGATATATAATTGGTCTAACTTCAATAAAAATTAAAAGTCTCAGATATTTTAAAATGAATTAGCCCAGTATCCCCAATACCGTGCGCGACGTCTGTTCAAGACCGATGCCTTCAGATATGTTCTTCCTTGCTGCGAAGACCTTCTGTGTGTTCATGTCTGGATTCTCTAGAATAGAACGAGCCTCATTCACCTTAGACATAGCTTAAGCATTGTGTGTGTACTGATTTGTGTTTCCTTTGCGTTGAAAATGACAATAGTGGGTGACACTTTCCTGTATTTTAGACATCTGAGCATCCAACATATCTTTCTGCAATTGTTGAGTATTTTATTAAAATGTATTCAGCCTGGAATCGATTAAAATGGCCAATAAATCCCATTTAGTATTCGAAACGGTTGTTTCAACTTCATGCATTTCGAATTGGTGAATTTAACACGCTATCCATCTTGACAGAACGACTGTCTGGTAGAAAGAGAAATAGGGGTGATATTCAAAAATCACGTGACAATTTAATCAAATTCACCGTTACAAATGTTTCCCGTTATGCTTTTTACCGCGGGAAAATTTAAATATGTAGATATATCGTGCCATCATCTGTTTGCTACGAGGTGCCTCAAATACTTGACGTGTCGATATTTCAAAATAAAAGCAGAAACTTGTGGCATGACAATATTGCCTCACACACAAAGACAACAACAGACAGTTTTAAGGACAAACCCTCATATTTATATATATATATACATATATATATATTCGCATATATGCAAATAAATAAGAGGTCAACAAGAGTACACGAGGAGGTGTCTTGAATGTACATGTGTCATCTTTCAAAATAGGACCAACCGTATTGATGGTGTAATGGTTAGGGTGCTCCGCTCTTGTGTGGTAGATCATGGATTCGAGTCCGATATAAATTGCTGCTTCAATTCCCCGCTACACACTTAGATTTAAGGAGAAAGAGCAAAGAGTGGTAGATCAAGATAATGTGACCGAATGGAGCAACATTTCAACCCACGGACGGTTGTGTCTGTGTGTTAGCACTAAACTGATCCAAGTTTAAAAAGATGACTTCAACATCATCTCATTGAAATGCATCTTGTTCTCGAGTTGATATTGCTGAAAAAAATGTTAATTTGGCATTCAACAACAATCATTCACTCAATCACTCACTCACTCAACCCTTATTGTTTTCTTAAGATTGTACGGATATATGGACATAAATACTGTACATAAATTAAGCGAAAAAACAAGATGAACATTTTTTTGCTATTGAAAATTTAAAGGTTTAAAAGGGGGGATAATTCCGTGCCACGAGTGGCTGTGATTCAAACAAACAAACTATGACTTAAGAGGAAACAATGGAAAGTAACTTTTTATTATTGCAATAACAACATAGATATCTTATTTAGTGCTCACAACACCTTTCTAGAATACCCTTCATCAGGTACATTCAAAGTCAAAATACTTGAAAGTCAAATAATCTTAAAATCTTTGAATGCGAGAAAACCAAAGGATCTAAAAAGGACAGCCGGTTGCGATCACATATACCTGATAGTGTAACACCTGAGTTATAACAATAATGACATGATTTAGGAACTGTAAATTCCGATGAAAATATAATTAATAAACAATGTCAATGCCGAGCATACCCCCGAGGAGTAATACTCCACAAGCAGAGGTATCATAAGCATTGACATTTAAACGTTCACATTTAAAAAAATTGTTTATATTTTGTTTATTCCTATGACAATATCAATCTTGAAAAGACCTTTGTTAGTTGACATAACTTGATTCTCACGTCACCAGTAAGCTAATTCACTAAGAAAGTTTTGAAGTATAAAGATTGTTCTGATATCTTTATATAAAATCACAGGTATGGAACTATGTTTTGAAACAGGGATCGTCTTCCTTTGTGTCAATTAGAGCTTATTGACTGTCAAAGAAATGTTGTGTTCACAGACATAGAAAACAGTATTTATCATTCGGTTACAGTTTTGTTACAGGTAAGTCTATAACTATCATTCTACCAAATTGTATATGAAATTATAACGCTTCGGAACATTTAGATAGAGTTCAAAGTCTACCTTCTACCAAATTGCATATGCAATTCTAATACTTCAATTCAATATACATTCGAGAGAATGCAACAGACATTCGACTCAAAATAATGTCAAATTTAAATGGCGGACACAGCAGACTAAACCATTAGAAGACTTCAATCTTGATAATATCAAATGTATTAACACATAACTAGATAGGCAAAACAATGATAAATTACGATAGAAAAACATTTACATGATCTAAGATTAACTGTTAAATCTTAGTACACATCGACGGCTTCAACCCCCGTTGAGAGCCCCTGGCATGTTCAATGTGATTTAGTCTCATTCTAATAGAATAAATGTATATCGCTTTAGTGCCTTTTTATTGGATAACAACACTGTCACATGTTTGTTGTTGATTCGTTCATAACTCGTTGCTCTCACAAACTTTACAACAACGTTCTGCGGATTTTTAGTCAGTTTGTGAGTGCATCGGCACCGTTTACTCCTGAAAAGAAGCGTTTCAAACTATTATAAATCATAGCTTGCTAACTTTAAAATGCAATATAAAGGTTTAGATGTAAAGGAGAAATCACACACTTACACGGAGGTCTTCAATACCTCAAATATTACATTAAAATAGAGATAAAACTCCACTTTTTACATATCTCCAAAACAGACAAAGCCAATAAAGAAAAATGGTTTAATGTTGAGGCGCAATGAATGACTGATTATCGTTTAATACATGTAATAATATCTTGTTTCTTGTATCTTAAATTGCTTTTATGAAAACACAATATCGTTTTTGATATATATTATTCTCTGTATTTATCATTTATTGTGTATGTATTGAAATTAATTTGTATATAAAAACTTTTCTATTGAAAAAAAAACAATTACAAAAAAAATAACCCTTGACATAAGATGGAAATAGTTGATATACACACTTTGACAAGTTGTAAATCTGACGGAACAATGCATGACCCGTATAGGTAACAATACAACTTTAAAGTTTCGGTTTACATACAAGACAATACCAAAGAAATAAAACCGGTAAGTAACGAGGTATTTGTTGGCGTGTCTCCAAGCAAAAGATCGGCTAGATTTTATTTATCAAGGATAAACAATTATATGTCGACGCGATCTGAAATTCTACTATTTCTTGAGTTGAAGGTGTCAAACCACTGATTCACCAATCAGAGCTTTGAACATATACGAAAGTAATCCCTTTTAAGGGGAAAAGTTCCTTTCACTTTGTAGTATTGTGAAAACTACTGAATGGAATCGAATAATTAAAATTGATAATTGAAGTAAAATATCTAGAATTGATTTTGAGCCTAGATTTGATGGATTTAGTTGTATTTCAATACCTCTATGACGGATTTGATGCATGACATATAAATACTGAATTTCTGGGGGATGACCGAGCTATTTTTAGAGTAGGTGTTTTCCGTAGCCTACCATTTCACTGCAAGATTTTAACATGCCCTGGAATTTTGACAGAACGTAGAGGAATCATGTACGTTTCAGAAAATATATGGTCTTGGAAAGGTTAAGCTTAAGATAAAATTGCCAGATAGGTTCGATAAAACACAGATTTAGTAGAAAACCTAAAATAAATTAATTAGTGGTACCGTATTACACCTGAAAGATGACAATTAACTCTTCTGATATATATGCAAAGATTAATGTATCAGAACAGTTTGGGAGTATTATTGAAACCGACGTTTTCTGACTATACACTGTACGGTGTAGAAGATGGTTATGGGTGTCACTAGTGGAACAGGAACTGTTTACCCCTCCGGAGCACATGAGTTCATCCCTGGTTTTTAGTGGGGTTCGTGTTACACGATCTTTAGTTTTATATGTATGATTTGTAGATCCTTGTTTGTTCTTTTGTACTTTTCCTTTTCCCCATTCTAATATCTGTTCTTCTTCGATATACGGATTCTGATTACCCATTTGGCATCGTCAAGCTCTTCCATTGTAACCGTGAATGGGCACTTAGTTGGAATGAAGCACAAGTTCAAGAAGACAAGAAAAATTCATCGCGTCATGTAAACTTTCAAAACATTTCCATAATTGTATTTTTAATGTTTATGTTAAAAATTTTAAATTTCTGAAAATAAAGATAACAATTTAAAGTGTTAATTTCTGTGTGATAATGAGTCTGAATATATCTAATATAGAATATGAGAGGTGTTATATCATCCAGTTTATTTCTGTCAAATTTGCTGCGTGTCACTAATTGTGACATTGCTATTATATGTGAACACAAACTTAAACAAAGCTCATTGTATTATATGAATAGTATAGCTACAAGATATCACTGCATAGCAAAATCTGACAGATGAAATGATATCTTTAACTGTACACATGACAAAGGTTGTATCTATATGATATACAAATCTGCTTTACAATGTTTAGTAAAAGAAATGGTAGATGCAAAATCAGATAGGATTGTAGGTAGTGAGCCGAAAAACCAAAATTGTAGGTCAATATTTAGGTCGGTTTTCGTATTACATTAATTACGGCAATGTTATTGTTACTGGAGATCTTAATGGTGATTATATAAAAATAATAGCTTAATAGTTAAAAACACCGTCAAATCAAAAGAGCTTCAACATTTTGTAAACAGACAATTTAGCTTAAACATATTTTATTTATTTTTATTTTTCTATTTTTCCAAATGTTGTACAATGAAACCTATCTAAAGATGTTCAGTATATACAGGTTAAATTAACAAAGATTGTTTTATATTGGTGCTTTAATTAAGATTCGGTTGATACAGGATTCGGGTTTATTAAGGTTCGGTTTATACAGGACCAACCTCTCTATTCTGATAGAGGACCAACCTCTCTATTCTGATACAGAACCAACCTCTCTATTCTGATACAGGACAAACCTCTCTATTCTGATACAGGACCAACACCCTATTCTGATACAGGACCAACTTCTATATTCTGATAATGGACCAACCTCTATGTTCTGATACAGGACCAACCTCTCTATTCTGATACAGGACCAACCTATCTATTCTGATACAAGACCAACCTCTCTTTTCTGATACAGGACCAACATCTCTATTCTGATACAAGACCAATTTCTCTATTCTGGTACAGGACCAACCTCTCTATTCTGATACAGGTAGTAAGTTTATACAGGTTAAATTGACAAAGATTGTCTATGTAGACGCTTTAATTAAGGTTCAGTCTATACAGGATTCTGGTTTATTCAGAATTCAGTTTAGACAGATTTCACTCTGTTTATTAGTCCATCCATATGGAATATATTTATATATATATTATACTTTGAGTTAATATATTCCATACTTGTCTTTGTTAACGAGCCGGTCCATACAACAGTATATATATAGACCGATCCCGGTCCACATAATAAACTCGTTTTTGATTTTAGATATCCAATAACAAAAATGTTTTTGCTGTTAATTAAATGTTCAAGTTTGATTTATGTTGATGATCAGCATTTCTGCCTACAATACAAACACCTGAATGTATGGAAACACGACAGATCCATAATACACCCACACTGGATTTGATAAATTTAAAATCTATGGAATAAATGACCATATGTCTTTGTCAAGGAAAACAGAGCAAATGAAAAAAACAAACTTGTTCACTGTTGTTCTTCATCTTTAAGTCAGTGTGACATATAAAAGGTGTGACAATTCACAGCATATAAACTTGTATGTTTGGTTGAACTACATGAAATGGTCACGGGTGCTCTAGAGAAGAACGGTAAATATGACTACATTAGTGATCTTCTCTAAATAAAAGTATTATTGGTAGTGCATAGGTCTGCATTGATCAGGCAGAAGACAAATACATGTATTTCAACTACAACATGGATACGTTTTGGATATCAAATCCAACTAGCAGCTATTTGTCTTTTAGAAGTGTGCATATATTTGTGGTAAATGTACAAAGTACTTTGAAGTTGGTTTTATTGAGTATAATATAACAAATAGCTCATGGCACGTTGGCCCAAAAGGAAGTTAATGGACCAGTCTGTCACCCACTAAATAGTATATGGACCTCAGTTTCGTTTCGGTCCATATACAATTTTGTGGGTGACAGACTGGTTCATAAACTGCCATACGACTGTTAGTAGCATGAACTATTTGTTAAATAATTTCTTAAATCTACTTTTATTCTTTTTGGAAGAGATTAACATACCTTCCACTGGCACTTTATTGTATTTCACTTTATACGTCCACTGTTGTATTACCTCCCTTAATTTGGTTGCGGTCTACAATTTTAGCGTGTCTTGAATATTAGATGTCCTAGCTTCAGGGAAGCCATAGTTTGTATCCAGTTTACACGCGGGAAACATTATTTTTGGAAAGGTTTTATCCCGAGTGAGAGAGAGGATAAAATGCAACGAAAATGATGTAAGCGGTCATCTTTTTTACTTGTAGATCTGATTGACAGTATTATAAATAAATATCTCTTGATCCAATTAGAAATCAACTGATATCTTGAAATGTATCTCACTGAGGATGCCAAGTTAAAACAAATAACGATTGTCACTGTTCAAGTTTCAGAATCAAAGAGATTGGCAACACCAAACGAAACAATATTTCAAGATCACTGCTCTTATACATGTACATTATTACTTGTAATATTTTATGTTCGATGATTTGTTTTCAGAAACGTTGCCATGGCAACAGCAGCGACACAATATTGCAACATTTGTGATCATGACAACGAATCTAAATTGGTGGTCACCTGGTGTCCGGAATGTGAGGATTTCCTGTGTACCGACTGTAACAGGCACCATGCCAGATCTTCATCAAGCAAACAACACATAGTAATTTCCATGGTAAATTACCAGAAATTACCCAGTTTTATTATATCTATAAAGAACAGATGCACCAAACACGGCAAGCAGTACGAATTGTACTGCTCGATTCATGGTGACCATTGCTGCGTTATATGCATAAGAAATTATCACCGCTATTGCCAAGAATTACGTCCCATTCTTGAGGTAACAGAAAATGCCATGTCATCGACGGCCATTGTGCACATATAAAGAGATCTCAAATATATCGATGCTGCATTTGAAAAAAATAAAGTCAGATATCACAAATAATATTTCTGAAATTGATAAGCAAATAAGAAAATGTTTGTCCGATATTTCAGATATGCGCAAATCACTTAGATAAAATTGAAAAACAAATAGTTGAAGAGATGGTGTCAGAAGAACAAAATTTACAAGTAAAATTAAAGAAAGTATTGTTTGCCATGGAAACCAAAAGAACTTACTTTGATAATATCCGGCAAGATGTGAACAAAGTAAAGACATACGCTAATGACCTCCAAATTTTTATAGGAGTGACCGAAATGACGAGTGTTGTGGATGGAGAAGTTAAGAAACAGAAAGGAGCATTCAATTATGACCTTTTTGAACTGACGCTGGACTTTCCATCAGAATTGGAATCTTTTGTGAAAGATGTTTCTAAATTTGGTGTTGTGTCTGTTACAAAAAAGCATTGTAGTACCAGTCTTGTCAAAGAAGTTGAATTACAAGCGCAGATTCTACAGGAAAGGAAGCCGGGTGTTACACCACAACTCACAAGAAAGACGACTGTCGCTTTTCAAACTAAAGATAAGGGGCATGTCCGTATAACAGGTTGTGACATATTACCGGATGGCAAACTTGTAATCGCTGTACAAAAAGGCAAACGGTTGTTGATGTTTTCTAATAACGGAAATTACGAAAAAAAGTTGTCCGGTTTTCAGGTATCCCGTTTGAGGTTTCATACACAGGAGAAAATATTGTAGCTGTTGCAATTTACAACAAACAAGAAGTCGTATTTGTAAACGTTATTACTAACACCATTATAGACACGATATATATTGGCCATGCATGTTATGGAACTGATTTCAACATAAATCGTCTAGCTATTCGAGTAATACAACCACAATCACGTCACATTGTATATTTAGATCCCAAAGGTAAATTGATTGATCGGGTCAATATTCCTGGTGAGTACTCCACAAACATATCATTGCGTGATGATACCATTAAGTGTACGAATGGAAAACCAATACGATTTACTGTTATACGTTAACAGGACAACATGTTTGGGCCTTCAAAGACGAAAACGTCATACGAGAACCAATGGGAATTGCCTTACACACAATCAATCACGTGGTTGAAAAAGAGTGCACCTATGGTTGGAATGTCCTCTTTGTAAACAATATGTCACGTGGTTACAATGGTGTACCTATGGATGGGATGTGCTGTTTACAAACAATGAATTGACTGGTAAGATAGGTTACTGAAAGGGGCCAATGAAAGCTTGAAGATGCTAAAGGATGGAATCAGAAGCCGTAAGTCAATCGTAAAAAGACAACCTCTGCAAAGGTCAAAAGAATAATGTCAAAAGAACAAACAATGATCTACAAAACACTACACAGAAAACATAAAACCGAGAAATATAAACCCAACTAAAATCCGAGGATGAACTCCGAACGGGTAGGCAGTTCCTGCTCCATATGTACCACCCGTTGTGTTACTCTTGCTACAAACCCGTTGATAAGTCATGAATGTGGAAAGAACCTATTTGTGATAACGACAAACGGAACATATCCGTGGTCATTTGTCACATATATTTTCGCATACAGGTGCTCCTGGAATGCTTTTACATACAAACGGAAGATTCACAACGAGAAAATTGAAATCATCACTTTTGTCGTAATGTTTCGTTCTTAGCAGAACCTTACTGTCGATCTCGAGGTGTAGGTTAAGCTATAAAGCAGACCTAGCTGTATCTGTGGTATCCATTATTTCAAGCACAATGGGATAGATGCGTTCACCAAAATTACCAAGCTTAGTATTACGTAATTAAAGGATATCATCTATATCGCGGAACGTGAAATCAAAAAATTAGTCTAGCTTCTTTTCGTTTTTATTGAGAAACCCATGCATGAAATCTACTTGCTATGAATAAAGGAACAAATAGGCGAAAAGAGGTGCACAGTTAGTACACATAGGTATGCTGACTCTCTGTGGGAAGACATGCACACCAATCATAGCAAATTTGTTGTCAATCACTAACTCGAACATTTGGATGATATCAGTTTCTGACAAGTATTTGCTAGAATCAGAGTAGTTTTTCACGAAGTAGTCTTTTTCACCATACAATATGGTATTTGCATCTGCGTAGATCATTCTATTTCATGAAACACAGTTGAACTTATTCTTTTAATCTGCCTCTTAATTTTGATTGGCGAATAGTTGTGTAGATTTGAGTTGATTTTATTGTGCTTAGCTCCACTTTCAGCAATATTTCAACTATATCAAGCCGACCAGTTTTAGAGGTGGAAGAAGCCGGAACACCCGGAGAGAACCACCGACCGGAGACAAACAACTAGAAACTGGTAAACTTTATCACTTGCGGCTGAGAGTCAAGTACACCCTTTTTGTAATTTGCAAACCCTGGCGCGAATCAATGCCGTATTCGTGATAGGCTTGTATGAGTTGTTAGGTAATCCTACTACCTAACTCATTGAGCAACCCGGGTCCTCAGTTGTGAAGACCGTAGAGAAATCACAAACAAAATATGAACTTGAAAAAATACATAGGAAATAATGATAATATTAGAAATAATTTTGACTAAGAACAAAATATATATTACATTAATTAAATATAATGTGAAACATGACAGTACGACTGCCTGATAGAAAGTGAAATAAAGGTGATATTCAAAAAACGAACCGTTAATACAAATGTTGCTCGCTATGCTTTGGCTTGACTTAGGTTGATGGTGTTTAGCGCGACTTTCAACAATCTTATTGGTGGAGGAAGCCGGAGTACCCGGAGAAAACCACAGACCTTTCGAAAGTCACTCACAAACTTTATCACATATATTATATAGAATACACCTCGGGGTTCGAACTCACAATGTTAATGGTGATAGGTACTGATTACATAGGTAGCTTCGTCACAAACAATACACGATCAAAAACTGTATTGACTGTCATTGTACTGATTGTTGAACCTTTTGAGTTCAATAACCTACAATTCTTGTCCCAAAATGGCAATTCATTCAAAGCATCTTGTGTTGATACTACACGTCCTGACCAACTAGCTTTCCATCAAACGCAATCATACACAAATCTAGTACTTTGACGTACTGTGTCACCAAACACTGCGTACATAGGGATAAGATGACCTACAGTACTGGCCAAAAATCTAACTCGAAACAAAACTTTTCCTTTAATGATTTGGCACAGGGCGTAAGCTAAGCATTTTTCACGCTTCTGAATCCTATCTTCTTTGACAAAGATAAGATCATATTCAGTATCCCATGCATAGCGCAGCCAATCTCAATTCTGACAAGGCGACTAGGGATATTTGTCATGAACAATTAAGAAACCCAAATTTTACAATTGGTCATTCACCTCTCTACTGCCTTTAACAGCTGTATCATGATCATTTTCTCCCGCTAGACTATTGTCTAAAAGCATAGCGATTCTTTTGCCTTTAGACCTGAAATCTTTAACAACCTCTCTCAAATCCTTTGAAAACTAGAACCTGCTGTATAAATACCAAACAGGAGTACTGGGAATACGAAATATCCTTCAAAAACCCATGCAAAATCTTAATGTTGTTGATGTTCTTCAAAAATCACAATATGATGGTACGCAGATTTTAAGTCAGGGCTGAAAATAAAATCACCTACATCAAACATTTCTCTAGCAACTTTACCATCTCCATATTCAAATCTAAATCTATGTAAATGAGGGTTAATGTGTCTACAATCAAGTACTAATAAATGTTTACTCGATTTGCTATACGCTACCGTAAGCGGATTAACTATTAATGGTTATGTAGATGCTTACTTGATACATCCTTTGTTCAGTAAATTAGTAATTTGAGAAGCAAAAGCTCGGGATAAAATGTAGCGTAAATAATGTAAGCGGTGATTTGTTTAATCAAAGATCTATTGACAGTATTATAAATAATCATCTCTTGGTCCAATTAGAAATCAACTGATATGTCTTAATGGATCCCATCGCGGATGCCAAAGGTATTATAAATAAGCACTTTAGCTGTTTAAGTCCATTATCACGAGCCCCACTACAAACCGGGGATGAACACGGGGGCTCCGGAAGGTTAAGCAGTTCCTGTTCCACTAGTGACACCCGTTGTGTTAATCTAGATACAAACCCGGTGATAAGTCATGAATGAGGAAGTAGGACAGGGAAGTGCTTACGACAAGTGGAACATATCCGTGGTCATTTGTGACACCGATATTCCATAGCGGTCAATCAAGTCATGGCTTCAACTTAACCACAGGGAATCCTTTCTTCAGTAGTTTCCTTGTTTGCAGTAACCATCTATCAAGGACATCCTGATAGGAACCACAAGCTCTGGAATATCGTATCAACGGTGACGTATTGTGTAAAATGAAAAAGATAACACAACAGATAATATTTGAACACCATAAAGAGCTAATAAAAGGAGGAGGTCCGCTATGTACTAGACCAACATGCTTAGCTGGATTGCAATAGTGCTACTTTATTGAAACAACACTCGGACACATTATCCTGATATCGACCCAACCAGTCTTTGTTCTTTCTCCATAATGATGCGTGCTAAGCGGAGAAGCAACAAAACAATTATATAGTCTTTGGTTTGACCCGACCGGGACTCGAACCCCCGATATACCGTACTCTAGGCGAGCACGCTTACCATTACAACATCGATGCGGCTGGTTGATGGATCAATTTTCTTTACACTGTGTTTTGTAAGCAAAATAATAAAGTCATAGGTTTGTGAAAGAAAAACCAGATGAAAACAATTATGCACAGAAAAGAAGAAGTAGTACATATGTAGTAAACCTTTACGGGAGAAATTCATTAATGACAAACAAATATACAATACAAGTTACATGTACGAACTAACATATAACACAATACAAAGTTATATCTCTCACTGTTGAACTCGAGTTACTTCCCTTTAATCATTCAAATCTAAATCTGCTCAAGGTTATTCCCACTATCTAGAGTAAACCATTTTATTACGACATATAAAGTCTCGTGTTTGTTTTGATTACATCTTAAGATCAATAATGTATATACTATGAAGTTAGACTATGTAGTTAGAGTTACCCAAGCTAAACTGAAAACATGAATATTTGCATTCATTAAATAAAATAATTTGGTTTGTTTTAAGTATCAACATTACACTTGTTTGTTTCGTGGTGGCTGACGCCACTTTCAACAATATTTCAGTTATATCGTGGCGGTCAGAAAACCCAAGGGAGAGGTGTACAACATTATGTGATAAAGTTTGTCAGTGACTTGAGGCAGGCCAGTAGACTAGTATTTAATATTTAGTATTAACCTAGTATCACAAGTAACTTTGAGATCCAATGGGACAGATATATTGTATGGTTGTCACCTGCTTAGAAGTTTATATAATATACTTTATTTCCTGTGACAATATATTAAAAATTGCTGAGTTAGATTGCTGTCAGATTATAATATTAAGTGTATTTGTACCATCTATACACGCTTAGACACATGTCTTATGTCTATCTCTAGATTTTCCTTACGAGACAAGGTAACACATCGATTATTGAAGCTATGTTTTAATATAGCGGATGTGGTCGAGTGATCTAGGGCGCTGGACATTAGGCTAAGCGATTGGTGCTGCAGTGAATCAATGGTGTGAGTTCAAATCCCGTCGAGGGAAGAACAAAAATTTGACAACTCAAGGATCTAATTCTAACCCTGTTTGGTTTAATTTTCAGACGTATATATAGATATACAGTTAAACCTGTACTGAGAGGTCATATTTCGAACAAAGGTAAAGTTGCCTTATAAGACACGTGACATCTTAAAAGAGGTTCAATTCATATGAAATTGTCTATAACTGGACAGGAAAAGATTAACTTTAAAGACAGGTGACTGCTTAAAAGAGGTGACCACACGGGAAGGTTTGACTGTATATATACATTGAATAAATCCCACGCCTCCAAAACAAAAACTTTAAACCTGTCAGTCAAAATAGAAAAAAATAACCATATAATCTCTTCAAATATAGACGATCTTTTGGTCCCAGACTTGTCTTGTTACAACTGTGGTGATTGCTTTATTACCAAAATTCAAAGGTGCGAAAAAGTAGAATTCATTGGTAGCCATAGGAGAGTTACAATGGAAGAAAATGTATGTGAAAACAATGACGAACGGATATATTCTGATTCCGATACAATCGAAAATATTGTTGAGAAAAGTATGGTGGTTGGATTTTAGTTGACAATCTGAATTAGGAGTACTACCTTCAAAACCTGACAACATGTCCAGAACAGATATTTTCTGATAGTTGGGGTGATTCATTTGATAGTGGTTCAACAATTGTAAGAGGATTGTATTACGACAGGGTACAAAGCAAGCCATCTTTATTTAAACTGATTCCCCGGAAAACTACCGCGTGTTTTTCCGCCACGATCTGTTTCTTTGATACTGAATAAGAAGGAGAAAAAATTACTGTTCCGGAAGATTTACATCTTGATATTCTTCTGTCTTTAGATACATGTATTTAATAATCAAACGAAATGTTATCATAAAGGCTACACCTTGATTATTGTTAATACCCTCTGGCGAAGCGATGGGTATACAGTATTAGGAATAGCTGTCTGTAGGTTCCTTCGTTTGTTTGTTCCTTTGATCTTGTCAATAAAAACCGAAAAAACCAAAATAATAGATAGCAACAGGAACACACACACACACAAATAGAGACAGGCAGGCACATTGATAAATATATATTGAGCTGAATAAAACGCATTTAAGCGACGTTGCTTTTGATACCCGAATTGTCATGCTAAGACGTCGAAAATTGACGTTACCGTATCAGACGCATTCTCATGCGTAACGTCTCTTATGCCTATAAATAGGTCAGATAAGGTATAAATCGGAATTCAAATTTAACTTAGATAATAAAACATAATGTCTACAAATAGAAACAGGACAGGTTAAGGTATAGCCTTTAGAAATTAACACCTCATCGCCCTGTCTGTGTTGACTAAATTTACTATGAACAATCTTCAGCTTCAAACAATGATCATGAACAGTGACTTCATTGTATTTTTAAGAACCTAACACACTTACACCGAGAAATCCGGAAATGTTTAATATTATGATAAACCTGAAAATCATCAAACCATCCGAATTTTTAAATTGAGACCACAATTCAACATTCATATGATTTTTAACAGGATCTTTCTTGTTAACTGGTTTACTGTTCAACCATTGTAGAACACTGTCTTTCTATTAAATGAGTCATATGACTTTTAACAGGATCTTTTTTGCTAACTGGTTTGCTGTTCAACCGTTGTAGAACACTGTCTTTCTATTAAATGAGTGATATGACTTTTAACAGGATCTTTCTTGTTAACTGGTTTGCTGTTCAACCATTGTAGAACACTGTCTTTCTATTAAATGAGTCATATGACTTTTAACAGGATCTTTCTTGTTAACTGGTTTGCTGTTCAACCATTGTAGAACACTGTCTTTCTATTAAATGAGTCATATGACTTTTAACAGGATCTTTTTTGCTAACTGGTTTGCTGTTCAACCGTTGTAGAACACTGTCTTTCTATTAAATGAGTCATATGACTATTAACAGGATCTTTCTTGTTAACTGGTTTGCTGTTCAACCATTGTAGAACACTGTCTTTCTATTAAATGAGTCATGTGACTTTTAACAGGATCTTTCTTGTTAACTGGTTTGCTGTTCAACCGTTGTAGAACACTGTCTTTCTATTAAATGAGTCATATGACTTTTAACAGGATCTTTCTAGTTAACTGGTTTGCTGTTCAACCGTTGTAGAACACTGTCTTTCTATTAAATGAGTCATGTGACTTTTACAGGATCTTTCTTGTTAACTGGTTTGCTGTTTAACCGTTGTAGAACACTGTCTTTCTATTAAATGAGTAATATACAAAGCAAAATGTAAGGGGTACGTGGGTTAATTCTTGTTTTAGCCATGTTCTTTAATAAAATCACTCCATCTGCTAAAGCTTATTTCACAACGAAACATGTCAAACGGGTTCATATACGTTGTAGATGCACATTTTATTGATAAAATTGAAGAAAACAAATATCCTGCACCCAAGTGCCTGTGTATTTTCCCCGTGGCCATGATCTGTGATTGGAATGGGGTATATTTTTTTATTCTCGTGACCCTTCATTTATACCTCTTATTGATTCACCGTTATTTGTGAAATTCTCAAAAATGGCAAATTTTAATTTCAGTGAATCGTGATTTGGATTTTTATTTATTTTCTGAGATTCGTGACCAGAACCTCCCCGCCCCCTCCCCCTCCCTTTTTTTTTCTTTTTTTTTTAATAATTAGAAACACAAAAGAAATATATTTCAATGAAAAATTCCCAATTCTTTAATTATTTACTCTATGCAAAATCGAAATAAACTTGAAATAAAATTTTAATAAAAAAATATCTTTCTACGAAACTCGACATAACAAATCAGCTGCAAAATTCATTCAAAATAAAAGATAATAACGTGTACGGATCATCGTATTATTAAATTTTAGGACTACGTCCTTCACACAGGTTGCCTGTCTCATATTATACAAAGCAAAATGTAAGGGGTCTGTGGGTTAATTCTTGTTTTAAGCATGTTCTTTAATAAAATCACTCCATCTGCTAAAACTAGGGAAGTAAGACTTGTTAGTGTTCGTTTTAAGAGTCCAATAAAAATCTGGTCCTCTTTCCGGATAAACTGTATAAGGGATGTTCAGAAGTAACACAACTGGAGGTCCTACAAAATAGAATGACTAAATCAAAATACAATTGAAAAAGCGACCATTTTAAAATTCAATGGATTATCGGCAAAAACTCCGTTTTACCGGCTCCTGTCAAAATGTCACCTTTCTTAGATATTAATGAATTCATAGAAAATACAATTGTTCTGTATAATTGGTCAGTAATGTGCTGGTTTCCAAACCGGGAATTTTAATATTTCTTTGATTCTACCTTGTCTAAGCTTGTTTAATATTCTTGTAATCAAGCTAGGCGACGGTACGAACCAAGTAATGTCAGTTCCCTAAGACTGAGAGAATGCATCTATTTTCTCAATTCCAGGAGTCCATACATTAGAGGTAAATCTTTCATGAGGATTATTGTAGTGTGATGCGAATCTGTCTATAGTACATTTATCCCATAATTCATTCAGAACATGTAAAAATAATATTTAACGCCCAATCATCGTGATCTATGATCTTTGCTCAACTGATCAGCATGATCGTTTTGAGTTCTTGGAATCCAATAAAGTGTCAACTGAATATTTTGTGATTCACAAGTACAGTGAATTTATGTAGTAGTATTGTATGTTGTGTTCTTGCTACCTACCTTAATAATGTGTTGAACATTCTTATCTGAATTGATTTTGACTTGTTTATTTTTTAATTCATTTTAAAAAGTGTAAATCACTCTTATAACCCGTTCGAATTCTCTCCAAGTAGAACTCTAAAAACTTTCAGTTTCGGTCCAATTACTGAATGTTTCCATGTTCTATTAATGAGAATCTACATCGGAGTTAACAAAATCTCCAAAGCCTACATCTCAGGCGTCATAAAACTTTACACGATCAAAAACTTGATTGACTGTCATTGTACTGACCTACAATACTAGCCAACAAGCTAACTCGAAACAAGTTTTGTTTCTTCTTCGACTTGACTCAAATATTAAATCTAACCAATGCGCCCCCCTTTTGTTTTAAATAGCATCTATATTTGTTTATGTGCTTGATTTGTTGTCATTATTATATTCATGCAAAAATATAGTACTTTGACGTACTGTGTCACCAAACACTGCGTGCATAGAGATAAGCTGATAAGTTTTGTTTCTTTTTCGACATGGCTCACATATTAATTCTAACCAATGCGCCCCCCCCCTTTTTGTTTTAAATAGCATCCATGTTTGTTTACCTGCTTGATTTGTTGTCATTATTATATGTGTATTACTACTTGTAGGGAAATGACAAGTTCAAAAGTTGTGATATTATTTCTTGTTCAATCCCACTAGCTGTTTTATTTGCAATAACAATTATATTAAATCTAACCAATGTTCCCTACTTTTGCTTTGAATATTATATTTTATTTGTGCATGTACTTGATTTGTTTTCATTATTATATGTGTATTACGTGTAGGGAGATGACAAGTCCAAAGTTGTAATATTTTTTGTTCAAATCCCTCTAGCTGTTTTATTTGCAATAAATTAATACTAAATCTAACCCATATCCCCCCTTTTTTCTTTCTTACTGTTAACATATTTATTTTCAATAAAATTTCGTTATTGTTCCATTTCTGTTTTACCTTTGTTTAGGTTGTTCGTGACAATGTCCATCCAATCTGATGGTAACAGCAGTTTACATATTCCTACCCTTTATACTCTAAAATGTAAATATGTACAGCAAGTTTGAAAAATGGAGGTAATTCAATGTCACAAAGCATGTGAACAAACAAACAAATATGATATCAAAAGGAACTAAATAGCAAGTTGGAAAAGAAAAAGGGAGGGGGTAGTTCTATATGCTTCAAGCGCATGCGATTCACACAAACCAAATACATGTATATATGAGAGTGAACAATTAACATGTTTTTATTTTTGCAACAGAAGCATCGATTTTAACAAATTCTACATTTAAACGTTGACATTTAAAACATTTATTTGTTTCGTTTTATTTATAGCTCAATATCATCATATCCCAGGTGACCAGGAAGTCTTCCTGATAGACGAAAGTTTTGAAGTATGAAGATTTGCTGTGACATCTTCTGATTAAATTACAGGTAGGGCAATATGTCTTTACACGGGAATCGTCTTCTTTGGCGTCAATTTGAGCTTGTCAAAAAGTGGTATGTACACAGACATCTAAAACAGTATTCATCATTCGATCATTGACAACATTGTCACAGGTCTACAAATATCAAACTGTATGTGAAATATTAACACTGGAAAAGAGAAATAATATGAAGAAGAGATATACAAATGAGATACTGTATGGTATATACCTGTGTTTGGGTGTATCTGGTACAACTACAAGATCCCAATCTATGATATGACCCTTAACCTTCTCTATCTAAGTCACGAGTATCACTTCCTACAATAAATGTACTAATTATAGGTACCTGATCAAATCGCCTCCTACAAAATAATGCCCGTCAAAATAGCCCTAATAGTTAACAAACTTGCCCCCACTCCATATCCGTCCCATACAAAATCGCCCCAACATTTTTTGTTGTAAATAATAATAGTTATTATTATTACTACTATTATTATTGGTTTTGAAAACGACATTCTAATAAGTAATACAAACAAAGAAATCAGTAGTTATCATTCGACCAGTTTCAAATATGTCACAGATCTACAAATATCAAACTGTATGGGAAATATTAACAATGGGAAAGAGAAATAAGATGAACAAGAGATATATAAATGAGTTACTGTATTGTATATATTTGTCTTTGTGTGTATCTGGTGTAGTTGCGGAACCGTAGCTCTTATGGTCCTTGGCCAGTTTTCTGATATTTGCGGCCTATGTGGTCCACAAATATCAGAAAACTGGCCAAGGACCATAAGGGCTACCGTTCCGCAGTTATATCTGGTGATACTACAAGATCCCAAACTATGATATGATCCTTAACCTTCTGTATCTAAGTCACGAGTATCACTTCTTACAATAAATATACAGGTACCTGATCAAATCACCCCAGTCAATGTCTCCACTATATTTAACAAAATTGCCCCCACTAAAAACCGAAAGGATAGGCAGTTCCTGCTCCACTAGTGACACCCGTCAAGGATTTCTTTGTAAAGTATAGATTAATTATATATAGAGTCGACACATGTAAGTTGATGTCAACATGTGTTTGTATGGATATGGACTTGAACAAGTTAAAATAAAGAAAAGGGTTAAATAATAAAGAAATAAGGAAATTCCATTGAAAATAAATATGTAAACAGAAAGCTAAAAAAGAGGGGGTAACTCTGTGAGTGAGTGATTGTTGTTTAACGCCAATTCAGCAATTTTGTTCAGCTATCTCAAGGCGAGTACAAGTTAATTATCAATGAGGTGAGATGATGATGAAGCCTGCTTTGTTCTAGATCAACACGCTGGTTTGAATTTGCATAGTGCTAGTACACTGAAACAACAGTCCGCGGGTATACATGTCTCTTCACTCGGACACATTATTTTGATTCCGAATCAACTAGTCTTTCGTCTTCCTCATTAATGCTGCCTACTTAGGTTAGAAGCAAATATTCTTTGGTTTGACCCGAGTGTGACTCGAACCCATGATCTACCACACTCGAGGCTCTAACCATTACGTCACCGATGTGGTTCAGAAAAATATACGCGCCCGGCTTTGTAAATTACAAAAAGGATGCATTCGACTCGCAGCCGCAAGTGAGAAAGTCTACCAGTTGCCTGCACATGTCCGATGGTTCTCTCCGGGTCCTCCGGATTCTTCCACCACTAAAACTGATCGCCATGATATAGCTGAAATATTGCTGAAAGTGGCGTTGAAAACAATAAATCATTAAATCAAATAAATCTGAAAATATATGAACGAATACTTCGAATATATATCTGGGTATGCGGTTCTTATATTGAGGGCATGTATTAAAATGGGGGAATTTTTCAACCCCAGCGTCACTACCTTAAGCAATTGTACCTAAGGTTAACATACGTAGACCCTCCTCCCCACACACACACAAAACATCCCCTTTTACCAAACGATCCACCGTCACCACCGTAGACAATTTTACCTTAGGTTAAATTATGTACTCCCAACTCCCCCCCCCCCAATCCCCAAACAAACCCACACAACACCTCGATATCGACGACTAGCTAATCTTCCTGCTTTATAGGCTCAGTGCAAATATATTTTATATTCGTGGACAATATACGTATATTCTATATATAACGTCCTCATATAAGAACAGTTACTTATATCTAGTAATGGCCAAACATCCTATGTTAACGCAGTTCTCTATGGAAGATTTTTTTGCTAGCCTTCCATGTATTAAAATCATGTAAACGGCAATTTTTTTTAATTGTAGACTTGATTGAAAGTGTTTAATAACAAGAATTGTAACTGTTTAAGCTTCAGAATCAAATGCATTGGCAACATCGAACAAAGCAATATTTCAAGATGGCTGCTCTTATGCATTTATATTATGTTCGATGTTTTCTTTTCAGAAACGTTGACATGGCAACAGCAACAACACAAATTTGCAACATCTGTGATCATGACAACGAATCTAAATTGGCGGCCACCTGGTGTTCGGAATGTGAGGATTTCCTGTGTACCGACTGTTACAGGCACCATTCTAGATCTTCATCAAGTAAACAACACATCGTAATTTCCATGGAAAATTACCAGAAATTACCCAGTTATATTGTATCTATAAAGAACAGATGCAACAAACATGGCAAAATGTACGAATTGTACTGCTCGATTCATGGCGACCCTTGCTGCGTTATGTGCATAAGAGATGATCATCGCCATTGCCATGAATTACGTCCGATTCTTGAGGTTACAGAAAAGGTCAAGTCATCGACGGCCATTGTGCACATAGAAACAGATCTCAAATACATCGATGCCGCATTTGAAAAAATGAAGTCAGATATCATAAATAATATTTCTGATATTAACAAGCAAAAGAGAAATTTTTTCTCCAATATTTCAGACATGCGCAAATCACTTAACGACCATTTAGATAAAATTGAAAAACAAACAATTGAAGAGATGGTGTCAGTAGAACAAAATTTACAAGTGGAATTAAAGAATGTATTGGTTGTCATGGAATCCAAAAGAACTTACTTTGATAATATCCGACAAGATGTGGATAAAGTAAAGAAATATGCTAGTGACCTCCAGACTTTCATAGGAGTGAACGAAATGACAAGTGTTGTGTATGGAGAAGTTAAGAAACAGAAAGGGGCATTCAATTATGACCTCTTTGAACTGAAGATTGACTTTTCATCACAATTGGAATCTTTTGTGAAAGATGTTTCTAAATTTGGTGTTGTATCTGTTACAAAAAAGCATTTTAATACCAGTCTTGTAAAAGAAGCTGAATTGCAAGCTCAGATTCCACAGGAAAGGAAGCTGGGTGTTACACCACAACTCACAAAAAAGACGACTGTCGCTTTTCAAACTAAGGATAAGGAGCGTGTCTGGATAGCAGGCTGTGACATATTACCAGATGGCAAACTTGTATTTGCTGAAAGAGAAGGCAAACGGTTGTTGATGTTTTCTTATAACGGGAAATACGAAAAAGATATTGTCCGGTTTTCAGGTATCCCGTATGAGGTTTCATACACAGGAGAAAACATTGTAGCTGTTACAATATACGACAAACATGAAGTCGTATTTGTAAACGTCATTACAAACACCATTATAAACACAGTAGATGTTGGCCATAAATGTTTTGGAACCGATTTCAACATGAATCGTCTAGCCATTCGAGCAATACAATCATCTACATCAAGTCACCTTGTATATTTTGACCCTAAAGGTAAATTGATTGATCGAATAAGTATTCCCGGTGTGAACTCCACAAACATATCCTTGCGTGATGGTACCGTTAAGTGCACAGACTGGAAAACCAATACGATTTACTGTTATGCATTAGCAGGACAACAGATTTGGGCCTTCAAAGACGCAAACATCTTGCGAGAACCAAGGGGCATTGCCTTAGATAAAAATAGCAACGTTTATGTGGCTGGTAGGAGAACAAACAACGTTGTACTACTTTCACCTGATGGTAACAACTGTAGAGAAATTTTAACCAAAAGTGATGGGTTGGATAGACCATTTTCATTACGTATCAACATTGACCGTAACGAGCTCCTGGTATGCAATGGGACCAGTCCTGCATTTCTTTTCTCTCTGGATTAAGTGTAAGCTGTGGTACTGGACGTTATCAATGTTCACAGAACTAGTGCAACTTATTGTAGTATTGGTGTAAAAGAATTGTACATTATAGTGGAATTTTGATTAATGGTGCTTATGATAACTTATATTATTAATAAATCAAAGGTTCTCATCCCTCAGAAAAAGATGATATTAGTAGATTTTAGCATTCCTGTTTCGGCACTTTGGTTTTATTGCTCGGAAAACTTGAAGAATTATTTGGCCTTGCAGTCTTTTGGACTTTTACATACTTGATGAAATTGATTCCAGAAACGCGCCATGCTCACTAAATTTGATATCTACGTTTTTATTATTTATGGATAATGTGCATAATGAAAACTTATATAGAACTTGTGTATAATGAAAATTTATATAGAACTTGTGTATAATGAAAACTTATATAGAACTTGTGTATATGAGAAAATATGTTGGTCCTATTTATAGTTGTATATTTATCTTAAAAAATATTACTTGTATATATTTAAGTTAATGGATATCTTAAAACACCTTAATGTGGGGGTGACATTTTTTTTTAATTTTGTAATAAAAATGGGAAAATACCCTACACGTCTCTTACCATCATCTGTAGTGAATATTACAGCATGAAATAGCAACCTCTTTAAGTGACATTAACTTTAATGTTGATTGTTAAGAAAACTTTGAAGATACCAAAGGGGTGATTAGAAACCGTAAATTAAAGATGGTCAGACAACACAATGACCAAAGGAAAAAAGACAACGATCTTCAAAACACTATACAGAAAACTAAAGATCGAACAACATGAATCCCACTCAAAACCGGTGGTGAACTCATGTGCTCCGGACGAGTAGGCAGTCCCTGTTCCATATGTGGCACCCGTTGTGTTATTCGTGTTACAAACTATGTGTGTATTTAATGATAATGAACTAAATATGTGTGACGAGTGTCAAAAGAAAACAATTATCTATGTAATTATTAAGTTACAAATGTATGTACTCCTTTACAAAAATAAACAAATTACAAAAGAAGTAGAAATAGTTAATTAATTAAACATTTTACCAGAAATTTGTCCATTTTTAGCTCGACTTTTCGAAGAAGAAAAGTCGAGCTATTGTCGTCACTCCGAGGTCAGCGTCTGGGTCAGTTAAGTTGTTTGTCAGAGTCCATTTCTCAAAAAGTATCCATTTGAAACTTGGAATACTTGAACACTATCAAAAAAGGAACCAAATACAACAAGGCAGATGACCCTGTGATATCCAGAATTATCTGCCCTTGTTTCGGTATAGTACATAGAAATTTGGGATATTGTTTTAGTATAATTAAAATTTCTCAATAACTATCAAAGCTATTAACTTAAAACTCAATACACATGTAGAAAGTGATGACCCCGTTCTGTTGACAGGAGAAGAAATATCCATCCTGCATTTTATTTGAGTTATTTTCCTTTTCATCCCCTTTTTCAAGGTCAAAGGTCAAAGGTCAAGGTCACCGGGTTAATTTTTTACCGAATAACATCTTTGTGAACACTCTAGAATCAACATCCTTCAATCGATTTTGATCAAACTTTGTACATACTTAGTCCTTTAGAGCATCTGGAACACTATTGATTTTCAAGGTCATAGGTCAAAGGTCAAGATCACCGGGTCAATTTTTTAGGCGAGGATATACGCCACGCTTTGCGTTGCCCATGTTTTGCTTGCATTTTTTTTCTAAAAATACAATTTCCTCAATATAAATTACGATAGGCATTAAAATAAAACCCAACATGCCTGTTCACTATCAAAAGGGAACACATTACAGAAGGGTAACCCCCCCCCCCATTTCCATCAAACAACCCCTCCCGCTGCCCCCCCCCTATTTTTTTTTTTTATTTCATATGCACATATGCACTAAAATAGTGCTACAAGAAAGATTATAACCCTGCTCCCCCCCCCTCCCCCAATTTTTTTTTACTTTTTTAATTTAAATTTTTTTTATTTCATATGCACTAAAATAGTGTTACAAGAAAAGATTATTCCCCTCTGATTATAATTACCAATCTTGCAAACATATTTGCTTATATGAGCATCATAGTTAGAAGTATGTATAACTTTGTAAATTGCTTGCAGTTTGATATCAGATACGAAAAAGTCGAGCGTCGAGCACCCGTGGGCGGTGCTCTTGTTTCTGTCATGTTGGCGCCAGATATGTTTAATTGATTTAATGTTGTTTAATCGTAAGTGAGCAATATTTCTCCTATATTCCTGATGGAGAACATATTTACAAACAATAAGAAGAGCTTGAAGATACCAAAGGGGTAATGCGAATCCGTAAATCGGAAAAGGACAGATCACACAATGGCCAAAAGAAAAAGGACAAACAGCAATCTCCAAAACAATACACAGACAACTAAAGATCGAGAACCACTAATCCCACTAAGAACCAGTGATAATGTTCCGTATGAGTAAGCAGTTGCTGCTGAACTAGTGACATTATCGTGTTTCTCTAGTTACAGTGATAAGTCAGGAATGAGAAATGGATCGTGAAGTGTTTAAGACAAATAGAACATATCCGTTTTCCTATGTGACAAAGATATTCCGTAATGGTAACCAAGTCATCGTTCCGACTTCAACTTATCCAGTCGGAACCCTTGGTTCAGTAGTTTCTTTCTTAACAGCAACCCTCTGTTAATGAAATCCTGACAGGAACCACAAGCTCTGAAATATCAGAT
>OY726531.1:17354068-17586568 GCA_963383655.1 Bathymodiolus septemdierum
CAGAGGTATCGACCGCAGTGATAGAAACAATGAATACTTGACGGATGATACCCTAGGGGATTAATAGTCCATCAGCAGAGGTATCGACCCAGTGATAGAAACAATGAATACTTGGCGGATGATACCCTCGAGGATTAATATTCCACCAGCAGAGGTATCGACCGCAGTGATAGAAACAATGACTACTTTGCGGATGATACTCTCGGGGATTAATAGTCCACCAGCAGAGGTATCGACCGCAGTGATAGAAACAATGACTACTTTGCGGATGATACCCTCGGGGATTAATAGTCCACCAGCAGAGGTATCGACCGCAGTGATAGAAACAATGAATACTTGGCGGATGATACCCTCGAGGATTAATAGTCCATCAGCAGAGGTATCGACCCAGTGATAGAAACAATGACTACTTGACGGATGATACCCTCGAGGATTAATAGTCCACCAGCAGAGGTATCGACCCAGTGATAGAAACAATGACTACTTGGCGGATGATACCCTCGAGGATTAATAGTCCACCAGCAGAGGTATCGACCGCAGTGATAGAAACAATGACTACTGGGCGGATGATACCCTCGGGGATTAATAGTCCACCAGCAGAGGTATCGACCCAGTGATAGAAACAATGAATACTTGGCGGATGATACCCTCGAGGATTAATAGTTTACCAGCAGAGGTATCGACAGCAGTGATAGAAACAATGACTACTTGGCGGATGATACCCTCGAGGATTAATAGTCCACCAGCAGAGGTATCGACCCAGTGATAGAAACAATGACTACTTGGCGGATGATACACTCGGGAATTAATAGTCCACCAGCAGAGGTATCGACCCAGTGATAGAAACAATGACTACTTGGCGGATGATACACTCGAGGATTAATAGTCCACCAGCAGAGGTATCGACCCAGTGATGAAACAATGAATACTTGGAGGATGATACCCTCGGGGATTAATAGTCCACCAGCAGAGGTATCGACCCAGTGATAGAAACAATGACTACTTGGCGGATGATACCCTCGAGGATTAATAGTCCACCAGCAGAGGTATCGACCCAGTGATGAAACAATGACTACTTGGCGGATGATACCCTCGAGGATTAATAGTCCACCAGCAGAGGTATCGACCCAGTGATAGAAACAATGACTACATGGCGGATAATACCCTCGGAGATTAATAGTCCACCAGCAGAGGTATCGACCCAGTGATAGAAACAATGACTACTTGGCGGATGATACCCTCGAGGATTAATAGTCCACCAGCAGAGGTATCGACCCAGTGATAGAAACAATGACTACTTGGCGGATGATACCCTCGAGGATTAATAGTCCACCAGCAGAGGTATCGACCCAGTGATAGAAACATTGACTACTTGGCGGATGATACCCTCGGGGATTAATAGTCACCAGCAGAGGTATCGACCCAGTGATAGAAACAATGACTACATGGCGGATGATACCCTCGGGGATTAATAGTCCACCAGCAGAGGTATCGACGCAGTGATAGAAACAGTGAATACTTGGCGGATGATACCCTCGGGGATTAATAGTTCACCAGCAGAGGTATCGACCGCAGTGATAGAAACAATGAATACTTGGCGGATGATACCCTCCGGAATTAATAGTCCACCAGCAGAGGTATCGACACATTGATAGAAACAATGACTACTTGGCGGATGATACCCTCGGGAATTAATAGTCCACCAGCAGAGGTATCGACCGCAGTGATAGAAACAATGAATACTTGGCGGATGATACCCTCGGGGATTAATAGTCCACCAGCAGAGGTATCGACCGCAATGATAGAAACAATGAATACTTAGCGGATGATACCCTCGAGGATTAATAGTCCACCAGCAGAGGTATCGACCGCAGTGATAGAAACAATGAATACTTGGTGGATGATACCCTCGGGAATTAATAGTCCACCAGCAGAGGTATCGACCGCAGTGATAGAAACAATGACTACTTGGCGGATGATACCCTCGAGAATTAATAGTCCACCAGCAGAGGTATCGACCGCAGTGATAGAAACAATGACTACTTGACGGATGATACCCTCGAGGATTAATAGTCCACCAGCAGAGGTATCGACCGCAGTGATAGAAACAATGAATACTTGGCGGATGATACCCTCGGGGATTAATAGTCCACCAGCAGAGGTATCGACCGCAGTGATAGAAACAATGAATACTTGGCGGATGATACCCTCGAGGATTAATAGTCCACCAGCAGAGGTATCGACCCAGTGATAGAAACAATGACTACATGGCGGATGATACCCTCGGGGATTAATTGTCCACCAGCAGAGGTATCGACCCAGTGATAGAAACAATGACTACTTGGCGGATAATACCCTCGGGGATTAATAGTCCACCAGCAGAGTTATCGACCGCAGTGATAGAAACAATGACTACTTGACGGATGATACCCTCGAGGATTAATAGTCACCAGCAGAGGTATCAACCCAGTGATAGAAACAATGACTACATGGTGGACGATACTCTCGAAGATTAATAGTCCACCAGCAGAGGTATCGCCTGCAGTGATAGAAACAATGAATACTTGGTGGATGATACCCTCGGGGATTAATAGTCCACCAGCAGAGGTATCGACCGCAGTGATAGAAACAATGACTACTTGGCGGATGATACCCTCGGGGATTAATAGTCACCAGCAGAGGTATCGCCCGCAGTGATAGAAACAATGACTACTTGGCGGATGATACCCTCGGGGATTAATAGTCCACCAGCAGAGGTATCGACCCAGTGATAGAAACAATGACTACTTGGCGGATGATACCCTCGGGGATTAATAGTCCACCAGCAGAGATATCGACCCAGTGATAGAAACAATGACTACTTGGCGGATGATACCCTCGGGAATTAATAGTCCACCAGCAGAGGTATCGACCCAGTGATAGAAACAATGAATACTTGGCGGATGATACCCTCGGGGATCAATAGTCCACCAGCAGAGGTATCGTCCCAGTGATGAAACAATGAATACTTGGCGAATGATACCCTCGGGGATTAATAGTCCACCAGCAGAGGTATCGACACAGTGATAGAAACAATGACTACTTGGCGGATGATACCCTCGGGGATCAATAGTCCACCAGCAGAGGTATCGTCCCAGTGATGAAACAATGAATACTTGGCGAATGATACCCTCGGTGGTTAATAGTCCACCAGCAGAGGTATCGACCCAGTAATAGAAACAATGACTACATGGCGGATGATACCTTCGGGAATTAATAGTCCACCAGCAGAGGTATCGACCCAGTGATAGAAACAATGACTACTTGGCGGATGATACCCTCGGGGATTAATAGTCCACCAGCAGAGGTATCGACCTAGTGATAGAAACAATGACTACTTGGCGGATGATACCCTCGAGGATTAATAGTCCACCAGCAGAGGTATCGACCCAGTGATAGAAACAATGACTACATGGCGGATGATACCCTCGGGGATTAATAGTCCACCAGCAGAGGTATCGACCCAGTGATAGAAACAATGACTACTTGGCGGATGATACCCTCGGGGATTAATAGTCCACCAGCAGAGGTATCGACACAGTGATAGAAACAATGACTACTTGGCGGATGATACCCTCGGGAATTAATAGTCCACCAGCAGAGGTATCGACCGCAGTGATAGAAACAATGAATACTTGGCGGATGATAACCCCGGGGATTAATAGTCCACCAGCAGAGGTATCGACCGCAATGATAGAAACAATGAATACTTAGCGGATGATACCCTCGAGGATTAATAGTCCACCAGCAGAGGTATCGACCGCAGTGATAGAAACAATGAATACTTGGTGGATGATACCCTCGGGAATTAATAGTCCACCAGCAGAGGTATCGACCGCAGTGATAGAAACAATGACTACTTGGCGGATGATACCCTCCAGGATTAATAGTCCACCAGCAGAGGTATCGACCGCAGTGATAGAAACAATGACTACTTGACGGATGATACCCTCGAGGATTAATAGTCCACCAGCAGAGGTATCGACCGCAGTGATAGAAACAATGAATACTTGGCGGATGATACCCTCGGGGATTAATAGTCCACCAGCAGAGGTATCGACCCAGTGATAGAAACAATGACTACTTGGCGGATGATACCCTTGAGGATTAATAGTCCACCAGCAGAGGTATCGACCGCAGTGATAGAAACAATGACTACTTGGCGCATGATACCCTCGGGGATTAATAGTCCACCAGCAGAGGTATCGACCGCAGTGATAGAAACAATGACTACTTGGCGCATGATACCCTCGGGGATTAATAGTTCACCAGCAGAGGCATCTACCGCAGTGATAGAAACAATGACTACTTGGTGGACGATACCCTCGAATATTAATAGTCCACCAGCAGAGGTATCGACCCAGTGATAGAAACAATGACTACATGGTGGACGATACCCTCGAATATTAATAGTCCACCAGCAGAGGTATCGCCCGCAGTGATAGAAACAATGAATACTTGGCGGATGATACTCTCGGGGATTAATAGTCCACCAGCAGAGGTATCGACCGTAGTGATAGAAACAATGACTACTTGGCGGATGATACCCTCGAGGATTAATAGTCCACCAGCAGAGGTATCGACCCAGTGATAGAAACAATGACTACTTGGCGGATGATACCCTCGAGGATTAATAGTCCACCAGCAGAGGTATCGACAGCAGTGATAGAAACAATGACTACTTGGCGGATGATACCCTCGGGGATTAATAGTTCACCAGCAGAGGTATCGACAGCAGTGATAGAAACAATGACTACTTGGCGGATGATACCCTCGGGGATTAATAGTCCACCAGCAGAGGTATCGACCCAGTGATAGAAACAATGACTACTTGGCGGATGATACCCTCGGGGATTAATAGTCCACCAGCAGAGGTATCGTCCCAGTGATGAAACAATGAATACTTGGCGAATGATACCCTCGGTGGTTAATAGTCCACCAGCAGAGATATCGACCCAGTGATAGAAACAATGACTACATGGCGGATGATACCTTCGGGAATTAATAGTCCACCAGCAGAGGTATCGACCCAGTGATAGAAACAATGACTACTTGGCGGATGATACCCTCGGGGATTAATAGTCCACCAGCAGAGGTATCGACCCAGTGATAGAAACAATGACTACTTGGCGGATGATACCCTCGAGGATTAATAGTCCACCAGCAGAGGTATCGACCCAGTGATAGAAACAATGACTACTTGGCGGATGATACCCTCGGGGATTAATAGTCCACCAGCAGAGGTATCGACCCAGTGATAGAAACATTGACTACTTGGCGGATGATACCCTCGGGGATTAATAGTCACCAGCAGAGGTATCGACCCAGTGATAGAAACAATGACTACATGGCGGATGATACCCTCGGGGATTAATAGTCCACCAGCAGAGGTATCGACCCAGTGATAGAAACAATGAATACTTGGCGGATGATACCCTCGGAGACTAATAGTCCAGCAGCAGAGGTATCGACCGCAGTGATAGAAACAATGAATACTTGGCGGATGATACCCTCGAGGATTAATAGTCCACCAGCAGAGGTATCGACGCAGTGATAGAAACAATGAATACTTGGCGGATGATACCCTCGGGGATTAATAGTCCACCAGCAGAGGTATCGACCCAGTGATAGAAACAATGACTACTTGGCGGATGATACCCTCGAGGATTAATAGTCCACCAGCAGAGGTATCGACACAGTGATAGAAACAATGACTACTTGGCGGATGATACCCTCGAGGATTAATACTCCACCAGCAGAGGTATCGACACAGTGATAGAAACAATGAATACTTGGCGGATGATACCCTCGGGGATTAATAGTTCACCAGCAGAGGTATCGACCGCAGTGATAGAAACAATGAATACTTGGCGGATGATACCCTCGGGAATTAATAGTCCACCAGCAGAGGTATCGACACAGTGATAGAAACAATGAATACTTGGCGGATGATAACCCCGGGGATTAATAGTCCACCAGCAGAGGTATCGACCGCAATGATAGAAACAATGAATACTTAGCGGATGATACCCTCGAGGATTAATAGTCCACCAGCAGAGGTATCGACCGCAGTGATAGAAACAATGAATACTTGGTGGATGATACCCTCGGGAATTAATAGTCCACCAGCAGAGGTATCGACCGCAGTGATAGAAACAATGACTACTTGGCGGATGATACCCTCGAGGATTAATAGTCCACCAGCAGAGGTATCGACCGCAGTGATAGAAACAATGACTACTTGACGGATGATACCCTCGAGGATTAATAGTCCACCAGCAGAGGTATCGACCGCAGTGATAGAAACAATGAATACTTGGCGGATGATACCCTCGGGGATTAATAGTCCACCAGCAGAGGTATCGACCGCAGTGATAGAAACAATGACTACTTGGCGGATGATACCCTCGAGGATTAATAGTCCACCAGCAGAGGTATCGACCGCAGTGATAGAAACAATGACTACTTGGCGCATGATACCCTCGGGGATTAATAGTCCACCAGCAGAGGTATCGACCGCAGTGATAGAAACAATGACTACTTGGCGGATGATACCCTCGAGGATTAATAGTCCACCAGCAGAGGTATCGACCCAGTGATAGAAACAATGAATACTTGGCGGATGATACCCTCGGGGATTAATAGTCCACCAGCAGAGGTATCGACCCAGTGATAGAAACAATGACTACTTGGCGGATGATACCCTCGAGGATTAATAGTCCACCAGCAGAGGTATCGACCGCAGTGATAGAAACAATGAATACTTGGCGGATGATACCCTCGAGGATTAATAGTCCACCAGCAGAGGTATCGACCGCAGTGATAGAAACAATGAATACTTGGCGGATGATACCCTCGGGGATTAATAGTCCACCAGCAGAGGTATCGACCCAGTGATAGAAACAATGACTACATGGCGGATGATACCCTCGGGGATTAATTGTCCACCAGCAGAGGTATCGACACAGTGATAGAAACAATGACTACTTGGCGGATAATACCCTCGGGGATTAATAGTCCACCAGCAGAGTTATCGACCGCAGTGATAGAAACAATGACTACTTGACGGATGATACCCTCGAGGATTAATAGTCACCAGCAGAGGTATCGACCCAGTGATAGAAACAATGACTACATGGTGGACGATACCCTCGAATATTAATAGTCCACCAGCAGAGGTATCGCCCGCAGTGATAGAAACAATGAATACTTGGCGGATGATACCCTCGGGGATTAATAGTCCACCAGCAGAGGTATCGACCCAGTGATAGAAACAATGACTACATGGTGGACGATACCCTCGAATATTAATAGTCCACCAGTAGAGGTATCGCCCGCAGTGATAGAAACAATGAATACTTGGCGGATGATACCCTCGGGGATTAATAGTCCACCAGCAGAGGTATCGCCCGCAGTGATAGAAACAATGAATACTTGGCGGATGATACCCTCGAGGATTAATAGTCCACCAGCAGAGGTATCGACCGTAGTGATAGAAACAATGACTACTTGGCGGATGATACTCTCGGGGATCAATAGTCCACCAGCAGAGGTATCGACCCAGTGATAGAAACAATGACTACTTGGCGGATGATACCCTCGGGGATTAATAGTCCACCAGCAGAGGTATCGCCCGCAGTGATAGAAACAATGACTACTTGGCGGATGATACCCTCGGGGATTAATAGTCCACCAGCAGAGGTATCGACCCAGTGATAGAAACAATGACTACTTGGCGGATGATACCCTCGAGGATTAATAGTCCACCAGCAGAGGTATCGACCGTAGTGATAGAAACAATGACTACTTGGCGGATGATACCCTCGAGGATTAATAGTCCACCAGCAGAGGTATCGCCCGCAGTGATAGAAACAATGACTACTTGGCGGATGATACCCTCGAGGATTAATAGTCCACCAGCAGAGGTATCGCCCGCAGTGATAGAAACAATGACTACTTGGCGGATGATACCCTCGGGGATTAATAGTCCACCAGCAGAGGTATCGACCCAGTGATAGAAACAATGACTACTTGGCGGATGATACCCTCGGGGATTAATTGTCCACCAGCAGAGGTATCGACCGCAGTGATGAAACAATGAATACTTGGCGGATGATACCCTCGGGGATTAATAGTCCACCAACAGAGGTATCGACCGCAGTGATAGAAACAATGAATACTTGGCGGATGATACCCTCGAGGATTAATAGTCCACCAGCAGAGGTATCGACCCAGTGATAGAAACAATGACTACTTGGCGGATGATACTCTCGGGGATCAATAGTCCACCAGCAGAGGTATCGACCCAGTGATAGAAACAATGACTACTTGGCGGATGATACCCTCGGGGATTAATAGTCCACCAGCAGAGGTATCGCCCGCAGTGATAGAAACAATGACTACTTGGCGGATGATACCCTCGGGGATTAATAGTCCACCAGCAGAGGTATCGACCCAGTGATAGAAACAATGACTACTTGGCGGATGATACCCTCGAGGATTAATAGTCCACCAGCAGAGGTATCGACCGTAGTGATAGAAACAATGACTACTTGGCGGATGATACCCTCGAGGATTAATAGTCCACCAGCAGAGGTATCGCCCGCAGTGATAGAAACAATGACTACTTGGCGGATGATACCCTCGAGGATTAATAGTCCACCAGCAGAGGTATCGCCCGCAGTGATAGAAACAATGACTACTTGGCGGATGATACCCTCGGGGATTAATAGTCCACCAGCAGAAGTATCGACCCAGTGATAGAAACAATGACTACTTGGCGGATGATACCCTCGGGGATTAATTGTCCACCAGCAGAGGTATCGACCGCAGTGATGAAACAATGAATACTTGGCGGATGATACCCTCGGGGATTAATAGTCCACCAACAGAGGTATCGACCGCAGTGATAGAAACAATGAATACTTGGCGGATGATACCCTCGGGGATTAATAGTCCACCAGCAGAGGTATCGACCCAGTGATAGAAACAATGACTACTTGGCGGATGATACCCTCGGGGATTAATTGTCCACCAGCAGAGGTATCGACCGCAGTGATAGAAACAATGACTACTTGGCGGATAATACCCTCGAGGATTAATAGTCCACCAGCAGAGGTATCGACCGCAGTGATAGAAACAATGAATACTTGGCGGATGATACCCTCGGGGATTAATAGTCCACCAGCAGAGGTATCGACCCAGTGATAGAAACAATGACTACATGGCGGATGATACCCTCGGGAATTAATAGTCCACCAGCAGAGGTATCGTCCCAGTGATGAAACAATGAATACTTGGCGGATGATACCCTCGGGGATTAATAATCCACCAGCAGAGATATCGACCCAGTGATAGAAACAATGACTACATGGCGGATGATACCCTCGGGAATTAATAGTCCACCAGCAGAGGTATCGACCCAGTGATAGAAACAATGACTACTTGGCGGATGATACCCTCGGGGATCAATAGTCCACCAGCAGAGGTATCGTCCCAGTGATGAAACAATGAATACTTGGCGAATGATACCCTCGAGGATTAATAGTCCACCAGCAGAGGTATCGACCCAGTGATAGAAACAATGACTACTTGGCGGATGATACCCTCGGGGATCAATAGTCCACCAGCAGAGGTATCGTCCCAGTGATGAAACAATGAATACTTGGCGAATGATACCCTCGGTGATTAATAGTCCACCAGCAGAGGTATCGACCCAGTGATAGAAACAATGACTACATGGCGGATGATACCTTCGGGGATTAATGGTCCACCAGCAGTTGTGAGTTCGAATCCCACTCAAGCGAGGTGTACTTGATACAACATTATGTGATCAAATTTCAGTGACTTGCGACAGGTCAGTAATTTTCTTCACGTACTCCGGTTTCCTCCACCACGAAACAACTGAATTATTGTTGAAAGTGGCGTTAAACACCATAATCATCACCCAAGTTTTTCTGTTAGAATGTGTTTGTATCTTCTTCAGTTATACCAGTTCAGTTTCGGCACTGACATGGTTTATTAGGGAACGACCATTTATCTTGAAGGGGGGTTATGTTTTTTTTTCTAAAAAAATATTCTGATTCCCAATGTTGCTGAAAAAAATATTCTGATTTTAGTTTTTGTCATATAACCTAATGTTAAAATCTGGAAAAAAAATATTACGCTTTGCGCGACAAAAAAAAAAAAAAATATTCAAACTCTTGTGTTGTCCGAAAAAAAATTTCTGAACAAAACAAAAAACCATACCCCCCCCCCCCCCCCCCCCCCCCCCCCCCATAAGATACTCCTCCCTCAGACATAAGTCGCCGTAGTAGATTTTGGCTTTCCAGTTGATGCTGTTTGATTTTCATGCTTCTAAATACTTTAACATTGAACGTAGCTGATAAAGGTTATTCCAGAAACGTGTTGTGGGCACTAAATCAATCGGCAAACCTCGGGTGAGCCCGCTTCGCTTCCTCAATGCCTCGGCTGCAATACGGTATTTGATATGCGTCTACGCGTCACATTTCATCGCCGGAAGACCGTATCACTTCAAACAAACATTGCGCACCGCGAATAAGTTCTAAAATGGCGACAATAGATGAGTTTTTTTTTTTAAATATTGGTCTTTGATGAAGGCATGGAATCAGCCGACATTGCGACGAATGAAAATATATTATTATTGGACGAATATTCGAAAGTGAAATTATTTTAATACCTCCTTCATTGAAGATTTCCGAAAGTAGTTCCAATGGGAGCTATCGTAATACAATCGTAACTACTCGGCCATTCTCGCTACCCTGCAAATAACCTCGTACGTACATAGTAGAAATTCTTCTTAAATTGTTTGCCGGAAGTTAAGTTAAGATAAGCCGCACAAAAATATAGTCCACAAAAATCCAATATTGAAGACATACGAAGTAAAATCTAATCATGCAAAACTAATTAAAACTTTAATTGAAATATAGAAAATTGTTTAAAATATAACTTTATCAATCTTTCATGTAACTGACATGTGAAAAGTAGTGCGATTTATACGCCTAATGCATACGAGGTTATTTGCAGGGTAGCGAGAATGGTCGAGTAGTTACGATTGATCGTAATACGGACGAGGTATGATGAAGGTACGGAATCAGCCGAAGTTGCGACGACTGGGCACTAAATCTGATATCTACGTCATTGTCAAACAAAGTAAAAATAAAGTCGTGTTAAGTTCTATACAATTTAATTGTTCAACCTGAAGAACGTCAGATATAATCTGTGAAGACTGAATGTGGCCTTCGAATTCTCACAAAATATCCAATCTACAATCTGTGAAGACTGAATATAGCCTTCTCATATAATATCCAATCTACAATCCATGAAGACTGAATCTAGCCTTCTCACATAATATCCAATCTACAATCCGTGAAGACTGAATGTAGCCTTCTCACATAATATCCAATCTAAGCAATCAATCAACAACTTAATAAGCATTGTATGCGATCTACACAAAAATAAAGATGTTAATTAACCTACAGGCAGGGCCGTCTTAACAGCATTATATGCTCCCCGGCAAAGCAGTTCACTGGGGCCCCTACCTACACAACCTCCCACAGGAATAAAAATGTAAATGACCGATAAAATTAAGCATATATTTATTGTATTGGTACTTCCAAAAAATCATTGTTTAAGCATTAAAACACATGCTGTACATAATATTCATAGATTAGCATGGGGCCCCTATGCTCGTGGGGTCCCCGGGCAAATGCTCAGCCTGTCCATACATTAAGACGGCACTGCCTACAGGCACAACATCACCTACAAACTAATGTAAAGAAACAGTGTTTCTCAATTCTCACTCATCACCATCTCTGGTTGTCAAATTTTATACTTTACAACCTAAACTATCTACTTGTAGGATGTGTTTGTCCTACTCAGTCTTCACGGGTATTACATGGGTCACATTTTCCACCGGTCACTTGTTACAATAAATAAAAATATGGCTACACACTTAAACGCAACAAAATACACTTCCATAATTCCACAAGTATAATTCAGTCTGTGCCAAAAACATTTTGACAAACTATCCCAAACAGCATTTCAGAAGATTTTTTTCTATTTGAATTAGCAAATTTTATGCAATTTTAACTAACCCAAACAATTTTTACTAGCCGGAACAAAATTTTACTAGACTGGGGCTTAGGGCTAGTGGTTTTTGGCACAGACTGAATATTTAAGTATTTAACCCAAACAAGAAACTATGCACTGGCCGTATGCGTTATACACTAAAATAAGTTTCATAATAAGATTTTTATGGTATATTTAAGTTTTTTGTAGAAATACTAAAAAAAAAACATAGCAATGTGTATCGTTGATATACCCATTCAAATTTGTATCTCTATTCAATAAATATCATTTTAACAACAACATACAACCATAAATATTAACATTTGTATAAGAATGGTTATAAAATCTTATAAACTTTTCCAAAAATTTTTAAAGTCTTTCTTGCAATTTCTGAAAGCTCTAATTAATTATCTAGTAATAAAACTTATTAACTATGAATAGAGTCAACCCTGCCCATGTGGTCACCTCTATTAAGCAGTCACCTGTATTAAAAGGTCACCTTTTCTTGTCATGTCATATACAAATTTCTTTTGAATTGAACCTTCTTTTAAGAGGTCACCTGTCTTGAAAGACCACTTTTTCTTTGTTCTCTTTTATGCAGGTTGGACTGTACATATTATAGGAAATGTTGCAACCTCTTAGAAGAACACTTTTACCTTGACCCAAATTAAAGGTGACCCTTTCATACATGTTTGATTGTAATTAAAAATTCATCAATAAATTATTGTAAAAATTGTATATCAACAAGAAAAAAAATGTTGGTGTAATAATTTTGTCTTAATGGTATTGAATGTAAATTTCTTACTTTCTGAAACAGCAATTTTGTATGCTTAGTTTTATCATATTTGTTTGCTCTTTTCCTTTTTTTGCACATTTGAGCAAATAAAATATGTTTATTTAAATATACAAAATTGCTGTTTCAGAAAGTAAAAAGTTATCATCAATTTCCACTTCAAATATCAAAATTGAATTGAGTTCTGGTAGGACCAAGTTCAGTCACAACTGTCATGGTTCTTATCAATGGAGTTATATTGATATATGCAAGTCCCACAATGCACTAGTATTGGACATGGTTATTTGAGAGTATGTATCCATTTCATCTTGAAAAGAAAACAATGACATGATAGAACAAATTTTTACTAGACTGAGGCTTATGGCTATTGGTTTTTGGCCCTATCCTTAAAAGTCCCGTAAAAAAATTTGCTTTGGTGTTATTTTAGGCCATGCACTTGTCATTTGCATGTCACAGCCAATATCGTATCAGTATTGGGGTTGGTTTTTAAAGCACTGTAGTTAGAGCACTATAAAGCCATACAAATGAAGCTATTTAAGCACTTTTTTCCCACTGAAACTGATATGCGAGTTGAGCAGTCCTAAAATGGTTCAGCATAAGATGAGGGAGTATAAAAATGGATTTTCTTTGTTTTTACTTTTAAAAATATAAGGAACAAAAAGTAGATAGTAACATGATTAAAAATTAAAAATATTAAAAATTATACTTGTATTCTTTATAATTGCTTTATCTACGTTTTCTCAAAAACCTGGACGTAGATACAACTGAATTTTTTTTTATAAAAGCTGTTCCACAACTTTGAATACAAACAACATAAAAATATAATCCCTGAGATGTTAATTTTGCATTGTAATGTCTATGTTCACAAATCCCTGATAAATCTTTAAAAATGCATATAATTTTCAAATTTGGAGACCTGAGCTTTAAACATACATTAATTTAGCAGTAGCAATGCATATAAAAAATAATGAAAGATGTCCCCATTTTTTTAGGCATCATGTGGCAAGTGTGAAATAAAGTGCATATACATGTACATAGGTTTTTTTTTCTTCAGTAAAATTATAATATCAAAAATGTGTAAGTTATTCGTTTTCATTCGGGTCTTTTAATTTTATCATACATTACTATATATAACTATATCAACAACTTGCTCAAGAAACAAAGTCTTAGTTTTGTTTACATATTCTGTATACCACTCATATCATGTAAGGACCATTTTGTTTACATATGCTGTACAAAACATTAGACCTCTCATTTCATGTAGCGACTGTTTTGTTTACATATGCTGCACAAAACATAGCACATCTCATATCATGCAGCGACCATTTTGTTTACCTATGCTGTACAAAACATTACACCTCTCATTTCATGTAGCGACCATTTTGTTTACATATGCTGTACAAAACATTACACCTCTCATTTCATGTAGTGACTGTTTTGTTTAAATATGCTGCACAAAACATAGCACATCTCATATCATGTAGCGACCATTTTGTTTACATATGCCACACAAATCATTACACCTCTCATTTCATGTAGCGACTGTTTTGTTTACATATGCTACACAAAACATAGCACATCTCATATCATGTAGCGACTGTTTTGTTTAAATATGCTGCACAAAACATAGCACATCTCATATCATGTAGCGACCATTTTGTTTACATATGCTACACAAAACATAGCACCTCTCATTTCATGTAGCGACCATTTTTCTTACATATGCTGTACAAAACATTACACCTCTCATATCACGTAGCGACCGTTATGTTTACATATGCTGTAAAAAACATAGCACCTCTCTGTTTTGTTTACATATGCAGTACTCTCATTTCATGTAGCGACCGTTATTTTTCATATGCTGCACAAAACATAACACATCTTATATCATGTAGCGACCATTTTGTTTACATATAGCTGTATAACACCTCTCATTTCATTAACGACCAACAGCGAGTATAATTAACAGTTATCACAAGTAGGCATGTACAAAATATTCAAACTAGAGGCTCACCTGAGCCTATATTGCTCAACTGATTATTTGTACCTTATTTGAGTTCAAGCACATTTTCAGTGACTGCGAAAAAAGATTAGGGTTAGGGATATGGTGTTTCATGCCACTTTCAACAATATTTCAGCTATATCGTAGCTGTCAGTTTTATTGGTGGCGGAAACGGGAGTGCCCGGAAAAAACCACCGACCTGTCACAAGTCACTGACAAACTTTATCACATAATGTTGTATGGAGTACACCTTACCATGAATGGGAATCAAACTCACAACTTTAGTAGGTCTCTAAGAAAAAGAGATTTGAAAATTCAGTCAAAAGGAAAACATAATCAACTCTTCCAGCTATGTTTAATTTTCAAATTATTCAAAAATCATACAAAATGTGGAGGAACAACCAAAGTAACCCATTTGCCAAGTTTGTTTGCATTTGGTTGAGCGGTTTGTAAGAAAGGTGTTGAGGTGTGAAAGGTTTTGGGAAGACAACGGACACAGAATGATGACAAATACCTCACATAGACCTTTGGTCCAAGTGAGCTAACAAAGCACAGTATGAACACGAAATAAATCGGTGAATCACCAGGTCATTTCTGTTCCGAAATGTATTCCGATTAAACTAAAAGTAAATCGGAACCACTCGGTCATTACCATCCCGAAATCCTTTCCAATTAAACTCTCAAAGTCGATCGGGAACCACTCCGTCATTTCAGTTACGAAATGCATTCCGATTAAACTCTCAAAGTTAATCAGAGAGTCACTCGGTCATTTTCGTCCGGAAATGCATTCCGATTAAACAAAAAGTAAATCGGAACCACTGGGTCATTACCGTCCGGAAATGCATTCCAATTAAACACTCAAAATCAATCGGAGTCACTCGGTCATTTCTGTCCCGAAATGCATTCCGATTAAACACTCAAGGTCGATCGGAGAGTCACTCGGACATTTCAGTCCCAAATCCATTCCATATAAACACAAAGTCAATCGATTATTTCCATCCTGGATGTATTTCCGAAATACAAAATCACCATGTGATGTATTCGAGTTGAAGCAATTTTCTATTATGTTACAATATTCTAGCTAACAATGAAATGACAAAATATGAACCATTAGCCTCCACTGGCATATATTATACTGGTTTAACAGAGTACAGCATGGGACTCTCGATGGGCACTTGCAAACGTTGTATGTTTAATAATTCAGAGAAAATCTTGTCCGTCACTCCCATTGAACAAATTTAACAAATGTGAAGGAACATCCCCTGAGTGATCCAGGCGTATACAAAGGACACGCTCGGCGTGACGAGTACTAATTGTACGTAAGTCAGTTACTTTCATTAAAATTTTAGCCCAATGAACAGGCTGGTGTGGTCTTTTTTCAGCAATATATCGTTTGAAGGCACCGAGGATTTCATCTTGTAGTCTTTCAACTGCTTCCGGTTCTCTAAGACCAGAACGATCTGAAAATAAATATATTTGAAACTGCATTTTTGAATCTTTATTTAAAAACTATAGTATATTCTTAAACAAATTCAAACTCTACTTAGAACTTAAAGATCACCATTTACAAAGTCAAACCTGTATTAAGAGGTCACCTTTGAGACAAAGAAAAGATGGTCTTACAAGACAGGTGACCTTTTAAAAGGATCAATTCATATGAAATTTTCTATGACAGGACAAGAAAAAGATGACCTTTTAATACAGGTGACTGCTTAATAGAGGTGACTGCATGGGCAGACTTGACTGTATTTATGCAACAGACAAATGCTATATTCACTTAATTCTTGTGTTGTTGATTTGTGTGTGTAGACAAATTGTCTGCTGTTCTGAAAACTGTATAAACTAATTCTGCTACCAAGGATTAGAACTATTTTTATGGCATTCAAATATTTTGAAACTTTCCATGTTTCGCCTGGTTCGAGAGATGTTTCTTCGGGTTTGATCCTTGATATAATTCACGATACTTTCGGAAACAAGCTTTCCCGCCATTCTACATTCACGGTCCTGCAGGATATGTCCTAATGTATGTATTTTGCTTGTTTGTTTGTTTGTTTGCTTGTTTGTTTTGATGTTATCAAGTCCATAGTCATTAAATTTAAATATTTAAATTTATATTGTAAGACTTTCTGCAAATTACCCTATAACATAATTTCTTCCATTAATAAAACAACAGTTTGTTAATGTTTCCTTCTCTGTATTGAGTCTAGGAAATAAAATGAATCCCGATTCTACTGGTTCCAACAGCATACTAAAAAAGCACACCAGGTCTGACACAGCACGCTAGAGTATAGGGGAACAAACTATTGAGACAACTGCATCCATGGCGTAATGGTTGGCGTGTTCACCTCGGGTCAAACCAAAGACTATAAAATTGGTATGTGTTGCTTTTCTGTTAAGTACACAGCATTAAGGAGAAAGAGCAAATACTGGTTGGCTCGAAATCAGAAAAATGTCTCCGAGTGTTGCGACATGTCTACCCGCGGACTGTTGTTTCAGTGAACTAGCACTATAAAAATCCACCTCCGCATGTTGGTTTAGTACAAAGGGGAAAATTAACTTGTTCTCGCCATGATATAGCTGAAAAAATGCTGAAATGGCGTTAAACAACAATCACTCACTATTGAGTCTTACTTACCTGACTGCATCAATAGCACCGCTGACAATAACGATAACTCTGTTTTGTCAAGTTGTAACTTTGACAACCCAACAGCAAATTCAAATATTGGTTCGACTAACACTCCTAGCCCTTCTAATTTAATCTGAGATTTATTTATCAGCATCCCGTTGTGCATAAGAAGTGTTTCTTTCTCTGCGTCATACCGACAAGCTGCCCTTAAGCACATCACTTCTAGACAGCAAGATTTAAGAAGTAATATTTGGTCGTCAACAAATAACTGAAGCAAAAAAAAACTTTTCTATAAATATACATAACATCAAATTAATACTTATAAACAAAATGCAATGTAAAAGGAAAGGGGGTAAATTGAAGAATGGAAGAATGGCCAAACGAAGGGATAAACAATGAAAAAAATGAAAAACAAAAAATACCACAATGTCAGAACAATTTCAACATCAAATATCAAATAAAAAGAGGCTAAATCCATACTCTAACACATAAATATGTGACCGCATACTTTCCTTGCTTGGTGCAGGCACTTCAACAACTAGAAGCTCAGTGGGCTGAGCCTGTGTCGCTCACCTTTAATTCTGCTTTGAGGAAACTTAATACAGAACCTTCCAAACATGTAGATGCTTCCTACCAAGTTTCGGTTCATATGGCTAAGCAGTTTCAAGGGAGAAGATTTTTTAGAAATCGACCAATCAGAAACAAGAATTGCATGTGGTGGCCATGCTTGCTAACCGATCGGGACGAAATGAGCAATCTTCATAGAGGACATTCCATAGATGATTCCTACCAAGTTTCGGTGGTAGTCATGTTTGTTAACCGATCGGGATGAAATTAGCAATCTTCATAGAGAACATTCCATAGATGCTTTCTACCATGCTTCGGTTCATTTGGCCAAGCGGTTTCAGAGGAGAAGATTTTTAGAAATCGGCCAATCAGAAACAAGAATTGTCTGTGGTGGCCATGTTTGTTGATGGATCATAGCAAAATGTGCACTCTTTGGAGAGGATCTTCCATAGATGCTTCCTACCAAGTTGCAGTTCATTTGGCTGAGGGTTTTCAGAGGAGAAGATTGAAATGTGAAAAGTAAACGGATGACAGACGACGGACACCAAGTGATGGTAAAAGCTCATATTGCCTTTGGCAAGTTTCCTAAAAATAATATTAAAATGTGAATACCTACTTGTAATGTATAGAATAAACATGTTACACTATATCAGCATTAGTTAATTTCTAAGGGAGATAATGGCAAGAGTTATCTTTCTTTTAACAGCTTAGGCAAGAGTTATCTTTCTTTTAACAGAGGAGAAGATTTTTTTAGAAATCAACCAATCAGAAACAATAATTGCCTGTGGCGGCCATGTTTGTTAACCGATCGGGACACAATGAGCACTCTTTATAGAGAACCTTCCATAGATGCTTCCTACCAAGTTTCGGTTCATTTGGCCAGGCGGTTTCAGAGAAGAAAAGTTTTAAAAATAAGCCAATCAAAAACAAGAATTGCCGGTGGCGGCCATGTTTGTTAATGGATTGGGACAAAATGTGCATTCTTTAGAGAGGACCTCCCATAGATGCTTCCTACCAAGTTTCAGTTCATTTGGCCAAACGGTTTCAGAGGAGAAGAATTTAAAAAATCAGTCAATCTGAAACAATAATTGCCTGTGGCGGCCATGTTTGTTAATGGATCGGAACGAAATGAGCAAACTTTATAGAGGACCTTCCATAGATGCTTCCTACCAAGTTTCAGCTGATTTGGCTTAGGGGTTTCAGAGGAGAAGATTAAAATGTGAAAAGTTAACGGACGACAGACGACGGACGACGAACGCCAAGTGATGGCAAAAGCTCACAATGCCTTTGGCAAGGCGAGCTAAAAAATAACATGTGACATTTATCGCCAGTGAATAGTAAATCTGAGGCACTGAATACGTTTTTTATTCAAAATATAGAATAAAATAATTACTGTCTTGATTCTGAAAAAAAAAAGATATTCAGATGGCATCTCGGTCGGGCTCAGTGAATATCATTTTTTTTCTTCTTCAAGTCAATAAATCCACACATTTACAGTATCAAAAGACAGTCACTGTATAATATTCCCTACGAGTATATAAGTTGTTGTCAAACAATATATCAGCTTGTCACTGTAAAGGTTAAAGGTCGAGACTAAGATAACCTTATCTAGAAAGATCTTTTGATCTCCACACAAAATACGAGGAGATAACAGGGATACAGATCTCAACTCGCCCACTCATGAACATAGGCGGATCCAGGGAGAATGGGGTTCGGGTTTTCCTTTTTGAGCTAAATTATAGACTTGTATAAACGTGTTTCAACAGAATATTTCCAATTTCGTCCTTGTTACGTTTTGTAATCAGATTTTTTTTCTAAAAAAAAACCTGGCCCTCTTATGGATATGTCTGGATCTGCCTCTGGGCAATGTTTTAACCTAAAGTTCACTAGTCTGGTCACCCTCTTGTCGAACGTATCTTAACCGGCATTATTCCGGGTTATCATATGAGAACCGAGTTTGTATCTAATTTTCGTTTCGTTACACCACTAAAATGCCTGATCGAGTACTGTACATCGTACAAGAGGTGCTATTTAAATCTTGTCTTGCGATTGACGAATAATTAACGCTACTCATAACAAGCTGTTATCATTAAAAACTGTTGTTTGTTTTCTTTTACATTCCATGGACGTGACATTCTACATATCTATTTCCCGTCTGTATTTAATTTGATGCATCACTCCGAATGTGGAATGTCTCTATTCGGAATACGTTTACCTGGTTTTACCTGGTGTAGAGGTCTTAAATTTGGGCTAGTTTGCCCCTGCGACCCTTCTAGTCTCAGGTGCATACATAATATGACGATTGATTAGTCAAAAGACTAATCAATCTCTTCCATAGAGTTACCATTCCTTACACGAAGGGGGTGTAACGACCGATAACTCTGTGGAAGAGATTGAAGACTAATAATTCCGAATACCAATTAAGCCATTAAAACTTGGAAAACAACAGAACAAGACAAAGAGAAACTAGAAACATTCCAAAATAGATGCCTTAGACAAACATTAAGTAAACATTAGAGAATACCGAAAGGGCCATCAAAAATGGACAATCTAGAGAAACTGGCAACATTGGGTACACAAGACGAAGACAAACAAAACAAATAAACGTTAGAGAATACCGAAGGAACCATCAAAAATGGACAATCCAGAGAAACTGGCAACATTGGGTACACAAGACGAAGACAAACAAAACAAAAGCACAACACAATATGCGTTGGACACCACTATACACAAACAAACAGAAATAACGGGAAAATGTCCAGACACAATATCAAATGAGGAATTACACCGTAGAGCTGAAACAACAAAAGCTAGTGAAATTATTATACAAAAATAAAGGAGTTGGATATAACGTGTCTTACGCATGGAGACAACAGGATTTGTACAACAGCATTGACCGTGCCGTGGCAACCTGAACGAATGGGCTTTCAGACACTTAATAAAATTCCATCATAATTTCGGACTATTGAGATTTCACATTATTGATCTTTCGGATCATAGGTCGGACCTCTTATTCAGAACATCAAGGGTTCTGTCTTGCAGCGGAAAAACTAGAGGTCCTATTACAAAAATTGCTGGGGTTCTCTCAGGGGGTATCTCATTATTCAAGAAAGTTTAATGAAAGTTTAAACAGTATATTATAATGCATATCAAATTTCACTTCACCGGGTCATATACTATAAATACATTTCAAAATACCTTTCCGGGGGAAAACTAGCTTTGTCATTGAACATTTTAAAATTATTATTAAAAGTGTGATTTTTCCCATTTTGAATAAGGTAGAAAAAAGCTTCCATTAGAAAAAACATAAATTAGACCAAGTCTTAACACTTAAAAAAACAACCCCCAAATTGAGCCGGTACATGATCTAATTTCAATTTGTCATTGAACATTTTAAAATTATTATTGAAAGTGTGATTTTCCCATTTTGAATAAGGAAAAAAAGCTTTAATAAAAAAAAAAAACAAACGTAAATTAGACCAAGAACACTTAAAAAAACAACACCCAAATGGAGCCGGTACATGATCTAATTTCAGCTAAAACATATTGTGTCAAGAATGTATGCCTAGGGGCGATCAACTTGACCTAAAAAGGTTATTTCGGGTCACTTAACATAGTGGTATATAAATAACATACATACAAATGTACATGAAACATATCCACTTTGAAGGCCATTACTGGCCATGTCCTGGGTTTTTTTTTAAATATCTCCCTACAAGGTAGAAGACACAAAGGTTGTTCCGTGTTGTCAATTTTTTATCATAAAAAAAAATAATATGAAATGTATACTTGTTTTTTTTTTATTGTTTACAAGTACAATTTACTGAAGGACAAAAAAAAATGGCCTTATTCCGTTCATATCGACAGACATTATGGCTTCAGAATTGAGACATCATACATTTTTATACTAAGAGGTTCCCTAGGGGGGGATTTAGGGTGTTACGGTTATGTTGTTTAAAACAACTTTCAACAATATTTCACTTTTATCATATCGGTCAATTTTCTTGGTCAGGAAAACCGGAGTACCCGGAGAAAACCACAGTGGGGACATTTATAAACATTAGAGAAAACCGAAAGTGGCAATCAACTATGGATATATGGATAATTCAGAGAAACAGGCAATATTCTGCACAATACACGAAATGTAGACAAATGAATACACAATACAGAAAACTTAAAAGATGAGTAACACGGACCCCACCAAAGAACCAATAGACCAATAAAATAATCAGGCGATCCTCTGGTATTTTAATGATCAACTAATATGCTGTTCATTGCTACAAGAATATATAAACAAAGCCCAGGTCCAATATGTTATCACTGATCTTAATTATGGAATAACTTCAAGCGAGTTTCCTACCAACATTGAATGAATAACAGTGCCAAGGATAATATCTGAAAAAGAATTCCCATATGTGATTCACGGGAGGAGGAGGGTTGATGAGGGTACCGTATTTGTATATATTTTTTTGTAAATTCTTTTGCAATATCTGGATACAGGTGCCTCCTTTGTCAGAGCCAAAAATATAAATGGGTCCCACCTTTTCCTAAAATCTGAAACTGCATGCATCTAAACTCATTTCTTCCAGGTATTTCATATTCTAATTTTGGTCAATTCTTTCATAAGGATAAAATATTCACTATTGTTGTTCCCATAGCAACAGAAGTAAATAATGGTGACAAATAATTATTATTCATGTAGTAAGAAATTTCAGACAAGTTTTTATCAGTTTAAATATATATATTAGTTTATAGGAAAAAGTTAATCGGAGACGACCTGTGGGTGGGTTGGTGTGTGTGTTATTCATTTCTTTTCAGCTATATGACAACTACCAGATTTAATTTGAGAAGAAACCCGGTCAGGTATAACCAAGTGACCAGTTAAATCTCCGGTCTGGAAATCTTAAAACTTGAGCCAGTTGAGGTGGGTATTGGGGAGCGAACTTACATGGATGATGGAGACAAACGGATTTCATGTTAGCAAGTACTTCTAGTGCTTTACAGACAGACAATAATTCGGTGATAGGACGAACCATTAAACATGGACATTGGTTAATAAAGGTACATAATGTCATCATTACCTGGATTGAATTGAGGGGCCGTCGTGATCGTGATCGCATGGTAGTTGGATGTACAGCTACTAATACCTATGCAATCAGTACCTATCACCATTAAAGTTGTGAGTTCGAATCCCGCTCATGGCGAGGTGTATTATATATACCGGTATAGATAAAACATTATGTAATCAAATTTGTCAGTGACTTGCAGCAGATATGTGGTATTCTCCAGGTACTCGGGTTAATTTCATCCACCAATATAACTGAAATATTATTGAAAGTGGCGTTAAATACCATAGCCCTAACCCTTGTTAGCAAGTATTGTTACTGCTTTACAGACAGGTGTTATGAACCATTAGCCATCGACATTGTAATAAACCTACACAATTCCATTATTACCTGGATTGGATTGAATTAAAAACGAAGATATTTAATTTAGATTTTTTTTTTACATGAAGAAATTGGTAAATTTTCGTCAAATTTTACCAAAATTTAATGTTGAAAAGTGCATGGCCCAATGATCTATTTTTGGTTTGCCTCTTTCAAAACAATTATATGGTCCTTCCCTAAGCCGAATATGATAGTGCTAAATAAAAACTGGAAAATTTACAGGTCCGAACAAAGTTTTGGGTCGAAGTACCGGTGCTCATCACGAGGACTGATGTCGTCAGAGGAGCAATTTAAAGGTGAACAGCTATTATTTTTCCTCAGATATTTCAGAGAGGTATGTAATACGTGCCTTTATGAATACTTACCTGAATAAAACCGGGAACACCTTTGGCAAATTCAACAACTTTAACAATAGATGGAGTCATGGCTTCGGCTAATTTCTGCCATGCCTCGGGACTACGGGATTCAAGGTCCGCATCCTCTACCTAATATTAAAATAAGAACATGCACGTTTAAGCGTTTTTGCAATGTGATTTTTTTCAGGGGTTGGCAGCCATCTTGAATTTCCGATCAACATGTGAAAGAAAATTAGTAAAGGACCATTCCATAATTATTCATGTACTGTTTGGGTAGTTTAGTTGTAATTTAAAACGAGAAATAATATATTTGAGGCATATAAAGAAATAATTAAATTGCCAGGAACAAATTGCTTTGTTCAAGAAAAGAAACCAGAACTGAAAAAACATTCATTTTATAAAGAGTATTCTGAGGTGAAGAGATAATAAATTTTTTTAATTAGAAATTTAAATTACCTGTCAAAATCTAATTGAACATAGTCAAAACTGCCTTTAAGGCCATCTGTGTATATATATATATATATATATATATCCATTTAATTTAATAATGCATAATACATTAATTTCATTTACAAATAAAACTGACCCCACAATATAACTGAAATATTGTTGAAAGTGGCGTTAAACACCATAACCCCAAACCCTGTTAGCATGAACTTTTACTGCTTTAAGGACCCTAAACCAATCCATTTAATTGAATAATGCATATAATTTGAATCTGTATATAAAGGGCAACTGCTTATAAAGGACACTTTGTCAGGTTCTCGTCAGTGTCCTTAAATACATACAGATTTGACTATACATGTAATCATGCAACTGAAGTACCAATTCAAGCTTCATGCACAGGATAATGATATCAAATTTAGTGCACACGGCCCGTTTCTGGAATACTCAAAATCGAAAGATTGGAAAATCAAACGATTTAAAGTTCTGGGAGCAATAAAACCAAAGGGCCTAAACAGAATAGCCAAAATCGGCTAAGAAATAAAGTTTGTCATATTCAAATGATAATAGGTAAACATAGAAACCAGGGGACCTGTGATGCTGTGTTGGTGTAAAATACCAATTTCATTTAACCAAGCTTTCAAACCAAGTTTTCAAGACAGAAATTGTGATTCTTGAAATTTGAAGTTTTAAGAAAAGGGTTAATCAGAAGCTGTAAATCGAAGGACAGACAATACAATGGACAAATGAAAAAAAGGACGAACGACAATCTACAAAGCACTACACAGAAAACTAACGAATAAGCAAGGAGCAGCAAGAACTCCCTATAAAAAGACCTAAATAATAAAAATAAAAAAATAAAAATAAGCCACAGGAACCCTAATAAAAAGACCCAAATAATAAAAAAAAAATATTAAGCCACAGGAACCCCAATAAAAAGACCCAAATACATTTGTAATTATAAAAAGATATGTCCCACTATAAAATAAAATATGTTTTCTACCTCGTTTCCTTTTGCTGGCATTGTTACATTTGTCTGGTCATATGCTTTAACTATTTCACTGATTAACAGTCTGTCTGTATCCGTCATCAAGTCATGCACGCATGCGTTTTCACGCACTTTCACTTTAAAGACATCCACATGTTTTTTCCGTCTGTTATCTTCGATGAGTTTTCGCTTTGCCTTTCTTTGTTTTTCATTTAATACCACTGCAAGAATAAAAAATTACAATTTATTATTTTGAATAGAATTAAATTAATTGGTTGTTAAGTATAAATACAGGCTAGAGAAAACCGATGGGGGGCAATCAAGAATGGATAATCTAGAGGGACACCGGCAACTGTGGGCAATCAAGAATGGATAATATAGGGACACCGGCAACATTGGACACACAAGACATAGGGCAAGGACAAATAAAACAAAAAACACAACACAGAAAATTAAAAAGATGAGCAACACGACCCACCAACCAGGACCGGGCTTAGGAGGTGCGGGGCTTAATGCTGTTCTCTGTGAAACCTGTATAGTGCTGTTGTGTGTACTTGAGCAGCCAAGAGTAGATAACCCCAGCGCGGTGCCCAATTGGGAATCATTGATCCAATGAACACAAAAAAAAAACAGACTTTTGTAGAGGACCTTCCAAGGGAAATCCCAGCTGGCTTAGCTTTAAAATGGTTCTGTGGTTTCAGAGAAGAATATGTTTAAGCATTTTTCCCATGTTATTTTTGTCCAGGAGTGGGCAGCCATCTTGCATTTCTGGTCCACATGTAAATGAAAATTAGTAAAGGACCATTCCATAATAAAGTAATGTACTGTTTGGGTACAGTCTAGTTTGTACTTTCAGGAGAAATAATATTTATTTATCCTATGGTGGCGGGGGAGGGGCAATGTTTGGCTTAATATTGTCAAGTACTGTAGGTGGAGGAGGGGCAATGTTTGGTTTAATATTGTCAAGTACTGTAGGTGGAGGAGGGGCAATGTTTGGCTTAATATCATCAAGTACTGTAGGTGGGTGAGGGGAAATGTTTGGCCTAATATTGTCAAGTACTGTAGGTGGGTGAGGGGAAATGTTTGGCCTAATATTGTCAAGTACTGTAGGTGGGGGAGGGGAAATGTTTGGCCTAATATTGTCAAGTACTGTAGGTGGGGGAGGGGCAATGCTTGGCTTAATATTGTCAAGTACTGTAGGTGGGGGAGAGGCAATGTTTGGTTTAATATTGTCAAGTACTGTAGGTGGAGGAGAGGCAATGTTTGGTTTAATATTGTCAAGTACTGTAGGTGGAGGAGGGGCAATGTTTGGCTTAATATCATCAAGTACTGTAGGTGGGTGAGGGGAAATGTTTGGCCTAATATTGTCAAGTACTGTAGGTGGGGGAGGGGAAATGTTTGGCCTAATATTGTCAAGTACTGTAGGTGGGGGAGGGGCAATGCTTGGCTTAATATTGTCAAGTACTGTAGGTGGGGGAGAGGCAATGTTTGGTTTAATATTGTCAAGTACTGTAGGTGGAGGAGAGGCAATGTTTGGTTTAATATTGTCAAGTACTGTAGGTGGAGGAGGGGCAATGTTTGGTTTAATATTGTCAAGTACTGTAGGTGGAGGAGGGGCAATGTTTGGTTTAATATTGTCAAGTACTGTAGGTGGAGGAGGGGCAATGTTTGGTTTAATATTGTCAAATACTGTAGGTGGAGGAGGGGCAATGTTTGGTTTAATATTGTCAAGTACTGTAGGTGGGGGAGAGGCAATGTTTGGTTTAATATTGTCAAGTACTGTAGGTGGGGGAGGGGCAATGCTTGGCTTAATATTGTCAAGTACTGTAGGTGGGGGAGAGGCAATGTTTGGTTTAATATTGTCAAGTACTGTAGGTGGAGGAGGGGCAATGTTTGGTTTAATATTGTCAAGTACTGTAGGTGGAGGAGGGGCAATGTTTGGCTTAATATCATCAAGTACTGTAGGTGGGTGAGGGGAAATGTTTGGCCTAATATTGTCAAGTACTGTAGGTGGGGGAGGGGAAATGTTGGCCTAATATTGTCAAGTACTGTAGGTGGGGGAGGGGCAATGCTTGGCTTAACATTGTCAAGTACTGTAGGTGGGGGAGGGGAAATGTTTGGCCTAATATTGTCAAGTACTGTAGGTGGGGGAGGGGCAATGTTTGGCCTAATATTGTCAAGTACTGTAGGTGGGGGAGGGGCAATGCTTGGCTTAATATTGTCAAGTACTGTAGGTGGGGGAGGGGCAATGCTTGGCTTAATATTGTCAAGTACTGTAGGTGGGGGAGGGGAAATGTTTGGCCTAATATTGTCAAGTACTGTAGGTGGAGGAGGGGCAATGTTTGGCCTAATATTGTCAAGTACTGTAGGTGGGGGAGGGGCAATGCTTGGCTTAATATTGTCAAGTACTGTAGGTGGGGGAGGGGAAATGTTTGGCCTAATATTGTCAAGTACTGTAGGTGGGGGAGGGGCAATGTTTGGCTTAATATTGTCAAGTACTGTAGGTGGGGGAGGGGCAATGTTTGGCTTCATATTGTCAAGTACTGTAAGTAGGAGGGGGGTAATATTTGGCCTAATATTGTCAAGTACTGTAGGTGGGGGAGGGGCAATGTTTGGCCTAATATTGTCAAGTACTGTAGGTGGGGAAGGGGCAATGTTTGGCTTAATATTGTCAAGTACTGTAAGTAGGGGGGGGGGGGGGTAATATTTGGCCTAATATTGTCAAGTACTGTAGGTGGGGGAGGGGCAATGTTTGGCCTAATATTGTCAAGTACTGTAGGTGGGGAAGGGGCAATGTTTGGCTTAATATTGTCAAGTACTGTAAGTAGGGGGGGGGGGGTTAATATTTGGCCTAATATTGTCAAGTACTGTAGGTGGGGGAGGGGCAATGTTTGGCCTAATATTGTCAAGTACTGTAGGTGGGGAAGGGGCAATGTTTGGCTTAATATTGTAAAGTACTGTAGGTGGGGGAGAGGAAATGCTTTGCCTAATATTGTATATCTTTAAAAGATTGTCGTTACTTGAAAGATATAAAAAATACGAATGAATAGATGGTAGTTTACTTAAATTAGTGGGCAGCTTTACCTACACGGTCGAAGACTGATCGGCAGAGATTTGGACTGAATTTTTGGTTGGTTGGTTTATGGTGTTTAACGCCACTTTCAACAATATTTCAGCTATATCGTGGCGGTCAGCTGCAGGTGTATTAATGGAGGAAACCGGAGTGCACCTACAGAGAAAACCACCGACCTGTCGCTACTGATCATGAATGTGTCTTAATATTATACATTTCCCTGGACATTTAACCCAAGTGACCTAGATAAAAAAAATACTTGTTGCCGTTTAAATATGGTATATAACCAAGGTAAAAATTGTCTAGTTGTCATAAAAACAATAGCCACTTACCCCTATCTGTTTGCATTAAATACTAAGTCAACATTGTTATGTTAATCTAGAAGGCTCCAAAGAAAATAATGGCCATGGGCGTAAGAAGTTATAAAAAAAACAGTTTTATCACGTTACAATAATAAGCTGCATTCTATATTTCTAAATAATTAATATTCTATTTTATCACGTTACAATAATAAGCTGTATTATATATTTCTAAATAATTAATATTCTATTTTATCACATTACAATAATAAGCTGTATTCTATATTTCTAATAATTAATATTCTATTTTGTCGATTGCAAACTTATTTTCTATATTTATGACAAATACAAAGGGGGTTCTATTTTTATTTTGCCAATTCCAGTTACCTTTATATCTCCACAAAACAAGAGTCTCAGAGGGCTGAGCCTGTGTCGCTCACCTTTCATTCTGCTTTGAGGAAACTTAATACAGAACCTTCCATAGGTGCTTCCCTCCAAGTTTCGGTTCATTTGGCTAAGCAGTTACAGAGAAAAAGATTTTTAGAAATCGACCTATCAGAGACAAGAATGGCCTGTGGCGGCCATGCTTATTAACGGATGGAATCTAAATGCACAATCTTTATATATGATCTTCCAAGGATGCTTCCTATCAAATTTCGATTCATTTGGCCAAGCGGTTACAGAGGGGAAGATTTTTTAGAAATCAACCAATCAGAAACAAGAATTGCCTGTGGCGGCCATGTTTGTAAACGGATGGGAACTAAATGAGCAATCTTTATAAAGGACCTGCCAAGGATGCTTCCTACCAAGTTTCGATTCATTTGGCCAAGCGATTTCAGAGGAGAAGATTTTTTAGAAATCAACCTATCAGAAACAAGAATTGCTTATGGCGGCCATGTTTGTTAATGGATCGGGACGCATTTAACAATGTTTATAGAGGACCTGCCATAGATGCTTCCTACCAAGTTTCGATTCATTTGGCCAATCGGTTTCAGAGGAGAAGATTAAAATGTGAAAAGTTAACGGACGACGGACGACGGACGCCAAGTGATGGCAAGGTGAGCTAAAAATGATATTTGCTCCACAGTTACACATTCCACCCCCCCCCCCCCTTTCCGTTCCGAACACATTGCATAGCATTTTATTTAATTTTGTGTTGTCTATTGCAAATTTTTATGTTCTATATTTACGTCAAATAAAAGGGGGTTCTATTTTTATTTTCCCCATTCCAGTTACATTTATATCCCCCCAAATTATATTCATTCCACAGTTCCATATCCTCACCCTCCCCTTTCTTTTCCATTTCGAACATATTGCAAAAGCAAAAACCAATATCTAACAACGATATCGCGTGATATTTGTTCTGCAGTTCCATATCCTCAACCCTCCCTCCCCCTTCTTTTCCGTTCTGAACCCATATCATAGCATACCGGTAGTTGTTTTTTTATTTAATTAATGTTGTGTGTTCTTGTAAAGCAAAATACAAAATCTAACCTTACGATATCTCGTAAACCCCGACGTGTGTGTGTATGTAAGTGTATAAGTGTGTGCAAGTATGTGTAAGTATGTGTGCTCACAATGCTAATAAATATACAGATATTTATCTAGGTCACTCTATTGGTCAGAGTTTACCTTAAATAAACCATTTGGTCAGATTAAGAATCGTGACCTCAATCAAGGACATATATACATATCAACTATTTATCTAGTGATAAGTATAATTATAGGTATGTACTTTGGACAGGCAAGGTTTTTAGGAAGATAAACCTCTTAGCCATTGACATAGAAAAATAAAAGGTGGAGAAATGAATAAATTGACAAGAATAACAGCTTGAAGGGATTGAGAGAGAGAAAAAATATTATTATGTACTTGTTATTATAACCTTGCACAAATAACAAAAATAAATGCCAAAACAAAATAATACAGGTCAGTTTGTCACTCGAAAATAATTTTATATTCGTGGGGAGGGGTATTTGCTAGTCTGTCGATCTGGATCAGTTTATGGGAGGAGGGTTCCGCAAAGATCAAAATCATATGTTTATGCTTGCAGAGGCGTAGGAGTCGGGGGCATTTTCTTTTTGCTTGCCAGTTTTTAAAACTCCAATCCCCACTCCGCTCTGACCCACTCCTATAGCCCCCCCCCCCCCCCCCCCCCCCCCCCCACACACACACACACACACACCTTCCGATCCACTCCCGTGACTCTGTGTTCAATAATTTGAGGTGAGAGGTGCTTGATTTTTTTTTTATATTGGTGGAATTGTTGATCATTACTGTTTGAACTATCTTTTCATTGTGGTTTCTTGCAAAATTTATATATTTCTGCACATTCAAGAGTTAGCTATTTTCACCATGGTTACCATCTTAGGTTTTCCGATCTGACTGAAAAATCAATAAAATGATAGCAAGTCATTCGGTGATAAGCTTATGAACAGCTATTGTTCTAAAAGCTTAAATAACTAGAGGCTCAGTGGGCTGAACCTGTGTCGCTCACCTTTCATTCTGCTTTGAGGAAACTTAATACAGAACCTTCCATAGGTGTTTCTCACCAAGTTTCGGTTCATTTGGCTTAGCAGTCTCAGAGAAGATTTTTAGAAACCAACCAATCAGAAACAAGATTTGCCTGTGACAGCCATGTTTGTAAACGGATCGGGGCGAAATGAGCAATCTTTATAGAGACCATTCCATAAATGCTTCATACCAAGTTTCGGTTCATTTTGCAAAGCGGTTTCAAAAAAGAAGATTTTAGAGATTGACCAATCAGAAACAAGAATTGCCTGCGACATCCATGTTTTTAACGAATTGTGAAATGAACAATCTTGATAGAGGACCTTCCAAGGATGCTTCCTACCAAATTTCAGTTCATTTGGGAAAGCGGTTGCAGAGGAGAAGATTTTTTTAGAAATCAATCAATCAGAAACAAGAATTGCCTGTGGAGGCCATGTTTGTTAACGGATCAAAACGAAATGAGCAATCTTAATAGAGGATCTACCATAGATGCTTCCTACCAAGTTTTGGTTCATTTGGCCAAGCGGTTTCAGAGCAGAAGATTTTTAACAATCTGCCAATCAGAAACAAGAATTACCTGTGGCGGCCATGTTTGTTAATGGATCGGGACTAAATGTGCAATCCTGATAAAGGACCTTCCATAGATGCTTCCTACCAAACTACAGTTCATTTGGCCAAGCATTTTCAGAATAGACGATTTTTTATAAATCAACCAATCAGAAACAAGAATTGTCAATCTTTATAGAGAACCTTCCATAGATTCTACCTACCAAGTTACAGTTCATTTGGCAAAGCAGTTTCAGATGAGAAGATTTTTAGAAATCAACCAATCACAAACAAGAATTGCCTGTGGCGGCCATGTTTGTGAACGGATCGGAACGAAATGAGCAATCTTTATAGAGGATCTTCCATAGATGCTTCCTACCAAGTTTCGATTCATTTGGCTGAGGGGTTTCAGAGTAGAAGATTAAAATGTGAAAACTTAACGGACGACAGACCACGGACGCCAAGTGATGGTAAAAGCTCACATTGGCAAGGTGAGCTAAAAAAGAGCTCATAAAATAATACCCCCCCCCCCCCCCCATTCAGTTATGTGAGCTAAAAAAAATACAGTCAAACCTGCTTTAAAGGGCACCTCTATATAACAAATCCCTGTTTATAAAGGACAGTATCATTTTTCCCATTACTGAATAGTGACTATAATTTTAACCTGTATATAAAGAACAACTAATTGTGCATGTGGTCAAGTCGAGTCTACATCCCATTTTTTTATATTGTTCCAAAAAATATACTGATTTACGTAATGAACTCGTGTATACAATCAATTATCCGGTTACTATTGATGTTAAACTTCTACTAAAGGGGTCAGACACCTTAAGTGTACATTTGTAGATCAAAATATAGACATTTTTATCAAGGTACAGAATTTTATTCTTCAAAGCAAAAGATTTACATCATAATTCCAAGTTGCATTTCATCTGTATTACTAATTTTATATCTTTCTGTTTTGTTATTCCACTGTCTATTATTGTTTTCTTAGATTTGTCATGTAGCATGTTCTATAACTTGTTTGCTATATTAGTCAATTATAATTCATAGGAGACGGATTAGTATAAGCTTAGCTTGTTTCCGAATCCTGTCATGTTAAAACAAAATTTGTGTGTATTGTAACATTATACCAGTTTATCATGAATAAATATGTTTATTCCAAGGACAACTGCTCATTTTTAAAGCCACATTTTCAGGTTCACTTGAGTGGCTTTTATATACAGGTTTGACTGTGTACGAATTCACCGATGGTCTCTTCATATCAGATTTTTATGTTTTTTAATTTGCGTTGCATGACATGATTTAATGCTATATTCACTGGTGAAACACGTCCATTTCAAAGGCTAATTATTCATGAATGAATACTAATACAGAGTGAACATAAAAGTGTATCATTATTAGAGGCACTCATTGTACCTGGTAACTCGCTCTACCATTAAACTAATTTATTCTGACAAAGAAACACCGATGAATCCATTAAACGAAGGTTATAGGCCTGTTTTAGAACAAGATAAACTGATAACGCAAAAAAATATATTGAAAATATGTCAATACGTACTGGCATAGGATCCTAGTACGTATGTATCACCATGGAAACAAACTGATAGATCCACGGTGGTTCAATGGGCGGGAATATTTTATCTTTATTTATTTATTTTTTTTTGTTTCTTAGACATTTTCAAATATATAGTGAAGAAATATAATCCATTTCTTTTAAAATTCTAAAGACTCTGGGGTAGTATTTATATATACAGTACGATGGGGTTAATTGTTTTGTTTTCCTCGACCTTTTCGTAGGGACCGATCAATTACCTTTAACTTTTAGGGGGCTATATCAACCCCATCCCCACCCGGAGTCAGAAGTTTTTTTTCACATGAAACAAAAATCATATTTTCTATTGACATGTAAATTTTACCAAAATTTCTAATTATTTACTTTTTGCATCTTTCAAATCAGTTCTTTTTCTACAAAATTAAAATTTGGCCACAGAAATTATTTTTCAGTAAAAAATATACCATACTCCCTCCTTAAATGTTACATGGTCCTTCCCTATCTATAAATTTAATATACAATAAAAACAAATTCTAAGAAAAAAATAATGGAAATTTGTGAATATTCAAATTTTGTCTCATAAAAGTCGGTATATATGACATAGTAGTTATCACAACACTGATTCCTTTAGATGTAAATATAGTATCATTCAAATTAGTCTTATTGTGAAAAAAATCGTTTTTAATTCACCTGACCCAAATGGTTATGTGAGGTAGGTCATCTCTGCAATAAAGTCACCATTAGAAAAAAGTCTATAGGATAGAACCTAGAACATTATGTGCATACACATCAATTCACACAAGATATTATTAAATTTCTACTTTGGCACCGAGTCGATTCTGGTATCCAATAAGGCTTCCTTGGCCCATTTAAGAACTTTCTATTTTTAGTAATGGCGGCCATCTTGTATGGAGTATCCCACCCTTTTTAGACCTCTTCCTTTGCAATCTCTTTCAATGAAAAACATATATTTTTCTCTTTACAAGCTCTATCAAATTTACACTGTTACATTTGCCTATACCATTGATTTCCCTAGGAAATTTTAGCATGGTGCAGCAGCACCACGCCTTCCCTTTCCAGAGCCATGCTGCCATCACAACGGAAGTGTTGATGCCCTTGTCAAAATTGTGAGAGAGAGAAAAACTACTTCTATTGCAGCTGTACATGTAGTAGAAAAATAACAGTAAATAAATTTTACATTTAATTGATCTGACAATTACTTAAAAGTGCCCTCAGATGTTTTCATTTATGTTACCCTGTGAGTTCATAAAATTATGCATGTGTTGCATCTAGTTGCACCACTTACCATGCCTTGCTGCATTTCTGAGAAAAACCTATGTACAGTATAGATTTCCATGGGAATTTACAATAACAATAATATCAGGAGGGGTGGACAAATAGAGATAAAATATTTGGCAAAACCCTCTCATGCCCGTATGGCCTGGTAAGCTAGTCAGTCCTCACCATGAGCACCGGTCCTCCGACCCAAAGACCAGTAAAAAATGTGATTGGTCCAGTAATTTTTTCCCGTTTTTATTTAGAACTATATTAAAATAAAGTTTATCAGGTCAGGTCGATGGTTTACTCGGGTACTCCAGTTTCCTCCACCAATAAAATTGACTGCCACGATATAACTGAAATATTGTTGAAAGTGACGTTAAACACCATAACCCTAACCCCTAACTCTATAAAAAATAAATTCAAGAATTTGATTGGACCAGTAATTTCAAATTTTCATTTCGAGACATGGCTAGCTAATACAATACTCCTTATAAAAAGCTACTCACAGCCAGTAATTTCAAATTTTCATTTCGAGGACTGGGTAGCTGGTACCCCTTACATTAAACTACTTACAGTCAACAGCCATTCCAACAAAGATACATTTCTTAAATCTACAATACTGGCACTGGTTCCTTGTCGTCTTATCTATTACACAATTCTGGTTCCATTTACAATGGTATTGTAAGTTTTTCTGAATAGTACGGCGGAAAAATCCCTATATGAAAATAAAATGTATTGAAATGGGTTGGGTTGCGTTAACTGCGTATATGCGTATTTTATCCATTCAAATTTTATAAAAATGCATCAGTCGTTTAGCTACGTACATGCGTATTTTACGCATTCAAATTTTATAAAAACACATCAGTTTAAAAAAATAAATCAGTGTACAAGTAGATGGACATAATAATGTCAAATAATCTTTACTAACAAAATCTGTATGTTCTGATATGCATTATCTAAATTTAACCGAGTTCAGCGATTGTGAAGTTTCCTACGCCTTCAGTATCTTTACGTATCTTTACGAAGACTAATATAATCATGTTTCAATAAACATACAAAAGATAAAGAATCGAGTTCATGCAAGTTAGATTTGATTTGACCTTTATTCAACTTTCGTCTACCTCACAATAAAAAGATTTGTGCAGAACATGCACACGACGTGCACACGACGTTATTTCAATAACGTTGAAATAACGCGGTTTGTTTCGACATCTAAATGACTATGTGTGCCAGATAGGAGGCTTGTGGGTAGAAATCCACTACTTAAACCACCAAGCCACCAAGGCCCCTTATTTCGCCACAACACTATATGAATTGTGCATTTCAGCGTTAGTGTGAGAAGATACGTGATTTCTATAACACAGACGGGTGTGCAGCAAAGACACTATTTGGTATCAGAATATGAATACTTAGGAATGTAGTGGATATACAAGTATTTTCGAAAACTATATTCCCCTTAAAGTCAAATGGTCGGTCTCAGTCTACTGATTAACTTCATCGAAAGTAGTGAAGGGTGGTCGTGACCGTATGGTAGTTGGATTACAACTACATATGCTATCAGTGCCTATCACCACTAATGTTGAGTTCGAATCCCGCTCACGGCGACGTGTATTCGATACAACATTATGTGATAAAGTTTGTCAGTGACTTACGACAGGTTTTCCTCTACCAATAAAAAACTTACCTCTACGATATAACTGAAACATTGTTGAAAGTGGCGTTAAACACCATAACTCCTTTACCAAATGTTAAGATTTGCTTACTGTAAACTTACCTTACAGCCTTCACACGTCATACATCTGTAGTGATATCCAGTAGCAGCGTCAGTACAGACAACACATGGTTCTGGCCCCTGACTTAGGTCCATATAACTAGGGATGTAAGGTGTACCAGCTGAAAATGGTAGACATATACGTTACATTCAAATATAGCCAACAATTGTGGTCGTACACGGCTAGATAATACACAGAGGCATATGAGCCAAAGGGGGTGGGGCACGTGCTCCCTACTTTGAAAAGTGGGGGGGGGGGACAAGCTATGTTTCTGAAATATTGTCCCCCACCTTTCGGACCTCTCATCAAGCTTGCACCCCCCATCCCCACCCCCTCCTTTTCGGTCTACTTCTTAAGCTTACCCCCACACTTTCATATTCTCTCATGAAGCTCCCCCCCCCTCACTTTTCAGGCCACCTCATAAGCTTTCCCCTTCCACTCCTACGCCTCAGATGAATAGAAGGTTTAAAGTGATGGTAATTAATTCCACCAATATTAAAACGAACAACCACCTCTCACCTAAAACCACTGAGCACAAAAAGGCCACAACACATGGTGCTGGAAATCCAGGTTCTGGCTCGACACAGACACAAAAAAGTGGCGAGCTTAAACCGGTTAATAGGGCCCCCACTCTCTCTCACTCTAGATAATTGGATAGAGTATGAATTGACTACATGTATAATAAAGTCCTTGTATAGAAAAGGGTAAGGTGTTATGGATCCTAATTAAATTCTTTTGTTTATGTGATTGAGTGATTATTGTTGTTTAATGCCAATTGAGCAATTTTTCAGCTATACTATGGCGAGAGCATGTTACATTCCGATGAGATGACGATGGTGTTTACTTTATACTATAGACCAAAACTCTAATGTTTGTAGTACTACATTTTATCACTAAGAAAATCATACTAAAAATGTCTCCATTATATTTAAATGGGCAACATGTTCTTGGTGGTGACATAAATGTTCTGAATTTAATTTTTTATTGCTAACAATTTTACCGGATGACCTGTGTCCATCACAAGTCCATACAATAGACTTTTTTTAAAGATTAATATTAAACACAATCTTTTATCAACACACAACTGTACATATACTTTTCTTAATGATATAGATTATAGTATGCTCTGCCCAGAGCCGGCCTAAAGCCAATTGGACTAATTGCTCCCAATTGGGCCCCGCGCTGGGGTTATCTAACACACTGCGAGTTTTACAGAGAACTATTGGAACCGCCCCTGCTAAGCCCGGTCCTGGCTCTGCCTTCCTCATAGAGGAATAATCCATAACTTTAACAGACAAGATTTTTTTTTCATTCTCAACCATTTACCAGATTAAACATATTTTTGTGGTTGTTTTTTTAATAGCAGTTATAAGCGTACATTTAATTGTTCAAGAAACTCGTCAACAAGAGTTCGGTGCTTAAGGCATGTAAGATGCAAATAACATTTTTGTCCGACCCGATTGGGAATTAACCCCCTATATCCAACATTTTATCAAGGTTGAGTACGCTAATAGTTACATCATTGATGTGAGTTTCAATGTTCAGACACTCATAAACCATCACGTCTTTGGCATTCAGATAACTGTATAGCCTCTAAGCTGAATGGCTAATGTCATCAAGTATGACCCCCGCGGTGTATGTAGTAATTTATCACAGTCAGTCATCTCGGTAAAAAAAAAATCAACAACAACAAATCAGATAATATCAGTTTGTAAATGCATACATTTGACCATATATAGAAATTTCTATTTATAGTTACAGCGGCCATCTTGATTGAGAGTGGGTTGTTGAGTATATGTTTTAAAAGACTTATGGGTTTTTGTTTCGTTCAGAATTTTTTTTTTCGCACAACACTAGAGTTAAAATATTTTTTTCCAGAATTTAACATTAGGTTATATGGCAAAAACTCTGAATCAGATTTTTTTTTTTCCTCCACCAAAATCAGAATATTTTTTTCAGCAACATTGGGATTCAGAATATTTTTTTAGAAAAAAACCATAATCCCCCCTGGAAGTTAAAAGGTCCGTCCCTTAGTGCAATAAAATGTTTGACATGAAGTCATAATGATTTTGTAAATATCAAAAGATAAATATACGACGTTATTTTACGATTTACATAATTTCTAATGATAAAATTGCAACTGATCAATGCTGATATAATAGACGATACCGACACCGTAACGTCACGGCTCTTTCGGAAGAGCTTTAATTGCAGAAAAAATCCGAGAATGGATTAAGCCTTTTGTCTCCTCACATTGAAGAGTTCCGAAAAATGGCGATGCTATTATTTGGTGCTACATGCAACTTCAATGACCAAATTCTACCTTACGGTATACTATTTTTAGCATTCATTAACACAGATGTCTTTTATTTACTGTCATTTAAATTTTCACGCTAACTTGTTCAGATCATGGCGTTTTCCTTTAATAAAATGCGATTCTCTCTCAGTTGCTCCCCCTTTGAGTAAAATCAGATCTCTCACTTGCTCCCTCTTTGAGTAAAATCAGATCTCTCACTTGCTCCCCCTTTGAATAAAATCAGATCTCTCATTTGCTCCCCCTTTGAATAAAATCAGATCTCTCTCTTGCTCCACCTTTGAGTAAAATCAGATCTCTCACTTGCTCCCCCTTTGAGTAAAATCAGATCTCTCACTTGCTCCACCTTTGAATAAAATCAGATCTCTCACTTGCTCCCCCTTTGAGTAAAATCAGATCTCTCATTTGCTCCCCCTTTGAGTAAAATCAGATCTCTCACTTGCTCCCCCTTTGAATAAAATCAGATTTCCCACTTGCTCTCCCTTTGAGTCAAATCAGATCTCTCACTTGCCCCCCCCCCCCCCCTTTGAAAAAAATCAGATCTCTCACTTGCTCCCCCTTTGAGTAAAATCAGATCTCACACTTGCTCCCCCCCCCTTTAAGTAAAATCAGATATCTCACTTGCCCCCCCCCCCTTTGAATGAAATCAGATCTCTCACTTGCCCCCCCCCCCCCCTTGGGTAAAATCAGACATCTCACTTGCTCCCCCTTTGAGTAAAATCAGATCTCTCACTTGCCCCCCCCCCCCCCCCTTTGAATGAAATCAGATCTCTCACTTGTCCCCCCCCCCCCCCCATTGAGTAAAATCAGACATCTCACTTGCTCCCCCTTTGAATAAAATCAGATCTCTCACTTGCTCCCCCTTTGAGTAAAATCAGATCTCACACTTGCTCCCCCCCCCTTTAAGTAAAATCAGATATCTCACTTGCCCCCCCCCCCCCTTTGAATGAAATCAGATCTCTCACTTGCCCCCCCCCCCCCCCTTGGGTAAAATGAGACATCTCACTTGCTCCCCCTTTGAGTAAAATCAGATCTCTCACTTGCCCCCCCCCCCTTTGAATGAAATCAGATCTCTCACTTGTCCCCCCCCCCCCCCCCCCTTGAGTAAAATCAGACATCTCACTTGCTCCCCCTTTGAGTAAAATCAGATCTCTCACTTGTCCCCCCCCCCCTTGAGTAAAATCAGACATCTCACTTGCTCCCCCTTTGAGTAAAATCAGATCTCTCACTCGCACCCCCCCCCCCCCCCCCTTGAGTAATAACAGATCTCTCATGTGCTCCCCCTTTGAGTAAAATTAGATCTTTCACTTGCTGAAATATTATTGAAAGTTGCGTTTAACACCATAACCAAACCACCAACCAAACCAAAACAGATTGGAATCTTCCATACAAGTACGGGCTACATGTCTATTGGTTGATCTTGTGTAGAAAATTTATAATATATTTAATATTAATCTTCATGCCAAACACTAAATATGGTGGGCAGACATCGTCGAGTGATGTCAAAATCAGACATCTTCTTTCTAAGTTGTTTGGACCAGGTCATCTAATAGAGCATTATTACTTTAAACTTTAAACATATTTTATTGTTTAAAAAGGCAAAAGGATAATAAAATATGTTTGAATTTTAAAGTAATAATGTTTTGGCGTTATTATTACTATGGTTATACGTTTGGTTAGTGAAAAGAATGAAAATTATTGATGATATAATACTGTGTTGTGATAACAACAAAAAAACGCAGGGCATTGCACTATTTAAAAGGAGCTATTTGATAAATGGCTTATTATATACATGTATTGATTTAAATGTATGTATACGACGTCTTTACTATCCTCCCAGTTATGTCCTGGCGACAAAGAAACCAAGAATTCCCATGGGAAACGCATAAAGTCCACCACTGACCATGAGTGATATTATATACTGTCAAATCGATATCCAAACTGTACTTTCAAAGTTTATTGACTGCCGACCCTGACCGGTCACTGACATTCAGACAACCGCTAGGTGTCGCACAAAATATTTTAAGATATTGCGCATCCCTTCGTAACAATACATAAGTTACCGGCGAGCATTACGTAAGGTAGGTTAACATGTCTTCTTTATTTATTATTATTTAATTATTGTATTGTGTCATTCGTCCATTTAAATTAATCGATATTGAATATAAGTAGACATAAGTAATTATTTCATGTGTAGAAGTGAAAAAACAACCTTTAAATGTATCCCTCGTTGGTATTCTCTAACGCTTATTTATTATAATTAAGGTGATATTGTTCATAATTATATTTTAGACGCACTGGTGGTACCTCGCCTGTATTTGCACCCGATGTAAAGGGGTAGTTATTCTAAATAAACTGGCATATATCGGCGTCTACAGTGTACACCATATTTTGCATAATATTATTGGAACTTTCATATAATTAATGTTAAAAGTGGCATTAAGCATCATAAACCTATAATTAATGGCGATGTGAAACTGGGGGAGGGGGGATATTGAACATAGATCAAATAATGTCTCCTTATTGTTAAATAGAATAGTAAACTTTTGGGTGCAGTCTATTTATAATTTATTAATCGTTTGTCAGGCACCAAAAAGCTTATCAAAGTTACCTTTGGGGCTGTGATTATTTTGAAGGAAAAATATGTTGTCTGGCCAAAACAAATTTATAATGCTTCAATACCTTCCCCTTTTTTTTTCTGTGAAAATTTTGGGGAAAATATGCATCGAGCCATCGACTCAGAAATGAAAGCATAATTTATGTCATAATAAGAAATACTATTCTCCCGGCCCTGGTGGAACAATTGTTGCTCCCTTATCGCTAAATTCAAGGCTGACTTGTCTGTTGTACTAAGATTGATTGATTGGTGTTTAACACCAACTGTTGTACTAAGACCTACGCCTTCTAATTCAACAATTTCCTGCTACATCATTACTACATATTAGAAATTTAACACACGCGGACATTTTTCAAACAACAGCAAAATACACCCGACCAAGAACACTCAGGACTGTTCTTCGTTGTAACGACTGTTTCAACATGTACACGATGCCGGTTAAAAACGAGGGAATATAATAAATTTAAAATTAATTGACAAAGGACATTATTATTTTTACTTGACCGAGTTTTATTATTTTTTTTTTTTTATAGTAGCTTAATTTGTATTACTAAGATGAGTTCGAATGCCGCTCATCTAAAATATTGTTGAAAGTGGCGTTAAACACTATAACCCCCAACCCACCCTACCCTATTACTAAGATTATTTGTGAGATCTCTCTATAAACCCCCAACCCACCCTACCCTACTACTAAGATTATTTGTGATCTCTCTCTATAAACCCCCAACCCACCCTACCCTATTACTAAGATTATTTGTGATCTCTCTCTATAAACCCCCAACCCACCCTACTCTATTACTAAGATTATTTGTGAGATCTCTCTATAAACCCCCAACCCACCTTACCCTATTACTAAGATTATTTGTGAGATCTCTCTATAAACCCCCAACCCACCCTACCCTATTACTAAGATTATTTGTGATCTCTCTCTATAAACCCCCAACCCACCCTACTCTATTACTAAGATTATTTGTGAGATCTCTCTATAAACCCCCAACCCACTCTACCCTATTACTAAGATTATTTGTGAGATCTCTCTATAAACCCCCAACCCACCCTACCCTATTACTAAGATTATTTGTGAGATCTCTCTATAAACCCCCAACCCACCCTACCCTATTACTAAGATTATTTGTGAGATATCTCTATAAACCCCCAACCCACCATACCCTATTACTAAGATTATTTGTGAGATCTCTCTATAAACTCCCAACCCACCCTACCCTATTACTAAGATTATTTGTGAGATATCTCTATAAACTCCCAACCCACCCTACCCTATTACTAAGATTATTTGTGAGATCTCTCTATAAACCCCCAACCCATCCTACCCTATTACTAAGATTATTTGTGAGATCTCTCTATAAACCCCCAACCCATCCTACCCTATTACTAAGATTATTTGTGAGATCTCTCTATAAACCCCCAACCCACCATACCATATTACTAAGATTATTTGTGAGATCTCTCTATAAACCCCCAACCCATCCTACCCTATTACTAAGATTATTTGTGAGATCTCTCTATAAACCCCCAACCCACCCTACCCTATTACTAAGATTATTTGTGAGATCTCTCTATAAACCCCCAACCCACCATACCATATTACTAAGATTATTTGTGAGATCGCTCTATAAACCCCCAACCCATCCTACCCTATTACTAAGATTATTTGTGAGATCTCTCTATAAACCCCCAACCCACCATACCCTATTACTAAGATTAATTGTGAGATCTCTATATAAACCCCCAACCCACCCTACCCTATTACTAAGATTAATTGTGAGATCTCTCTATAAACCCCCAACCCACCATACCATATTACTAAGATTATTTGTGAGATCTCTCTATAAACCCCCAACCCACCATACCATATTACTAAGATTATTTGTGAGATCTCTGTATAAACCCCCAACCCACCCTACTCTATTACTAAGATTATTTGTGAGATATCTCTATAAACCCCCAACTCACCCTACCCTATTACTAAGATTATTTGTGATCTCTCTCTATAAACCCCCAACCCACCCTACCCTATTACTAAGATTATTTGTGAGATCTCTCTATAAACCCCCAACCCACCATACCCTATTACTAAGATTAATTGTGAGATCTCTATATAAACCCCCAACCCACCCTACCCTATTACTAAGATTCATTGTGAGATCTCTCTATAAACCCCCAACCCACCCTACCCTATTACTAAGATTAATTGTGAGATCTCTATATAAACCCCCAACCCACCCTACCCTATTACTAAGATTAATTGTGAGATCTCTATATAAACCCCCAACCCACCCTACCCTATTACTAAGATTAATTGTGAGATCTCTATATAAACCCCCAACCCACCCTACCCTATTACTAAGATTAATTGTGAGATCTCTATATAAACCCCCAACCCACCATACCCTATTACTAAGATTATTTGTGAGATCTCTATATAAACCCCCAACCCACCCTACCCTATTACTAAGATTATTTGTGAGATCTCTCTATAAACCCCCAACCCACCCTACCCTATTACTAAGATTAATTGTGAGATCTCTATATAAACCCCCAACCCACCCTACCCTATTACTAAGATTAATTGTGAGATCTCTCTCTCTATATATGTATATTGATGTGTTACAAGTAAAAATGTGTTTTCTTTCCGATTTGTTTTTATTATTTTTATTTTATTTTTCTTCAACAAAGAAATATTATTGATCCTCTGACGACAGAAACACAAAAGAGACACACTGTTATCTGATTTATTAAATATAGAAGTGATTGTCTCTAACAAGACCTGTCTCATGTGTGAATGGCTTTATTGTCAATAGAAGAAAATCCTATAAAATTAACATGTAACGTTTCTCCTCTAAGCATGTTGCACTTTAAGAAGTAAGAGCAAAACTAGTCTGTTATATAGATCACTAGTCTGCTATATAGATCACTAGTCTGCTATACAGATCACTAGTCTGCTATATAGATCACTAGTCTGCTATACAGATCACTAGTCTGCTATATAGATCACTAGTCTGCTATATAGATCACTAGTCTGCTATATAGATCACTAGTCTGTTATACAGATCACTAGTCTGCTATATAGATCACTAGTCTGTTATATAGATCACTAGTCTGCTATATAGATCACTAGTCTGTTATATAAATCACTAGTCTGCTATATAGATCACTAGTCTGCTATATAGATCACTAGTCTGCTATATAGATCACTAGTCTGCTATATAGATCACTAGTCTGCTATATAGATCACTAGTCTGCTATATAGATCACTAGTCTGCTATATAGATCACTAGTCTGCTATACAGATCACTAGTCTGCTATATAGATCACTAGTCTGATATATAGATCACTAGTCTGCTATATAGATCACTAGTCTGCTATATAGATCACTAGTCTGCTATATAGATCACTAGTCTGCTATATAGATCACTAGTCTGCTATACAGATCACTAGTCTGCTATATAGATCACTAGTCTGCTATATAGATCACTAGTCTGCTATATAGATCACTAGTCTGCTATATAGATCACTAGTCTGTTATATAGATCACTAGTCTGCTATATAGATCACTAGTCTGCTATATAGATCACTAGTCTGCTATATAGATCACTAGTCTGCTATATAGATCACTAGTCTGCTATATAGATCACTAGTCTGCTATATAGATCACTAGTCTGCTATATAGATCACTAGTCTGTTATATAGATCACTAGTCTGTTATATAGATCACTAGTCTGCTATATAGATCACTAGTCTGCTATATAGATCACTAGTCTGCTAAATAGATCACTAGTCTGCTATATAGATCACTAGTCTGCTATATAGATCACTAGTCTGATATATAGATCACTAGTCTGCTATATAGATCACTAGTCTGCTATATAGATCACTAGTCTGCTATATAGATCACTAGTCTGCTATATAGATCACTAGTCTGCTATATAGATCACTAGTCTGCTATATAGATCACTAGTCTGCTATATAGATCATGTCTTTTAAATAAGTAATTCTAGGTTAGGTGATTTTGTTGATCGTATCTATATCATTAAGGGGTCATCGTGGTCGTGACCGAATTGTAGTTGGCTTTCCAACTACCTGTGCAACCAATGCCTGTTAAAGTGATATTTTTGACTATTTTATTCTTTCATAATATTCTGTTTTCAATCAATTATCGGACTCTCATACCATGTGAACTTTATGTGAACTTTAATGACAGTACCACTTGATAACAGAGACTGTAAAACAATAGTTAAAGAATTTGACTCTGCAGTATGGCAGTTCATATTTCCTTTCCACATAGATATAAAGAGTTAGGGACTTCCCAAACTTTTTAGTTTAAGTTTTGAGAGTTGTCTTGCAGACATCAACATCATTGTATTTTTATGTTACACTTTAGCCACGGAATAAATAAATATTATGAAACTGATTAATTGACTTGGTGCTCATTTAAGTCCAAATTTTGTGTGTAACATAAGTGGTGGCAGCGGTACGGATATTTTCAAGAATATATACAGTTATTTCAGACAATTGTTATTATAGTGTAATTGGAAATAGTATAATTCTTTAAAATGGAAACCGTGGATTTAAGTGAAGCATCAGGAGTACAAATAGAGAATTCAATCGCAAAACACAGACCAAGAAGAATAGCTGTCGATAAGTTAATTAACTTTACCGAAGATGGAAATCAACAGAAATCGGATGAAGATGATCAACCAATATTTAAACAACCAAAGGGACCGATAACGAGAAGAGCAGCTCGAAAAAGGATATAACCAACAAGTGAGAGCATTGAACTTGAAAGAGAAAAACTTGCACTCGAAAGGGAAAAATTGGCGGTTGAAATGGAGACATTAGCAGTGGAACGAGAAAGGATTAAATTACAACACATTGAACGTGAGAGGAAAGAAAGTGGCACTCTTCCATTCAAAGTTAAACTTCAACCCTTTGATCCAAAACATGATGACATTTTAACATTCTTGTCAGAATTTGATGCAGATCAGGCAAAATGGAATAACAACTTGAGATTACTTCAACTTAGGACTTTACTAAATGGACATGCAAGACACATTTCATCACAAGCATCCACATCATATGGAGAACTGAAGAAAGCATTGACTGATCGCTATGGAAAACGTCCACATGAGTATTTTAAAGAGTTAACAAACAATAAGAAAGAACCAAATCAAATGAAACCTATCGTTCGTTAATGTCAAGGTTAATTGTTGATTTGAAGCGTTGCATCCGGGATAAAGATCCGATTGAATTTTTGCAGAATTAATTTTTCCTTAAGGCGCTGCATCCGACACAGGCACAGTGGGTGAGACGTAACAAAGGGAACGGTTCCTTAGTAGACGCCGCCGAGGATTACATCACTCCGAATCAGAAATTCAATGAAAATCAACGGAATCTATTTCATCAGAGTAAAACAAGCAATGATCAAAGTAAGATAACGGAGAAGAAGAAAGCTGGAAGATTACAAGATAACATTCAATGTTTCAACTGTAAAAAGTGGGGACACTATTCCAGCAAATGCCCCAACATCCAAGTTGTATTTTAACTGGACAGAATACTACCTTATATACAGCTATTGGTCAGCCATTTGAGGCTAAACTTGCCATTGTTAATCTTGACACTCCGTATTACAAGGGTCATGCCCAAGTAGGACATGTTCCAGATTTAATGGCGGATGCCTTGCTTGGCATGGATATCATCAACAGGCATTCTGTTAATGTGGTGACAAGATCACAGTTCTTGAGAGAAAAACTCCAGGAACAGAAATCAGAGAAAGCAATGGAAAATTGTGGTGTCATTCCTCAGGATTGGTTTGATGAAAATAATCCAGAGGACAGCACTGTTAAGATCAAAGAAAGTTTCGACGAGGATCAGGATATTCCAGCAGCACAGGACATTAGCATGGTAAATGCCGACATGTTAGCTGTACTGCAGAAGAATGTAGAAATAGAGCCTTTGAAACAGCAGAGTGCGTAGAAGATATGCCGAAAGCATTTTATTGGGAAAAGGATATTCTACGCAGGAAGTGGACCGCAGCAGACACGGTAAGTGTGTATCACCAAGTAGTTTTACCAGAATGCTTACGTGACTCTGTTATAAAATTAGCCCATGATCAACCTTTAGCTGCTCATCTTGGTGTTGAGAAGACCAAGGAAAGAATTATGAAGGCATTCTATTGACCAGGAATCTTTAGAAATGTTAGTGAACATTGTATGACATGTGATACATGTCAGAAGGTGGCCAAACATACACATGTAAAAGCACCTATGGTCAATACTCCGATCATTAGTGAACCTTTCAGCAAAATTTCAATGGACATTGTTGAACCGTTAACCCGCACTAAAGGGGGAAACAAATTTATCTTGACAATTGTTGATGATGCTACCAATATATCCAGAAGCATATGCACTCAAAAGTTGTGATGCAGAAAATGTTGCAAACTGCTTGATTGACTTATTTAGCAGAGTAGGGATTCCTAAAACAATTTTAACAGATCATGGCACAAACTTTACAAGTGAACTTTTAAAACAACTGTATGACTTTCTTAAGGTCAAAGGCATCACAACATCACCTTATCATTCAGCAGATAACGGGAAGACTGAGCGTTTTAATGCTACTTTGAAGTCCATGCCTAAGAAATTATGCGTTCAACAGAAATGTGAGTGGGACTTACTGTTGCCTTATGTACTTTTTGCATACAGGGAAGTACCCCATGAGGAGACAGGGTTTGCTCCATTTGAACTCTTGTATGGATGGCCTGTACGAGGGCCGACACAAGTGATTAAAGATTACATGACAGGAGAGGGGTCACTCAATAAATCTGTTATTGAACACGTTGTTCAAATGCGTGAAACACTTGCTGAAGTTACACATTTGGTAAAAGACAACCTGAAATACAGAAAACAGCGTGTAAAATCATGGTACGACAGATCAGTAATTGAACGAACATTTAGCGCCGGGGATGAAGTTCTCATCCTACTTCCTTCTGATACCAAAAAGATGTCAGCGTAGTGGAAAGGGTCATTCCGTATTGTGGAACGAGTTAATGATGTCAACTACAGAGTTAATGTTGGAAGCCGTAGAGGGATAGTAACCTACCACATTAACCTTTTAAAGAAACATAACCGTGGAATTATGTTTGTTAACAGTGTGACCAAGAAGACCATCAACTTAAGTTGGAACAAATTTTTCCAAATGACCAATCCGAAACGTTGCAAGACATTGTTATTAACAACCAACTCACTTCTGTACAAAAATCACAGTTGAAGGACATATGTCAAGCCTATAAAGACATTTTTACCACAATACCAGGAAAATGTAAAATCGCAACACACAGTATACGCACCAACATTGAGACTCCAATTTCACAACGGCCATGCCATATTCCAGTAGCTAAGCGCGAAGTCGTTAAACAACAACTTGACGACATGCTATGACAGGGACTAATAACTCCGTCAAAGAGTGCTTGGAGTGCACCAATTGTATTGGTAACTAAGCCTGACAATTCTATTCGCATATGTATTGACTACAGAAGGCTAAATGCTATTAGTGTATCTGACAACTACCCAATCCCTCGAATTAGTGAAGTATTCGAGAAGATAGGGAGCGCTAAGTATCTGACCCAATTTGATTTAACAAAAGGATATTATCAGACCCCTTTATCGGAAGACACTAAGGACAAATCAGTTTTTGTGACACCGTATGGTCTTTTCCAGTTTGAAGTCATGCCATTTGAGATGAAGACATCCGCAGCCACTTTTGCGAGGCTTGTGGATCATGAAATGAATGAATATCCACATGCAGTAGCATACTTTGATGACATCGTCATATTTAGTGACACATGGGATGAACGCTTGGATCATATAAAGGATGTACTTGACAGAATCAAAGCAACTGGATTGACCATTCGACCGTCGAAATGCAAACTTAGGACATTTGAAATTGTGTGTCTTGGACACATTATTGGATCAGGAAAAATTCGACCTGATCCAAAGAAAATTGCAGCCATGATTGAATTCCCATTACCACTGACTAAGAAGGATTTGAGATCATTCTTGGGACTTACTGGATATTATAGACAATACATTATGGAATACGCCAAAATAACTGCACCGTTGACCCAGTTGCTCAAAAAGAATATCCCGAATACCCTAAAATGGGGTCCGACTGAAACAGGTTCATTTAAACAACTGAAGGAAGCTTTAACTACGGAACCAGTGCTTGTAAACCCTGATTTTGACAAACCGTTTGTTCTGCAAACAGACGCTAGCAACACTTCCATTGGAGCTGTTTTAAGCCAGTATATCGGTGATGGAGAACATCCTGTAGCTTATATTAAGTAAGAAACTTTTACCACGAGAGCAAAATTATTCAACAATAGAGAAAGAACTTTTGACAATAGTGTGGACAATTGGAGCATTGTCGTACTATTTGGATGGACGAAAATTTACCATTGAAACAGACCATAATATATTAGCATGGTTGAACAAAAATGAAAGATAAAAATCAAAGACTACTAAGATGGTCATTAGCTTTACAACCATACTCATTTGACATTAAATACCGGAAAGGCCAGCAAAATGCGAATGCTGATGGCTTATCTAGAATTTCAGTATAATGTTGGGAATTACATGTCAATTCAATTCTGAACGCTCCAAGTGAGAGTCGTAATCCTTGATGTTGGACTGTATCAAGCAACTTGATTTAATTACGACTCAGGCACAGCAATATTTTTCTGTGATTAAAGTATTTTCTCTTAAAAAAAAAAAAAAAAAAAAAAAAAAAGAGGGGGTGTATCGCACGAAAATGTGCATGTTTTTCATATTAAAGGAAAACCAAGCCACCACACAATCGGGTGAAGCATTCATTCTATGATAATCAATAACATAGCTGACTATAACTCGCTGCATATTGATCCAGAGTATTAACTTCAAATTTGATGGAGGCGGATTGACGCGGTGCATTAAATCGACATATAATTATTCTACATCCGGTTTATAAGCTATTTATATCAGCTCGGGTCATCAAGATAATGATCATAATGGTACTTGTTCTTGGTGCGGACACTGAATTAGAAAAAAAATTGACAAATAAATTAGTTCCGCTTATGACTTGTTAAAGGCGGTCAGTATATTGTGTGGAAGATAGAGATTATATATTACTCTTGTATGTATACATGTATATTATAAAACGTATTTATCTAGAGATATCTTATTAACCCATATATCCTATTGAACAGAATATATTAATTCTGATATGCATGGTTGCAATATGTCAGCTCAAAAATCTCATTCTAACACTGTTGGGTTTAATTTGTACATGTATATAAAACCCCGAGACCATAAATATTGCCATACGTAAAATAAAATCACTTCAGGTCTTGCATTGAATTCTTGCCGCTTTTGCGTTTTCGTTTTTTTTTTTATTATACCCCCGCTCCCCGAAGAGGGGGTATACTGTTTTATATCTGTCTGTCTGTTCGTCCGTTCTTCCAAGATATTTTTCGTCGCATTTTTCTCAGTATCTGTTGATGGCAGAAATCTGATATTTGGTCACAAGCGTCATATAGGTATACCATATTGTGGGTAGCGTTTTTGGACCCGTCAGATTCCTACTTCCTGTTTGCCGACTTAGTTGTTTTTTATACACATTGAACATATATGCACATTTTTCGTCACATTTTTCTCAGCAACTATTGATGGCAGAAATCTGATATTTGGTCACAAGCTTCATATTGGTACCCCATATCGTGGGAAGCGTTTTTGGACCCATCAGATTCCTACTTCCTGTTTGCCGATTTTGTTGATTTTTATACACATTTAACATACATTTGTATATGCACATTGTTCGTCGCATTTTTCTAAGCAACTATTGATGACAGGAATCTGATGTTTGGTCACAAGCTTCATATAGGTATGCCATATTGTGGGAAGCGTTTTTGGACCCGTCAGATTCGTACTTCCTGTTTGCCGACTTAGTTGGTTTTTATACACATTGAACATATATGCACATTTTTCGTCACATTTTTCTCAGCAACTATTGATGGCGAAGATCTGATATTTGGTCACAAGCTTCGTATAGGTACCCCATATCGTGAGAAGCGTTATTGGACCCATCAGATTCCTACTTTCTGCTTGCCGACTTTGTTGATTTTTATACACATTGAACATACATTTTGTATATGCCCATTTTTAGTCGCATTTTTCTCAGCAACTATTGATGGCAGAAATCTTATATTTAGTCACAAGCTTTATATAGGTACTCCATATCATGGGAAGCGTTTTTTGACCCGTCAGATTCCTACTTCCTATTTGCCGAAGAGCGGGGGTATCGTAAGTGAGCATTAGCTCACAGTTCATTTTGTTGTTTATGATTCCTTAACTTCCCTTCGTTATAAGGGTAATAACAAAATTACAGAACTCCGAGCAATCTTACAAAGGGAAAGTCAAAACTCATAAGTATATAAACAGACAAAATCAGTCAACAACCGGAAAACTGTATGAGACTAAATTAAAGTCGAACATGACGTTGGTCTATTTGCATATATGTAGATACAACCAAGCGATGGTTAGGTTTAGGTTTATATGTGTACTGTCTGACACATCAAAGTAGTCTGTCCTTGAAGTAAAACATCACCCGATTGGTCAGCTCTTATTTTATTTAGAAGGTCACATGAACGTGACCCCTTGTGTGGTTGCGTTAGATCTTCCACACAGCGACAAAAAAAGGGGAGGGGGGGTAAGTGCGGAGATCTAGTTTTTAATTAGATAGAATTAGTATATGCTACGAAAGGCAATGGTTCTTGGTATTATTTTGACTCCCTTATTACGGCAGGTCTGTGGTTTTCTCCGGGTCCTCCCACCAATAAAATTGACCGCCACGATATAACTGAAATATTGTTGAGAGTGGCGTTAAACACCATAACCCTAACCGCCTGTCGACTGTCCTCAGTTCTAATGACTGTCTAGTAGACTTTGTTATATTACTGACTGGTGGTACTTCTCTTTGTTGTCCCCGTTCATAGCGAGGTGCACTCGATACAACATTATGTGATAAATTTTGTCAGTGACTTCCGCCAGGTCGGTGGTTTTCTCCGGGTACTCTGCACCAATAAAACTGATTGCCACGACATAACTGAAATATTGTTGAAAATGGCGTTAAACACCATCAAACAAACAAACGTCACGCAAAAAAAATACAATTGGCATTCAGAAGCGGATCCAAACATTTCCATAAGGGGGCCATTTTATTTATAGAAAAAAATCGGATTTCAAAACAATTTGTTTTAAGAAATATCAAAAGATATCAAAGCGTAAATTACAAAACATGGTAAAAGGAAAAAGACATGGACAAATTTGGAAATATTCTGTTAAAACACGTTTTACCATAACTATAACTTAGTTTAAAAGAGGGGAACCCGCACCCCCTGCCCCCCCCCCCCCCCCCCCTAGATCCGCATATGGCATTTCATTATCTGGGTCATACGAAATTGTTATTACTCTTCCCCATTGCAGCCTTATTTAATCTTTGCTATTCATTTATCCTTGCCCCCTCCCTCCATTCACAGTTTGTTTCAGATATCCTCCACTGGACTCGTCCATCAATTTTAATGTGTTGGCATTTACTAAATCGTTGACTGACATTAGCAGCTGATGCTATTTCATCTGACACATTGTTGATGCACATAAATCACCGATGAATTCCTACTCTATTCAATTTATGCCATTTTTAAAACATTCAATAGCATCTCGATTTCAGGCAAAAGGGCATCCATGGTATTAGGACCAACTATTTAACTTTTTAGTAAAGGGGGCTGTCCCTCCCCCCTCCCCCCCTCCCGAGACAGTGTTATTTTGCATGAAACGAAAATCGGATTATTTTTTCTTTTGATCAGATATGAAAAGCAATGATATTTCTTCAATTTTTGCAATTTTTTCTCACTTGCGGTAGGTCGGTGGTTTCCCCCGGTTTCCTCCACCGATAAAACAAATTGCCACGATATAACTGAAATATTGATGAAAGTGGCGTTAAACACCATAAACCTAAACCAAACCAATAAAACTGACCGCCACGATATACAGTAACTGAAATATTGTTGAAAGTGGCGTTAAACACCATAACCCTAACCCTATGCAATGTTTCTCGTTGAAAACTGCCTGTTCCTACGTATTATTTTTCAATTTTTGTAGCTTCAGATCATTTAGTTTCTATGAAATTTGACGACAGATTTTCCCTCCCAATGGTGTAAGATAGTCATTGACACCTCCATTCATACCTTCACAAGTTAGTGACGTAGTTTCCGGTTTAACACTTTACTCACGTGCCTATACACATATTTTTGTTCATGAATAAATATTTTTATTATAGATAATAAAATTCAAACACAAAAAATACCATACTATCAGAACAATTCAAAAATAAAATTTAAATATCGTAGGCGGCAAAATCGATAACCATAACAAGCAAATGGCTTGGTACAGGCACTTCAATCAAATATTGTGGTGTTAAACTAGTTTCATGGGACAAACCCCCAATGGTTGGTGGTTCTCGCCGGGTACTCCGGCTTCTTCCACCACTAAAACTGGTCGCCATGATATAGCTGAAATATTGCTGAAAGTAGCGTTAAACACAATTAATCAAATTATTGCGACACCAAATATTATATAGTGAGTGAGTAATTGTTGTTTAACGCCAATTCAGCAATTTTTCAGTTATATTATGGCGAGAACAAGTAATATTTCAATGAAATGATGATGATGAGGTCCGATTTTTTCTAGACCAACACGCTGAGTTGGATTTTTATATAGTGCTAGCTCACTGAAACAACAATCCGGGTAGCTATGTTTTTTCTTTTATTTGTGAAAAAATTTTCAATTTAATAGAAACAAATTGATTGGCTAGAAAGTTGCAAAAAAAATCAATATATAAATAATATGACCCTGTATGTTTTAAAAAGAAATGTTGGTGAAATAAAAAAAAATACTCATTTTTTGTAGCTTGAAAAAAATTCTAGCTCAAGGGAAACAATTACCTAAACGTTAAAGGCTAATAAATCATGTATTATTCTTTTTTCTTTTATTTTCCTTGACTTGTAACTAGTATCTCAAAATAATAATTCGATTTTATTTAGCTTGAAACAAAATCTAGCTTAGGGTGAAGCAATTCCCTAAAAGCTAAAGGCGCATACTTTTATTTTTATTTTGACTTGTAACTAGATAGTATTTCAACATAATAATATTCGATTCTTTGTAGTTTGAAAAAATTCTAGCTCGGGTGGAAACAATTCCCTAAAAGTTGCCTTACATACTGCTCATAAATATTTTTTTTTATTTTGACTTGTAACCCTAAAAGTTATATGGTCGGTCCCTTACTGCTTATAAATTATTTATTGTTATTTTTATTTACAAAATGTATTTATTTTTTACTTTGACTTGTAACTAGTACATAGTATCTCAACTATAGGTGAACAATTTTCATAGATAATTTATGCAGTATCTGACCTAGAATTCTCTCCAGTGATAGACGATTCAATAATACATGTAAACATCTCGTGATGTTTTATCTTCTTCTGGTTGATCTTTAATGGCGGTTTTGTCATGTCGGCTTTATCGATCAGGGGAACGTCTTTATTCTTTTTCTCAGTGCATTCTCATTGATGAGAAGAGAAGTAAATGTCAAGGCGACCTTCTCGTGAATCTGGACGAAAAATAAATCTGTGTCAAGATGACACAAAAAGTTAATTAAATTTGACCAGTTTTGTCATATTTTAAACTTCTAGTTACAATTTACATTAACTTTTTTTTTCAGAAAGAAATTAGAACCGTGCATTGCATTGCTAATATCCATAACAGATGCAATATTCGGTAATTAAAGTCAAATGTTTGTTGTAACATTTCTTCCTTTTTCTGTTGTGGGAGGGTGGGGGGTGGATTGAGTACCCAACTTTAGTGTTTAACCACAATAACTTTTTTTCTAGAGAGATTATAATCGCGCACTGCATTGCTAATATCCTTATTAACAGATGCAATATAATTTCAATCAAATGTTTATTGTATATTTTTTTCCGTTTTCTGCTATCGGGGGGGGGGGGGGGGGGGGGAGATACACAACTTTAGTGTATTACCACAATAACTTTTTTCCAGAGAGAAATTAATTAAAACCGTGCCTTGCATTGCTAATATCCTTTACAGACTTAATATAATTAAAATTAAAGGTTTGTTGTATCTTCTTTTTCTGTTTTCTTCTGAGGGGGAGGTACGAATATTAGTATATTGCCAAAACATATGTTTCTCCTTTTTATTCTGTGGCAATACACAACTTTTGTGTATTACCAACAAATAAGAATTAAGAAAAATGCAATACACAAATAATTATAATTTGATCCTTATCAGTGAAATGTTTTCATAACAATAATTCTTGAAGAAAAATTAATTACTCAATAAAAACAAATTGGAACAGAATAAGGTGTACCATCAAAATAGGGAATTAATGCATCAGTTTCAATGCAAAGTTTTATTTTTTTTTTAAGAACAGTGCATTGATATTATTTTCATTTTATTTTTTATTTATCATTTATTGATTTTTGAGATTATAAAAAAATCATTGAGGTTCTCAAAATGTGCCGGCGATCGGCGATTTCGCCGGGTACTTCTGGTTGAGCGCCGTCTACAAATTTGTCAAAAATAAAAATAGAAGTTGGTAAAACTGAAATGTTATCAAGATATTTACTTTTTTTTCGTTCTCTGTTATAATTTCATTTCGCGTTAGAAAACAACAGATCGCTCTTGATCTTTTTGAACGTCTATTTGAACCAGTGTAACCTACTATGACCACAAAACGTTTTGTTGATCGCGGATTTTGATTGGAGTCATCCCGAAATTGGAATGTATTAGAAGTTACCGATTTCCGGTAATGAATAAAAAAAAACACGATGCCAAGATGTTATCCTAACATCTACAGGTGTATACAGTGTTTGCCATGGCAATGTCAGTCGATTCTAATTTTGTGGCATTTTGACTGCAGCTTGGATTTCTACAATTTCTCTTTGAGAGGAACAAAAATTCACCTTAAAAAACCTGCATTTTTGAGACCAATTAAAAGCTTCATTTTCCTCAAATATATGTCCAGATTGCATCTCCTGCCATCTAGACCCCCCGCCAACCAAATTAAATTTGATATTAATTTTATTTTATTTTATTTTATTTTTTTATTTATCATTTATTTATTTTTAGTTCATCAAAAATTGTTGACAAAATCAATAAATAAACAAGTTTCATTTTAAAGGGCATGCTATCGCCACCATATATCTGAAATATTGTTGAAAGTGGCGTTAAACACCATAAATCTTAAAGGCATCCTGATAGGAACGAACATCCAACAACTTTTCATTCCATTTGTTTTATAGGCTTACAACTTGTTATCTATTTGCCACTCAAATGACATACAGGTAGGTGACGAATTTCATTATGTGTAGCTTTATCATATAATGAAAGAAAAAAAAAGTTGTCATGAATGTTATTGTCAGATGAATGCAAGTTTAATCAATTGTTTTCATCTCATAACATAACCCGAATAATCCAGTCGTTATATTACCCTTTGCTACATTTGCTCGAGTAGCGATAGCGGATAGGGGGCGCTGAATTATTCGTGTTACTCATAACATTGTTGTATTAGAGAAAATTGTATAAATTTATTAAAGTAATTACTAGGAAAGTCTCTCCTCCTGGTTAGGAAAGATATTTTGTTTCTGCATGTGTACTTTAATTTTGTGTGTATGTTGTACTTATCTTCTCTGTAACTATACATGTATAGTTTACTTTATGAGAATAAAAATAATTCATTCATTCACTATGATTACAGCCATCAATGGATTTAGTTAATGTGCAGTTAAACCTGTATTAAGAGGTCACCTATGGGACAAAGAAAAATGTGGCCTTATAAGACAGGTGACCACTTAAGAAGAGTTTGAAGATACCAAAGGGGTAATCAGAATCCGTATATCGAAGAAGAACCGGGGAGACAACACCATGGCCAAAAGAAAAAGTACAAAAGGACGAACAACGATCTACAAAACATACACATAAAACTAAAGATCGAGTAACACAAACCCCACTAAGGGAACGACCATTTAACTTGAAGGGGAGGGTTATGGGTTTTTTTTAAAAAAAATATTCAGATTCCCAATGTTGCTGAAAAAAATATTCTGATTTTGGTGGAGGAAAAAAAAAATAATCTGATTCATAGTTTTTGTAATATAAGCTAAAGTTAAATTCTGGAAAAAAATAAATATTCTAACTCTTGTGTTGTCCGGAAAAAAATTTCTGAACGAAACAAAAAACCATACCCCCCCCCCCCCCCTCCCCCCACCTTCAAGTCAAATTGTCGGTCCCTAAAAGAGGTTCATTTCATAGGAAATTTTCCATAAAAGGAAAAGAACATGTGACCTTTTAATACAGGTGACTGCTTAATAGAGGTGATTGCATGGGAAAGTTTAACTATATATGTACAAGTACTAGACCTGTGTCTTGTGTTTATACTTAATTTAATTGATTACGAATTTTACTGTCTTGTATTCCAGGAGAGAAAAAATAATGCATTGTGGAATGGAATACATTTTCAGTAAAAAGACAAATTCGTCCCGTAAGTCTTATAAAGAAAATAGAATACATGTACTTTTAGTTGAATCTTTTGTCCTTAGGAACCGCGAATCAACATGTACATGTCTAGCCGGTTGCCATAATGATTATGAAATGTTTCGCCATCGTGTTAACCTACAAATAACACACACTGTAAAATGGTGTTTTTGGCCCGGAGCTGTACTATTAGACAAGCGTAATGTCGTCTGCTATCACGAGGTACCCGAGGGATGATTAACATGTCCGAACAATTTGTCAACTCTGATACACAAAAACACATTATGAATGACCTCGTTAATACACAAAACAATTTATATATTTGTATACAAAAACAGCATTCTATCTTATAGATACAAAGATCTTCACCCATTTTGATTTTTTTTTTCATGATCATTTCGATTCTCCTCGGTATTATTCATATAAAATAATGAGATTTTAGTTGCATTTTATTTTAAACAATCTAACCTGTCCGCGAGAAGATAGACAGATTGGAAACCTATTAAAAACTTCATATGCATTCTATTTTAAACAATCTAACCTGTCCGCGAGAAGATAGACAGGTTGGAAACCTATTAAAAACTTCATATGAAAATTTAAAAACTATACAACGCATTTTATCCTACGTCAGAGAGTGCCGTTTCTAATTTCCATAAACACATTAAAACGCTTGTAATGTATATATATTATACACGACCTATTTATTTTGGCTTACACCCTTGAAATTGTACTATCAAAATACTGATAATTTGGCTATACTAATGGCCGTTCGGAAACATTAAAATATCACCCAAGTATGTACATGTATGGACGAAAATAAAATACATTGATCACATGATCTGAATATACATTGTTATACAATTTTTTTAATTTCACATGATCTGAATACACATTTTTATACAATTTTTTTAATTTCATATATTTTCATCCATTTCGTTCCCCTTTTCAGTTTCTAAATACATGTTTGCAGGGGCGGATCCAGGAGGGGGCGCACCCGGCACGCCCCCTCCCCCCTAAAATTGGAAAAAATAAGATTTTTTGGCGTAAAATAGTGATTTTTCACACGAAATACCCCAACAAATTTCTCCGCTCGGCGCAATTTTTTTAAGTGCGCCCCCCCCTCCCCCCCCCCTGACTTGAAATCCTGGATCTGCCCCTGGTTTGTATGTGATTATTATCAACACTAAGGTTCTCCTCTCTCAGACATAGGTGACATCATCCGGAATTGGCTATTATGTTTAGTACCTTTTGATTTTATTGCTCCCCGAGAGATTTTTTTTAAAATATTTGGCTTTTCAATCATTTGACTGAGCATACAGGATGAAGGTTATTCCAAAAACGGGCCGTGTGCACTAAATTTGATACAATTTTTTTATTTGAATAAACAGTTTTGATCTATTTAAATTTCATGAATTTTCATCCCTTTCGTTTCCATTTTCAATAATGTTTTAAAATAATCGTGAAGTGAACAAATATTTCATATTTTGGTTTAACGCCAAATAATTGCTGAAATACTGCTAAAGTTGGCGTTAAACACCAATCAATCATAATCTGTTTTGTCTTTGGTCTTGGCCTTTATATTTTCAGGTGATTCGTGGAAAAAGGAGTAAAGGATCCAGACGAAAAAAAAGACCTGGACAGCTCCAGTCTCTATGATTCTCAACAGAACCTGGTAGACAACTAGCGGAGTAAATCAGCAGCTTCTCAACACGAGTAGACAGAGGAGTAAAGCAGCTGCTTGCACTAAAATGATGTTCCTATATATTTAATGGGGCTTGCTGATTAAATATTCTGGGAAAGGAAATAATACTAAAAAAATATATTTATTGTCAAATTTTTTAATTTTTTTTAATCTTCAACAAAATTATTGACATGACAAATTCTTTCCTTTGTCTTATCGAGCATGTTCAACATTTTTTAATGAATCTTCAAAATTCTTTTTTAATGGATAAGGTCCATATTGACCATGCTTGGCCTTTTTAATAGAAGCCCATTTAATCTGCCTTTGTTTGAATTCGGTCAGCATTCATTTTTAGAATTAATTTTATTGGATATGTCTTATATCAGTTCATAACATATACATATAATTTCATACTTGTTACACACATTAATTCTAAAGATTAAGATAAAAACACAAATATCACACTATCTCACTAACAGTATCTGTATAATAAATACATAAAATTTAACAATATACAATTACGGCCCTCTGTGTAGGAAAACATCCAGATGTGTCAGCCTGAGGGGGAAGTTGTTTGCCCTCTGTGTAGGGAAACATTCAGATTTGTCAACCTGAGGGCCGTAACTGTTTTATTATATTTTTGCCAATGTTTTATAGGTTATCTCCCTTGTGGGGGATTTTGGGTTGTTCGGCGGGGAACAATAGAGTTGTTTCCCGGCAGCGCAAATTTTGGCAAAACATCTCAATTATTTGATTATCACATGACTAATTTAATCCAATCAAAATCTATCATATAAATTAAAATATAATAATAACACTGCAAGCCAGTTTTAGAAAACAATTGTGATTTTTTTTTACCATTAAATTTTGGTAATGTGAAAAATAAAATTTCGAATTTAAATAAAAACCGAATTTTTTTTCGCTGGCGTATGTTCATTCTTGACTATATTTTTAATATTTATCATTGAAAGGATACATACGTCATCACGTGTATTTATTCAAAATTAAAACATTTTCCTACAACACCTGTCGTAACCCCCTGTCTGGAACCCCTTGTTTAAAACTGTTATCGACTTTATCTGGTTATGTAATAACATATAAGCCTACATGGGGAGACTTCGTTTCCCCCAATACATTAAATTAATTCACATATAGATTTAATTGACCGATAGATCAATATTTATCACCGTATGCATGATTCTCCCCCTTTTCCCCTCATTTCTTTCCACTCCTATTTCTGTACCAAAATGAGAAGTTGTACACAACTTTTATAACCCTTTTGTAGTGCATACTGAATCTTACCCCTGGAAAAAGTACGAACCCTTTCCCCCATTTTCTTCCCACACCTATTTCCGTACCAAAATGAGTAGTACACAACTTCTATAACCTTTTTCTTAGTGCATGCTGAATCTTATCCCTGGTAAAATAACGAAACGATATCTAATTTTTACCCCCCCCCCCCCCCCCTTTGTTTACATTTTTACTCCTAAAAAAGGAACGGAACGAAACACTATCTACTTTGCATAGTTCTCCCTTACATCACAGAACATTATTTTTACCCCTGAAAAAAAGGAATGGAACGAAACCTTATTTACTTTGTAGGATTATGGTGTTTAACACCACTTTCAACAATGTTTCCGTTATATCGTGGAGGTTTTACTTTCTATATTTCTCTCTTACATCACAGAACATTAATTTTACCCCTGAAAAAATAAAGGGAGCGGAACTACCTTTGTATATCAACATTTTGCGTTTCTCCGTTAAATCACAGAATATTGATGATCTTTTTTGCTAAGCATGAATACAAACAGATAACAAAATTTCGACAAAAAATATAAAGGTTTACTCTCGTCAGTCATCCTCTTTTCGTTCACAGTTCGACCCCAAAAAAATGTAAAGATTCACTTTCGGCATCCCTTTTTTTCGTCCACAGTTCGACAAAAAATGTAAAGATTCACTTTCTGTCTTCTCTTTTCGTCCACAGTTCGACCAAAAATGTAAAGATTCACTCTCGACATCCTCGTTTTCGTCCATAAAAGACATTACTATTCAAGGAAGTCAGTTGGTATAAATTATATTTGATAAGAGTGGACAACTGTAGGCTTTTCATTAACAAGTGTTATTTATCATTTTTACCTGTGTAAAATCTCTACAGGTTGGTGGACCACTGTAGCTTTGTTTGATGGTGTTTCACGCCAGTTTCAACAGTATTTCAGTCATATATAAAAGACATTACTATTTAAAGAAGTCATTTGGTGTCAATTATATTTAGATAAGAGTACGCAACTGTAGCCTTTTCATTCACAAGTTTTACTTATAATTTTAACCTGTGTAAAATCTCTACAAGCTTGTGAACCACTGTAGTTTTGTTTATTTGATGGGGATTCACGCCAGTTTCAACAGTATTTCAGTTATATCGTGGCGGTCAGTTTTATAGGTGGAAGAAACCGGAGGATCCGGAGAAAACCACCGACCTGTCTCTAGTCACTGACAAACTTTATCACATTATGTTGTACACCTCTCCCTGATCGAAATTCGAACTCACAACATCAGTGGTGATAGGCACTGACTGCATAGGTAGTTGTAGATCCAACTACCATACGATCACGGCCACGACGGCCCTTCCGACCACTGTAGAATTTTTCACTTGCAAGTTTTTTTTATCATATTACCCTATGTACAAGTTGTTTTTTTTCTCTCTCTCTCATTTAAGTAAGGTGTGTGTGTGTGTATTGCACTTGTGTATTGGGAGATTGTTTACAAGGTGTTGACTATATAGTTTTTATGCATTCTGTTGTATACATACATGTATATTTGCCCGCCACTATATAACTGAAATATTGTTGAAAGTGGCGTTAAACACCATAAACCATGTTGTATATTTGTAACAAAATCACATATGAACACATATTTCACCTTGTAGCTGGTTCTTTTCAAGAAATATTATGAATGTTATGCTAGGACAGATATGCAATTTATCAAATTATAGAAATATGAGATAAGGAAAATTTGTCCAATATCTTCGTTTTTATTAATTATTTATGATAATTATCAAGTTTTAGCTTTAACCCTACTTGAAGAAGACTTAAAAGTCGATGTTTGTCACATCCCAAGTTCCGATAATGAACAACGGAAGAGATGAGCACGCGATATGTTTCCTTTCATTCATGTAATCATTAGCACTTGCAGTGGACGGAGTAAATTTATATATAACATTCAGATTTAATTCATTGAGAGTAACCTTGACATGAAATAAGGTTCCAAGACAGATTTATAAACATATTCAGGCGATAACAAGAATTTGGGGAGTAATTTAATAATAATAAAATCCATCATTGGGGGAAAGCCTTTAATAATTTGCACAATTCAGGGACCCTTCTTTGATGCCATAAATTGCAATAAAATTTCATGCACAAAAAAAAAAACAAATAACAGGAACGTGGACTTAAGCATATTATTTTTTCTATTATAAGGTACATGTAATTAAATTTTGCATTATTCAGGGACCATTCTTTGAAGCCATACATTGCAATAAAATTTTTAAGCATATTAATTTTTCTATCATAAGATATACGTTAATAAATTTAAATTCTGCCATCTTAAGACAGTATATCTGAAGTACCTTTGCAGGCTTTGGCCAAAAAATATATGCAACGGATTTTGTTTTACTTTGAAATAATTCGAGCATACATGTACATGTGTTTTTATTTTTAATTACCTGTCTTTCGTTTCTTTGACATCTTGGAAGCATCTTGCACCGATGATGATGAAGTCGACGACGAAAAGCTATCACTACTAGCAGTTGACCCTGGGGTCGACACATTTCCGTATTTTACAGACGTTTCATTTCCGTTGTCATCTGAAACATTATACTGTCCGTTATTCTGTGGAACCATGAATCTCATCGGATCCGCATAAGCGTTTATATCACTATGCATATTCCTCACATAGTCCATTTCGACATAACCTCGGTTGTCCATTTTTATCTATGTGTGTACGTACGTACCGTACTTATCCTTGGTCAGAAAACAGATACGGTCAGTAAATGTTTGCCTGTTGTCCGTATTACATTTCACACCCTACTACAGGTTAAAACAAACAATATTTCCCTCTTGGAGAATACTGGATACCCTTCACTAAGACTCATTGACCTGACCTGATCGATCTGCAATCTCACAATGTTGATGTCGTGGTCACTTTCTCGACTATTGACCACTGACGGTGATGTAATCGACTTTCCAGATGAATGGTGGACTTTACTATTTAAAGGTGAAAGGGGTGGTCAGGTTATATGGATGTTATTTTATACATGTATACTTTTTATATGATATGTATTTAATTTATATTGTAATATTTTATGTCGAATTTATTGTAAATTGTGTTTTATTTTAATAAATAACTAAACAAAAACACTTGCCTCACCTAATGGTCAGTTGTTTGCTTGTTACCTTTAACCCCCCGACATATTTTCTCAATGGACTAATCCATACGTCCAAATAATTAACCGTAATTCTATATATACTCATTTGAGGAAAAGTCGAATTAATTCGTTTTCCATGTCTAATATAATTTGTTTATTACAATTTTAAATTTTTACGGAATCATTTCCAAATTGTCCCCGTTTATAGATTCAGTTTGGTCTCGCATTGGTGACTTAAGGCAAACGGAGGACAAAGGGTATTACGACGCCCAGACGTAGGTATTATTGATATTATTAACAACGGGTTAAAGGTCAAATATTTACACAAACCAATTGCGCAATTGATCGTAACGGTACATTCTGAACAAGCGCCATTCAAATATCGTTATTTACTGGTCACCACGAGTGTTTCTATAATAACGTGTCCGATCCCACTGCTTAATTTATTGCAATAAAATATTATTAATACATATGTGCCTATATTCTTGGCAAGGCTTTTTATGAAATTTTTGTGACATAACGGTTTTAATCTCATATTAAATTCACCACCCCTCCCCCTACATCAAACTAACAAAAAGTTTTACCTATATATGCCCCCCCTGTATAATTTCATGGTTTTTGTTTTGCCATTTTTCCTATTTCATAAGTTGTATTTTCAGGGGCGGATCCATCCCCCCCCTAAAATTGTAAAAAATATGATTTTTCACACGAAATATCCCCCCCAAAAATTAAAGTGCGACCCCCCCCCCCCCCCACCTAACTTAAAATCCTGGATCCGCCCCTGGTATTACCGTATATCCACTGCTGAAATACAATCAATAGGTGAAATAAAATAGAGAAATTATTAGTGAACAATATGAAATTTTCATATGACAGGAATTAATTATGTTGTATATTGTATTCGACTATTGCTGACGTATGTATTATTGTTGTTGTTATTTATTATCAGGATAGGACCTTTGTAAGTTGATATAACTTGTGTCCGACCCAATAGTTAAAATGTTTACCAATAAAATATGTTTAATCTAATCTTTCGTCAGTAGTATGGCCTTATAAACAACAATCACTCACTCACTATTCCATCATCACCAGCGTATCAATGGAGTTTACATTTCACAACTTATACCGGTACATTATTCTAGAGCTTGCCCCCAGTACAGTGATTTTCTGGACAGAGCTCAGATGCTGATTCAAGCAAGGCTACATTGCTCCTAAGTTGAGGTTGTCGCTACAAAAATTCTACGGTCATCATCATGATCTGGTTGACCCTTACGAAATATCCATATCTTAAACGACAATGGATATCTTCCTTTTTGCGTAGACTTTTACCGTACTTGACTGTATATATGAGTAACACGACGGGTGTCTTATAAGAAGCAGGAACTGCTTACCCTTCGCGAGCAACCGAGTTCATCCTCGTTTTTTTGTGTTGATCATCGTTTATTTTTTTGGGGGGTTTTGGGGTGTTTTTTTGTGCTGTCCTATTACATGTCTTCACGTTTTTAGTTTCCGACTGCGACCGTAAAACTTCTAAAGTGATGACTGTAACTTAACTACTAAGAACACTTGGTTCAGTATAGCTTCCTTATTAGCCACAGGACCGGCCTTAAGCCAATTGGACCCCGCGCTGGAGTTGTCTACTCTCACGTATTCAAGTACATACAACAACACACTGCAGGTTTTATAGAGAACAATATTGGATCCTGTACCTCCTAACACCAGTCCTGGTTAGCAGAAACTCTCTATCTTGTCTTATCACATAAGAAATGCATTAAGCCTACATTTCACCCCCAATTTAATCAATTCCACTTGTATTTGGGGGAATTGAAAGTGAAAAAGAGCCTGTTTTCAACTCCCTGGTGTTTTTAGACATTACAACCTAGGTTTAATCATCCACTTTGATTGAGCATCTGTTCGTGTGGAAAACTAACAAAGACAGTCCCAGTTAAGTTAGTTTCAATTAAATCTAAATTGATGGTCAATATGGGGGCGTTTGAAAATCATCTATTTTGAATTTGGAAATTAAACTTTGTGATCGTAAACACTAGTTTTTTTAAAAGAAAATTTAAACTGTGACAATTGCACGAGAATACGATTTTTTTAACTACTTGAATGAAAATAATTGCAACAGCAATAGAAGGGGTTTGGGGTTATGGTATTTAGCGCCACTTTCAACAATATTTCAGTTATATCGTTGGCGGTCAGTTTTATTGGTGGAGGAAACCGGAGAAAATCACAGAGCTGCCGCAAGTCACAGAAATTGAAAGTAGATCAGATGATAATATTTAACGTTAAAGGTCAATACCGAAACGAATAAAATTTAAATTCTACAAATTCATCTTAGGATGTTTTAATTTTATTTGCTATCAATTTTCACCCCTTTCCACCAATTGGAGCCTCAATGGTACAGTCCTAATTCTGTGATATTAGTTTCTGTTACTCGATGCATGTTCTTGAAGATACATTATTTTATGTGACATAACTTCCCCCCTCTCCAAATTGGAGCCTCAATTTACAGTCCTAATTCCGTGATATTTGTTTCTGTTCCTCGCTGGTCTTGAAAATACATTATTTTATGTGACATAAGTGTTTGCTATTAATTCTGCACCCCCCCCCCCCCCCCTCTTTTCCCCACTCCTTTTTCTCCCAATTGGAACCTCAATGGTACAGTCCTAATTTCGTGATATTTGTTCCTGTTATTCACATGTCTTGAAAATACATTATTTTACTGTGCTATTAATTCCCCCTTCTTTTTTTCTCCCCCTCTCCCTATTGGAGCCTCAATTTACAGTCTTAATTCCGTGATATTAGTTTCTGTTACTCGCTGGTCTTGAAAATACATTATTTTATGTGACATAACTGATGGTCGAAAGGCACATTAAACAGAACGGTGATTTTATGGTAGTTTAGTTATCACCAATAATTAGCGAAAAGAGATCAGATTGGGACCTGAATCAAATTATTTTGACATCTTATCGCAAATTTGCGGTAATTTTTCGGGTAATGAGTTGCCTTGATGGATGTTTTGGCCGTTTATGATTGGACGAGGCGCTGATGCTGAACGAAGCATTTCACCTACAAAGGGTGACCTTGCCTCGACATCACACTACGTGCTTTTTAATTGCATGAATTTGAATTTCAAAATATTTATCTTGGACGTCAGATAACCTAGATCATAATTAATTAAGCCACAACATTTATTTAATAAAGGAAACATCGCATTCTTTGACGATTGCTGGTTTCCGAACGGAATTCACAAGCAAGTCCCGAATTTTATAGGGGGAAATCGTATTGTTGGTTTCCGAACGGAATTCCACAGGCAAGTCCCGACTTTTTATAGGGGAAATCGTATTGTTTGGCGATTGTTGGTTTCCGAACGGATTCCACAGACAAATCCTGAATTTGTATAGGCGAAAATCGTATTGTTTGGCGATTGTTGGTTTCCGAATGGAATTCCACAGACAAGTCCCGAATTTTTATAGGCGAAAATCGTATTGTTTGGCGATTGTTGGTTTCCGAATGAAATTCCACAGACAAGTCCCGAATTTTTATAGGGGGAAATCGTATTGCTGGTTTCCGAACGGAATTCCACAGGCAAGTCCTGAATTTTTATAGGCGAAAATCGTATTGTTTGGCGATTGTTGGTTTCCGAATGGAATTCCACAGACAAGTCCCGAATTTTTATAGGGGGAAATCGTATTGTTTGGCGATTGTTGGTTTCCGAACAGAATTCCACAGACAAGTCCCGAATTTTTATAGGGGGAAATCGTATTGCTGGTTTCCGAACGGAATTCCACAGGCAAGTCCTGAATTTTTATAGGCGAAAATCGTATTGTTTGGCGATTGTTGGTTTCCGAATGAAATTCCACAGACAAGTCCCGACTTTTTATAGTGGGAAATCGTATTGTTTGGCGATTGTTGGTTTCCGAACAGAATTCCACAGGAAAGCTCCAAATGTCTTTTGGGCATTTATTTCACTTGAAATTGACGTTTAATTTCTGTTCGGATTTTTATAGTAAAATTAATTACACAATTTAATTCATTCTATCTATTAGATCATGGTCCGTCTGTGAACAGACAGCCTTCCTTTCAATCTAAATCTTTGCAAAAGAATGAGTGATTGTTGTTTAACGCCACAATTAACCACGAAACTGTAGCTCTTATGGTCCTTCGGGTTCAATGAATGTTTTTCTACAAGCTTCCATAGTTAATACTTTTGAATATTTATATTTACCTCCTTAAATGAGATAAATATTTATTGCTCTTAACTCCGCCCTTTGTTCCGGGTTTGGGTTATGGTGTTTAACGCCACTTTCAACAATATTTCAGTTATATCGTGACGGTCAGTTTTATTGGTGGAGGAAACCGGAGTACCCAGAGAAAACCACCGACTTGTCGCAAGTCACTGACAAGCTTCATCACATAATGTTGTGTCGAATACACGTCGCCTGAGCGGGGTTCGAAGTCAGTGTATTTTCCCATCGAAACTAACGTTATGAGTTCGAATCCCGCTAATGGCGAGGTGTACTCGATATAACATTATGTGATAAAGTTTGACAGTGACTTGTGACAGATCGGTGGTTTTCTCCGGGTACTCGAGTTTCCTCCTCCAATAAAATTGACCACCACGTTACAACTGAAATATTGTTGAAAGTAGCGCTAAAAAAATCCGAACAGAAATTAAACGTCAATTTCAAGTGATAAAAATGTCCAAAAGACATTCGGAACTTTCCTGTGGAATCCCGTTCGGAATCCTAAAACTAGAACGTGTTTATTTTTATCCTCCTTCAAATCAATCCCTTTAGGTCTCAAAGTTTCAAAGTGCCTATCATAAATCAAGTGGCTGACGATTATATCACGAGTCTTTATGTAAGATGTATGTTTATTCTAAAACATAGATGTCACAAAATAGCTTTGGCGTTTCTATCTTACATAATTAATGGTATAGTCGCACAAACGATTGAAAAATTACGATTTGAACGTTTTTGGGTGTCGCCATTTAGCGGAACTCTTTAGTATTGAAGAGCACAAAATGCATTATTCTATATATAAATCACACCATCTATTCCGGTGTCCTTACGCCTGTAGATAACAAATACGCTGATATCACATATTCTGAAATATTGTTGAAAGTGGAGTTAAACACCATAACCATAACTCCTACGTTGTACTATATTGATGGTTTGGTTATCATTAATTTAAAAAAAAACATTTTTAGCTATGCCATAACTATCCGAATTTACGGAAGGGTGGAAGCCAGCAGAGTAAAAACAAACTGATAGATGAAGTCACATGCCATGGAACTGTCTGGAACTGACCTTAACGCTTAAGGTCGGGAGTGAAACTCGAACCCACGTGAGTAGTTTGGCTTGGTCGCTCAGAAATCTAAAACCTTGGTCGATCAGAAATCAACGACCTTGGTCGGTTAGAAATCAACAACCTTGGAGACTCGACCATCCGGGCACTTGTCCTATGTGTGACAAATATATTGTACATGTATATATTACGCGTTAATGGTAGAAGTATGAATATACTAATGCACTTCAAAATGTTCAACAACATGGTTGCCAACCGGAAATAAATTAAAAGACAAATCACGTGACCTAAGCTATGGATGCCAACCGGAAATAAATTAAAAGACAAATCACGTGACCTAAGCTATCTCCAATAACAATACGCGAGTAACAAATAAAGTGATCGATGCAACGAGAAAAAAGAAGAAATACAGAACAATACACCTCTAGTCGATTTTTTTTTCAAATAAAAATGAAACAATGAAACGGAAAATCCCGAACTCAAAGCGAATAACACCGAATCTTTAATCATTTGCCACTGCATGCGCATTTTCATTCATTGTGATCATCTGCTGCAAGAAATCCAAAGTTTTCAGCTGTAGAGTTTTAGGTAGTGTTATTTATAAGCTTGATATTTTGTAAACAAGAAGAACAATTACTGTTCTTCGGGAGAGTTTCAGGGTGCACCTGCCTCATATTATTTAAAGCTTGTACTATATATATTATTACCCGATATAAATATTCCCTGCAATTCTACATGCAGAGATCTGATGAAAAGAGGATTGTCAATCCAGCATCTAATATCGACATTATTAAAGCAATTCTGACACCACAAAGCTTATAAAATCATTTTATTTAAAGCTTGTACTATATATATTAGATATTTTATAATATTATTTCGTAAGTGCTATAACTAGGGAGCTGTCACAACTTCATATAGAAATGTAGTCCGCTGGTAGAACAGGTAGGCGCATGATTTCATTCCATATTATACATGTATACCGTGAAAGTACTTTTATTCGGGGGTACCAATTTTCGTGGTTCGTGCAAACATCCTGGGATCCTGGGTTCTTTATATTTGTGGTTTCATAATTTTCGTGGCCCGAGTAAATTTCCTGAGATCGTGGGTTTTTTATATTCGTGGTTCCATAATTGGCACAAAATAATAATATAGATATTTTGTAGTTCAATGGACATTATATTTCGTGCACAGTTTTAATGAAACACGAAATCCACGAAAATTGGATGGACTTGAAGGAAGCGTTGAGAGTTCAAATTCTTACTGAAGTGTAAACATCAGTGCCATTGCGCACGTAGTTCGGAAATTGGGACATGCATGATTAATGATGCTGGGAGACAAGCTGCACACAAAAAACCCGAAAATACATGTTTTATGGTCATGTTTTGAATGTAAATATTAAATTTCAACCCCAAATAAAACTTTCAAAATAATTACCAAACTCAACGACATTATATCTTTAAGGTGAATGTTGACCATCACTGTTTAAACTTTCTTTTATATTTGTATTAGATTGGTTGACGACGTAACTGAAATATTGTTGAAAGTGGCGGTAAACACCATAAACCATCAAACCTGATTAAATTGAAATGTATTAAAACGTGTTTTTCATAGAATCTCGGATAACTCAGATTTTCTGGAAAATGTGAAATTTTCATTGTAAAGAGTTGTGATATATTAACATGATTAAACTGAATCGTTTCCCTTATCCATGACCTAACACCATATTTTGACCTTAAATAACACGAGTGGTGCCTCTTTTGTAGCATGAAATGTTGACCCTTCCGGAGAACACGAGTTCACCCCCGAGTTTTTATTAGGCTTTCGTGTTTCTCAATGTATATTCTTAGTGTTTTATGGACCATTGCTGGTTTTTCTTAGTCATTAAAAATTTCTATTGGCCATTTTGCATTGCCTGTCATTCGATTATCGGATTCTGATTACCTCTTTAGTAGCTTCAAATAGTTGGATTTACAACTACCTGTGCAATCATTGCCTATCACCACTAAAGTTGTGAGTTCGAATCCAGTTCATGGCGAGGTGTACTTGATACAATATAATGTGATAAAGTTTGTCAGTGACTTTTGAAAGTGGCGTTAACCACTATACGAACAAACATAAACCAACCATAATACTACATACACAGTGACACAAATAAATCTGTAAAGACATTTTGTAGCTACCTAACAAATTCATCGCAATTGTATGTAATCTCTCATACAGAGTTGTCGGTCCTTGCAGGCTCTTTATCTCTGTAAACGTCTCAAAAGTAGTCCCACTATCGGACTATCAAACTAACCAAAAGATCTCCTTTCTTGTCATGTAGATATTCAAAAGCTTGCCTTTGACAGTCCCTCAACAGGATGTTCTTGTTATAATCTTTAACAATTGTATCTAATGTTGACATTTTATCGAATGAATAAGTAAACCAAATTACTCAGAATAGGAAAACGTTTCACAAAAATATAGTCCCTATAAATATAGCTTTTTAAAATGGTATTTCGCTTCAAATAAAATCACATTTCACGTCAAAACTAAAGATATATGCAAAAAAGACGAATAGCGTCTTAGAAGCAAAATCTAGAGTATATTAATATTTTACAAGAATCTTGTAAAATCGAGACGCTTACAGAGATAGAGAGCCTGCAAGGACCGACAACTCTGTATGGGAGATTGATATCATAGCAGTCAGAAAACCGGAACCAACCTCTCCTGCGCAAGTCACTAACAAACTTTATCACATCATGTTGTATCGAGTACACATCGACACTGACGGGAATTGAATTCCCAACTTTTGTGGTTTTATAATATAAACAAGTCAATTTATATACTAGTTGAATGAGGTTGATAATGTCATCTAAAATCTAAAATCACAATGTGGGTGTGGGGTTTTTTTAATGTTAACATTATCATTTTTTTCATGCTTGTGGAGGTCAGTTGTTACTTGCATTGTTGAAGGAAACTGCAATACCCGTATAGAATCATAAAATCAGATCATTGTTAAAACAACACGTAAATAAACTGGTACCCAATTCTAAAAAAAAAATCGCCTCAATCCCCATTTCTGACAAAACTCAAACTTCTGAACACAAAAATGACTACAGTTTATAGAATCGGTTAATGGGTTTCCAATCCTTGCTATGTACAAATGTAGATCTCCATCGGCAAAATAGAATACAACAACAAACAAACAAAATTACAACGATTCGCTTAGCAAGATTTCAGTGTGTTGTGGAAAATAGCGACAGCATAAACATGAACGGTACAAAATCAGGGTCAGTTTATATAATGTTGTGGTTGATGAGCTTATCGACTAACCATGATTAGCGTATACTGTTATTCCCACGATAATGGTAACGGTATAACGCGGACGTGAAAGAGGACATCCATGAAAATAATGATTTGAACGACGCTTGCAGTTTACTGTTCTTTTTAGTAAAACCTTGGGTGTTGTTTTGGACTTTTTAGTATTGCAGGATGATTACAGTGTACGTACAATGTCAACAAAATAAATTGTATTGGTATTCACTGTGATTGAATGTATTATGTATAAAGTTCAAGATTGAGACTCGATCTTCTTCACAACAACGCTGCTCATCCAATTGTGTGATTGGAAATACTTGCATGTCTGCATTCTCTATTCAGAGTTGTCGTTCCCGCTACGCTACACTCTATCTCTGTCAACGCTCATTTTACAAGATTTTTTGTAAAATTTAGAAACAGTAAAAAAATGTACTTAAAATTGTCTTAATTATTGTAAATATCAATAAGATGAAAATAAATCACTCATTTCAAATCAATTCTCTCTTAAAAATGATTTGTGATCGTTTATAATTTTTACCTCCGCAAAAAATAATTCTCCAAGAAGTGGGGGGGGGGGGGGGGGGGGGGGGATCATTTTTAAGAGAGAATTGATTTGAAATGAGTGATTTATTTTCATCTTTATTGATATTTACAATAATTAAAACAATCTTAAGTACATTTTTTTTACTGTTTCTAAATTTTACAAAAATCTTGTAAAATGACGGTTGACAGAGATAGAGTTGGAGCGTAGCGGGAACGACAACTCTGAATAGAGAATGGCATGTCTGCATAATTTTACTGAAAGGCGAGGTTTAGGTAAATGAAACTAGTTTGGACACGCCACTTTTTACTGAGGTGCCTGTATCAAACCAGGAAAGTGAGCGATCATGTACAAGTGTTAAGGGGTATCGATGTTGCCTCTGTTTCTATGGGTTTTTTGGGTGGGGGGGGGGGAGGTTAGATCAGAATTGTTCTGACGATGCAGTATAATTTGTTTTCGCTTTAATTGATACTGGCTGCACAGCAGGTGAGAAAAAAATAAACAGAGGACTACTTTTTCCATCTGTTTCTTACGTTTGCACAAATAAATTTTTCGATCTTAGTATACCCCCCTTGCTCAATATAGGTGAAGATATATACTTGTTTGTATGTCTAGGATTTAGATTGATAGATTGATTGGTGTTTAACGCCAACATTAGCAGTATTTCAGCTATATGGTGGCGTTCTAGGATATAGATAATTGGACACAATATAATATACTATTGCTTTTTAACAATAATTGCAATTTGTTTAATATTGTGTATATACTCGATACAACATGATATGGTTTTCTCTGGGTACCCTGGTTTCCTCCACCAATAAAACAGACAGTTACGGTATAACTGAAATATTGTTGAAAGTGACGTTAATCACTGCAGAAACATTTGTCTAGAATACATTTTCGCGCAAACAATTTAAAAAAAAAAGTAAAAAAATTGAATCAATGCAATTACACGTATTTCAAACAAAAGCGAAATAAACTTAATAGATTATTATAATATTATATAAAATCACATGGTTTTTTTTTCATCACGACAAATACCACGTGTTTTAAAAAACAATTACATGAACAAAATCGACCGTCGATCAATTTAAATTTTATAAAATTTATTAAAACATGTGATTTGGGGGCCAACCCAGAATTTGACTAAACACAAACAGATGACCTAAGATTATAAAGGAGACTGAAATAAAAATGATTACTGCTGTTTACCTGTTGTTCCCATGGCAACAAGGTAAACTTAACACAGACAGGTATAATATTTTATGTATTTGACGTTACGTAAGAACATCTGCTTACGTGATATTACGTAATGTATAGACGGTTTATTGTTGACCCTTATCAAGGTCAAACAAGTTTTCTAGATAATATTGATCGTAGATTTGTGTAAAGATACATAGAACAATAATAAATGCCAATAGATTTTGGATAAATGTTTCTGTTGTATATTATCAGTTGTATATTATGGTTTTTTTCTAAAAAAATATTCTGATTCCCATTGTTGCTGAAAAAAATATTCTGATTTTGGCGGAGGAAAAAAAATAATTTGATTTAGAGTTTTTGTCATATAACCTAATGTTAAATTCTGGAAAAAAAATTCACGCTTTGCGCGACAAAATAAATAAATATTCTAACTCTTGTGTTGTCCGAAAAAAAAATTCTGAACGACACAAAAAACCATATTATTATTATTATTATTATTATTATTATTATTATTATTATTATTAATTTGGTGAAAAAAAAATAATCAACATTTAATTCTATGATGTTAATTTCATGTGAATTTGACCAAGGATATAAATCCTTGATTTGACGAATGATTTTTTTGTATAAATTCTCCAGTTTTGCTGAAAAAAATAATTATTCCGGCAAATTTTATAGAATAATAATAAACCGACATAAAAGATACATAATGGAATAATCTGACCCTGCAGTTTTCAGCGAACATTTTTGGTTAGAACTGAAAAAATGGAAATAAAAATCTGGCTAGGGGAAAACACACTCCACCTCATCCCCCAAAAGTTAAATGGTCGTTCCCTAAAGTAGCGAGTTGGAATTTTCGCTCATGGCCAAGTGTACTCGATACAACCTTGTGTGATAAAAGTGTAGAAATCGTCATATTCGATAACAATTGATTGAGTGATTGGTGTTTAACGCCAACCATTTCTGTTGAAACATGACACAGATTTGTGGTTTTCTACGCCTATTCAGTATTGTTTTCCTCCTGATCGCCATGGAATTGATCTGAAATTTTCTGTGAAAGTGGCGTTAAACACACATGATACTCACCCTTAACTCAAAGTTCGTGTGTTGAATAATAAAAAAAGTCATTTACAACAAAATAATACTAAAGTTGGCGTTAAACAACAACTAATCAATCAACTTGTTATGAAAAGAAAGTTTAAGCAGTAATGGTCATCAATTCTACCAATCTTAACAAAACAAACAATTACCTCTCACCTTAACTCACTGAACACTAAAAAGACCACGACATATGACGTTGGAAATCCAAGTCCTGCTTTTTGGACAGGCATAAAAATGTGACGAGGTTAATTCCGGTTAATGGGACCCTAATCCCTCCCCTCTTGATAACTTGATACCATTTACTTGCCCATGGTCGGTGGTTCTCTCCGGGTACTCCGGCTACTTCCACCACTAAAACTGGTCGCCATGATATAGCTGAAATATTGCTGAAAGTGGCGCTAAACACCAAAAATCAAATCAATCAAATTCATCATCTTGATAACTGGATCTCCAACGGCAATACATTATGTATTAATATTGTGCGGGAATTAAGACTAGAGGTATGACAAGTATGCAATCCCGAAACATTTGGAACCAAAATTTATATCAAACATTGAAGAACAATAAAAATAGACCCAAAATTGTTTTACAGTAATTACATGTAAGTGTAATCAATTACCATACGGTCACAGATGGCCCTTGTAATAAAATTCTCTAAAGCAAACTGTACTATCTTACATTTTAGTTTGATCAAGACGTTATCATTACTTACTAAGAAACGAAATATTGTAATTATTAATAAAATTAAGGTTCTCCTCCTTCAGGCATAGGTGACCTTAATCAATTTTGGGTCACCTGTTTAGGCCCTTTGTCCTTTGGTTTTCTTGGCTTTCAAATATTTTGGTTTTTGACAGTACCTGATGATGGTTTTAAGAAAACGCGTTGTGCGCGCTAATTTTGATATAGATCTACGTTTTTATTATATATTTCTAAAGATATATTTGAAGTATATCTTACGGGACAAAAGTTTATTATGTTTCCTTCCGTCTGCAGAAAGGGAGATGGGGGTATATTGTTTCCGTCCTGCTTCAGGGTCGGACTGTTCGCCCGTCACAAAAATTTGCACACCCACCTCCTTCATTTTAAATGGGATTTCCTCAAAGCATTACACGATAGATTATAACGTTATGAAGATTTGGATACCATTATGGCAGTTTGATCGGAATATTTTTGAATGAGTTGTTGATCTTTTTCACACAGAACATTACATCAAAAACCATGGGACCACTCACCAGTATACAGCCTCGAAATATCGTTTTCTTGGACAACTTGGAACACTGTTTCTCCACACCGACATTCTACTGTAGTACGACTTCTCCATGGCAACATGGAAATAATTCATTGACGAAGTATTTTAGATCATATGATACACATATTTTTTTTTTATATAATATAAGACTGTCAGTTTATTTAATTCTGGATTTATAATATCATTTTAAATATCAAAGACACAAAGGGTCGTGGTAGTTGGATGTATAACTACCTATGTAATCAGTGCCTATCACCTCTAAAGTTGTGAGTTCGTATCCCTCTCATTTCGAGGTGTACTCGATACAACATTATATGATAAAGCTTGACAGTGATTTGCAGCAGGTCGGTGGTTTTCTCCTTGTACTCCGGTTTCTCCACAAATAAAACTGACCGCCACGATATAACTGAAATATTGTTGAAAGTGGCGTTAAACACCATAACCCTAACCGTAACACTAAAAGCACAATGTGGCCAATTTTTTATGTACATTCAGTATAGTATTTCTTATCAATAATGTTCAAAAACACAATATGGATGGTGTTTTTCTCCATATTTAGATGGATGGTGTTTTTCTCCATATTTAGATGGATGGCGTTTTTCTCCATATTTAGATGGATGGCGTTTTTCTCCATATCAATATGGATGGTGTTTTTCTCCATATCAATATGGATGGCGTTTTTCTCCATATCAATATGGATGGTGTTTTTCTCCATATCAATATGGATGGTGTTTTTCTCCATATTTAGATGGATGGTGTTTTTCTCCATATTTAGATGGATGGCGTTTTTCTCCATATCAATATGGATGGTGTTTTTCTCCATATCAATATGGATGGTGTTTTTCTCCATATTTAGATGGATGGTGTTTTTCTCCATATCAATATGGATGGCGTTTTTCTCCATATCAATATGGATGGTGTTTTTCTCCATATCAATATGGATGGTGTTTTTCTCCATATTTAGATGGATGGTGTTTTTCTCCATATTTAGATGGATGGTGTTTTTCTCCATATTTAGATGGATGGTGTTTTTCTCCATATTTAGATGGATGGTGTTTTTCTCCATATTTAGATGGATGGCGTTTTTCTCCATATTTAGATGGATGGTGTTTTTCTCCATATTTAGATGGATGGTGTTTTTCTCCATATTTAGATGGATGGTGTTTTTCTCCATATTTAGATGGATGGTGTTTTTCTCCATATTTAGATGGATGGTGTTTTTCTCCATATCATTATGGATGGTGTTTTTCTCCATATTTAGATGGATGGTGTTTTTCTCCATATTTAGATGAATGGCGTTTTTCTCCATATCAATATGGATGGTGTTTTTCTCCATATCAATATGGATGGTGTTTTTCTCCATATTTAGATGGATGGTGTTTTTCTCCATATCAATATGGATGGCGTTTTTCTCCATATCAATATGGATGGTGTTTTTCTCCATATCAATATGGATGGTGTTTTTCTCCATATTTAGATGGATGGTGTTTTTCTCCATATTTAGATGGATGGTGTTTTTCTCCATATTTAGATGGATGGTGTTTTTCTCCATATTTAGATGGATGGTGTTTTTCTCCATATTTAGATGGATGGCGTTTTTCTCCATATTTAGATGGATGGTGTTTTTCTCCATATTTAGATGGATGGTGTTTTTCTCCATATCATTATGGATGGTATTTTTCTCCATATTTAGATGGATGGTGTTTTTCTCCATATTTAGATGGATGGTGTTTTTCTCCATATCAATATGGATGGTGTTTTTCTCCATGTCATTATGGATGGTGTTTTTCTCCATATTTAGATGGATGGCGTTTTTCTCCATATTTAGATGGATGGTGTTTTTCTCCATATCATTATGGATGGTGTTTTTCTCCATATTTAGATGGATGGTGTTTTTCTCCATATTTAGATGAATGGCGTTTTTCTCCATATTTAGATGGATGGTGTTTTTCTCCATATTTAGATGGATGGCGTTTTTCTCCATATTTAGATGGATGGTGTTTTTCTCCATATCATTATGGATGGTGTTTTTCTCCATATCAATATGGATGGTGTTTTTCTCCATATTTAGATCGATGGTGTTTTTCTCCATATCAATATGGATGGTGTTTTTCTCCATATTTAGATGGATGGGGTTTTTCTCCATATTTAGATGGATGGGGTTTTTCTCCATATTTAGATGGATGGTGTTTTTCTCCATATCATTATGGATGGTATTTTTCTCCATATTTAGATGGATGGTGTTTTTCTCCATATTTAGATGGATGGTGTTTTTCTCCATATCAATATGGATGGTGTTTTTCTCCATGTCATTATGGATGGTGTTTTTCTCCATATTTAGATGGATGGCGTTTTTCTCCATATTTAGATGGATGGTGTTTTTCTCCATATCATTATGGATGGTGTTTTTCTCCATATTTAGATGGATGGTGTTTTTCTCCATATTTAGATGAATGGCGTTTTTCTCCATATTTAGATGGATGGTGTTTTTCTCCATATTTAGATGGATGGCGTTTTTCTCCATATTTAGATGGATGGTGTTTTTCTCCATATCATTATGGATGGTGTTTTTCTCCATATCAATATGGATGGTGTTTTTCTCCATATTTAGATGGATGGTGTTTTTCTCCATATCAATATGGATGGTGTTTTTCTCCATATTTAGATGGATGGTGTTTTTCTCCATATTTAGATGAATGGCGTTTTTCTCCATATTTAGATGGATGGTGTTTTTTTCCATATTTAGATGGATGGCGTTTTTCTCCATATTTAGATGGATGGTGTTTTTCTCCATATCATTATGGATGGTGTTTTTCTCCATATCAATATGGATGGTGTTTTTCTCCATATTTAGATGGATGGTGTTTTTCTCCATATTTAGATGGATGGCGTTTTTCTCCATATTTAGATGGATGGTGTTTTTCTCCATATCAATATGGATGGTTTTTTTCTCCATATTTAGATGGATGGTGTTTTTCTCCATATTTAGATGGATGGCGTTTTTCTCCATATTTAGATGGATGGTGTTTTTCTCCATATCATTATGGATGGTGTTTTTCTCCATATCAATATGGATGGGGTTTTTCTCCATATCAATATCGATGGTGTTTTTCTCCATATCAATATGGATGGGGTTTTTCTCCATATTTAGATGGATGGTGTTTTTCTCCATATTTAGATGGATGGTGTTTTTCTCCATATCAATATGGATGGTGTTTTTCTCCATATTTAGATGGATGGTGTTTTTCTCCATATCAATATGGATGGCGTTTTTCTCCATATTTAGATGGATGGTGTTTTTCTCCATATCATTATGGATGGTGTTTTTCTCCATATCAATATGGATGGTGTTTTTCTCCATATCAATATGGATGGGGTTTTTCTCCATATCAATATGGATGGGGTTTTTCTCCATATCAATATGGATGGGGTTTTTCTCCATATTTAGATGGATGGTGTTTTTCTCCATATTTAGATGGATGGTGTTTTTCTCCATATCAATATGGATGGTGTTTTTCTCCATATTTAGATGGATGGTGTTTTTCTCCATATCATTATGGATGGTGTTTTTCTCCATATCAATATGGATGGTGTTTTTCTCCATATCAATATGGATGGTGTTTTTCTCCATATCAATATGGATGGGGTTTTTCTCCATATCAATATGGATGGGGTTTTTCTCCATATCAATATGGATGGGGTTTTTCTCCATATCAATATGGATGGTGTTTTTCTCCATATCAATATGGATGGGGTTTTTCTCCATATTTAGGGTTAGGGGTTATAGTTATGGTACTTAAGGCCACTTTCAGCAATATTTCGTGGCAGTCCGTTTTATTGGTGGAGGAAACCAGAGTACCACCTTATCACATAATGTTGTATCGAGTACACCTCGTTATGAACGGGGTTTGAACTCACAACGTTTGTGGTGATAGGCACTGATTGCAAAGGTAGTTGTAAATCCAACTACCATACGATCACGACCACGACGACCCCTCTCTCCATATTTAGTGTTTTTGTATGGTTTGCATCTTAATAGTTCAAAATCTCATTTCCATTTTGGAGCCCGGGTGGCTCAATGAGTTAGGTCGTTGGATCTAACAACACATATAAGCCTATCACCAATACGGCGTGGGTTCGCGCACGGCTTTGTAAATTACAAAAAGGGTGCACTCGACTCGCAGCCGCAAGTGATAAAGTCCAGTTGCTTGCTCATGGTCGGTGGTTCTCTCCGGGTACTCCGGCTTCCTCCACCACTAAAACTGGTCGCCACGATATAGCTGAAATATTGTTGAAAGTGGAGTTAAAACACCAAAAATCCAAATCAAATCATTTCCATTTTTGTTATTGCGGAACCACAGCTCTAAATTTAAAGCCTATTTTAAAATATTTTTGTCAGACAATGGTAAAAAAAAATATTAATATATTTTTTTTATGTTAAAAAGACCATAAGAGCTATGGCTCGGCAGCTACACATTTTTTTCAACTTTTCTAAATACCTCTCCTCCATCAAACTGAACCTTTTCCATTGTCATCTGCGTCATTTAGAAAAAAAGTGACCAGCTGTTATTTTTTCAGACATTTTGTTTGAAAATACAAAGAGAAGTACCAAATGATCTTAGCTGACCACTGGTCAACGCTTTTAATTTTATGCACGGACAGTGGACAGTATTATGTATCGTAAATTACATAGCACCTGTAAGGTCAGTGTGTTGACCCTAAGCGATCAGTTCTTTTTTTATCGTCTGACACGACTGTTTGAGTGTCCTTGAGTCAATGTGTAAATTATAATGACGGAAGCAAAGGGGCGTGTCTGTACCCGGGGGCTCTCTAATAAAACCTTCGATAAGTGGTAAGGATATTACGGCCGGTAACTTTTCGACACATTTTTGAAATAAATCATAATAAGATTCAGTAAAGTATCTGTCATAATCGCCCCCTGTTTATTCACAAGATTCGTCGAGTACGGAAGAGTCGCGGCGGGTTCAACCCCCGTCGGGTCAAACCAAAAACGATATACGTAAAGAGAAAGTGAATTTTAATATAGATATTTTCTATGTCAATTACAAGACTTTGAAGATACCAAAGGGGTAATCAGAATCCGTAAATCGAAGGACAATGGTCAAAATAAAAAAGACAAATAACGATCTACAAAACATACACACAAAACTTAAGACCAAATAACACGAACCCCACTAAGCAGACTTTAGCATAGCATATTAGTTTTTACTATTTCTGATTTCATGTTATATATATTAGAGTGAAAAATAGGGGGTGGGGGGTTAGTCACTTACAAACTCGCTATAACATAGCCGGTTCGAATTTGCTATTTTTGATTTCTTCTTATTGTAACAGTAGATCATGTTTTACCTCCGAAAAATGTCCCCCATGAGATTTGATCCCGGGACTTCTCGGCTCTACCAACTGAGTTAAAGGATATCTCCACTAACGCAGTTAGCGGAGGTGGTTATGAACCTACTACGGTTCCTATAACCTTGGGAATGGGAGTGTTCCTGTTACATTATACATATTTTAATGAAAAGAGGGTAAGGGTTAGGGTTATGGTGTTTAACGCCACTTTCAACACTATCTCAGTTATATTGTGGCTGTCCGTTTTTTATGTGGAGGAAACTTGATCACTTAATGATGTGAATTAAGCAGAATATTGTGGATTTCATTTCCGGTCGGGTCAAAATAAAGACTATCAAATGAGTATCTGCTGTTTCCCCACTAAGCAGACAGATTAACAAAAACTACAAATGACCACGGGTTCCATTTGCCGCAATCACTATCCGGTTCTTTCCCTTTCGTGACATATTACAATAGTACTTAGCACGACAGGTGCCACTAGTGGAGCAGGCACTGCTTACCCTTCAAGAGAACATGAGTTCGTCCCCGGTGTTTATATAATAGTGGGACTCGTGTTGCTCAATCTTTAGTTTTCTGTGTAGTGATGTGGAGATCATTGTTTGACACTTTGTCGGTTTTCATTTGGCCATTGTATTGTCAATCCTTCTTCGATTTACGGCTTTTGATTACCCCTTTGGTATTTTCAAACTTTTCTCAGCTCAGTCAAGAAAACATGCCCAGGTAGAGCAATATTTATTTCTGTGGACTATTAATTTAGTAAACCCAATGTGCTAAAAACAAAACTGGTATCATCATCATCTCCTGAAAACAAAGCTGGTATTGTCATCATCTGCTGAAAACAAAGCTGGTATCGTCATCATCTCCTGAAAACAAAGCTGGTATCGTCATCATCTCCTGAAAACAAAGCTGGTATCGTCATCATCTCCTGAAAACAAAGCTGGTATCGTCATCATCTCCTGAAAACAAAGCTGGTATCGTCATTATCTCCTGAAAACAAAGCTGGTATCGTCATCATCTCCTGAAAACAAAGCTGGTATCGTCATCATCTTCTGATAGCAAAGCTAGTATCGTCATCATCTCCTGAAAACAAAGCTGGTATCGTCATCATCTCCTAAAAGCAAAGCTGGTATCGTCATCATCTCCTGAAAACAAAGCTGGTATCGTCATGATCTCCTGATAACAAAGCTGGTATCGTCATCATCTCCTGAAAACAAAGCTGGTATCGTCATCATCCCCTGAAAACAAAGCTGGTATCGTCATCATTTCCTGAAAACAAAGCTGGTATCGTCATCATCTCCTGAAAACAAAGCTGGTATCGTCATCATTTCCTGAAAACAAAGCTGGTATCGTCATCATCTCCTGAAAACAAAGCTGGTATCGTCATTATCTCCTGATAACAAAGCTGGTATCGTCATCATCTCCTGAAAACAAAGCTGGTATCGTCATCATCTCCTGAAAACAAAGCTGGTATCGTCATCATCTCCTGAAAACAAAGCTGGTATCGTCATTATCTCCTGATAACAAAGCTGGTATCGTCATCATCTCCTGAAAACAAAGCTGGTATCGTCATCATCTCTTGAAAACAAAGCTGGTATCGTCATCATTTCCTGAAAACAAAGCTGGTATCGTCATCATCTCCTGAAAACAAAGCTGGTATCGTCATCATCTCCTGAAAACAAAGCTGGTATCGTCATCATCTCCTGAAGACAAAGCTGGTATCGTCATCATCTCCTGAAAGCAAAGCTGGTATCGTCATCATCTCCTGAAAACAAAGCTGGTATCGTCATCATCTCCTGAAAACAAAGCTGGTATCGTCATCATCTCCTGAAAACAAAGCTGGTATCGTCATCATCTCCTGAAAACAAAGCTGGTATCGTCATCATCTCCTGAAAACAAAGCTGGTATCGTCATCATCTCCTGAAAACAAAGCTGGTATCGTCATCATTTCCTGAAAGCAAAGCTGGTATCGTCATCATCTCCTGAAAACAAAGCTGGTATCGTTATCATCTCCTGAAAACAAAACTGGTATCGTTATCATCTCCTGAAAACAAAGCTGGTATCGTCATCATCTCCTGAAAACAAAGCTGGTATCGTCATGATCTCCTAAAAACAAAGCTGGTATCGTCATCATCTCCTGAAAACAAAGCTGGTATCGTTATCATCTCCTGAAAACAAAGCTGGTATCGTCATCATCTTCTGAAAACAAAGCTGGTATCGTCATCATCTCCTGAAAACAAAGCTGGTATCGTCATCATCTCCTGAAGATGTAGCGTACGTGGTCTCTCCTCGCTTTATATATCAACAAATACATTCAAAGCAATCACTAGGTGACTCAAAAGATTCGATGAAAAAATAGGGGTCTGTTGTGCGCCTTTAAACTTCGATGCATAAAATGATATACAGTTGGTGGACATAATTGTCCATAACCTTCAATTACCCTTATATACAGAGGTTATTTCTTGACAAATGTTGCTGAAAGGTTCGCCCAAAACGCAAAACGCAAAAGGTTTTTAAGTTTTTCGTCATAACTTTATAATTATAGCATTTTGGAACTTCAATTCAAGAAATTCAAGACAGTGCTTAAATCATGAAAAGTTAAAAACAATGAATCGAAAAATTGTTAGTATAAATATGAAGATTATGACGAAAAGCTTCAAAACATTTTACGTTTATTTACAAAACTTTCAGCAAAACTGATCAAGAAATAACGTCTGTATAATTTCATGGTTCTACATGAATTATATGGAAAAAATCGGAAGTGGCGAACAATTATATCCAATTACTGTATGAAGTTTTCTGAATACCAATCATTATGACTCAATACACAATTCACAATCCGTATATTCATACTGAAGGATTGACAAAATGCCCCACCCCCATTAAAATCACATTACCATTCAGTCATATGAAGACTCTATTATAAAGTTGTAGTAATTTTAAACATTCTGACATTGCTTATGAAAATGATCGATTTGAAATTAAATCGACATATGTGTATCTGCACTGCATTCAGGTTTTTTTTCACGGTCACGCTGCAGTTTAGTTTACGAATTCAGTTTTACTGGCTGGTTGGATGAAATTGAAATATAAACATAGAAAAGTGAGTGATTGTCTTAACACAAAAAAAACGGGAAACTACACAAATGTACCGTCACCGGAAGACAACAATTTACAAAAGTAAAAGTCGATAGATGGTTATCTCTGGTATTTTTCCGGAAAAATGAATATTTGAAAAACAAAGCAACCATTTTAATGTTTATATGTATCAAGGTCCTGTAAAATATATAAATGAAATCACCCAATAGTTATATCCATAATTTTATAGCAATACGCATGTGCGAAGTAAATTATATGATGAGTTCTATCATTATATTGTTTTATCTAGCCAATAAAGGACGTGATATTAGAATGGAGTTCATTTTATCATATACTTGTAGTTGATAAAGCTAAAATTTTACCCTGTAATGAAACTTCAGTTTTGTTTAGAATAATAAGAGGAGTCATGTTTATTTCACCCAGTTTCACAAGAATGGTCCAAGCGGGCTGATAAAGCAAGTTTATTAACTTCTTTCGGAATGTTATTACATGCCTTTCCGTCAATGTCCGTAAGTTCACTTCGTGAATTTCCGGAAAACTGTGTTTACAGACACGGCAGATTCAACTGTTTTATAATATATTTGCACAGAAAATTATTAACTACCAATTTATCTTAATTTATCTTATGATATTGAAGGTGCTTAAAAAACGTGCATTTATTGAATTTGTATATTAAAACAATAATTTTCTTGTTCTATAACTACAATGTACATACATTTATTTAATTCAAGCCAAAATGACTAAACATTTTGGTACAAATCAGTTATTTTCTCTGTTGAGGTATATGATAAACATATCATAACATGTCATTTTTCATATCACACCCTTTATCAGCCCTCGTTTATATATCATCCCTTGAGCTTATCGGCTCTCGGGATAATATCATGACCTCGGGCTGATAAAGGGTATGATATGAAAAATGACATGTAATAATCTATATTTGTTTTATTTTTTATTTTATTATATTTTATTTAGACACGCCCCGATACAGCTAAAGTTGGCGTTAAACATCAATCAATCATTTGATTTTTAGATATTGTTTCAAATGACAAAATATGATTTCATTTTGACTGTCATTACTATTCAACTACAAATACTCGATAACTATTTTTAACATACAAAACTGAATACTGAGGAAAAAAATTGTGGTCATTAAAAAATAGTGAAATTTAATTATGTCCATCATATTAAAATGACTATGTGATTCATAAAGTAGATTTATGGTATGGACTTTATTGTTCAATTTGAAAAGGCCCGTCGTCTATAATGTTAGATTTTAATTTGAGAGGTCACGTTTTACTGATCTCAGTATAATTGAAATATTCTTTATGAAAAGAATCTATTTAAACATTTTAATATTAAAATGCATTCCATATGCGATTTTTGAATCATGGGTCATTTTGACACATTTTAAAGGTCAATGATTCTAAAATGTCGCCGACGTTTGGTTACTAATCCTTACAAGATATGAAAGAGCAACAAAATGAAACTTTGTATTGCAACTGGCTCGGAAAGAACTAAACAATCAATGGTCCGGAATGATCATTAACAATGAAACCAGGCCACTGAGTGCAAGAAAAAATCATCTGTATCTTTTGACCGGAAGTGCATTAAAATATGAGAATGATGGGTAAATTTGAGACGAAATATCCCCTAAATTAGACAAGAGACTAAGTAAGCCACCCCACTAGTAACACTAACCACTACATTATTTAATTTTGGCTACCCTGTCTGTTGCATGCCCTTTTCTTTTGGCCATTGTCCTTCGATTTACGGATTCTGATCATCCCTTTGGTATCTTCAAACTATTCTTTTAACTTGCACTCAAATACTTTTAAACTATTTTGATTTCCATTCTTTATTGAGTTTAACAAGGGGCCGTCGTGGTCGTGGTCGTGATCCAATGGTAGTTGGATTTACAACTTGTATGTGCAAGCAGTGCCTATCACCACTAAAGTTGCGAGTTCGAATCCCGCTCATGGCGAGGTGTACTCAATACAAAATTATGTGATAGCGTTTTTCAGTGACTTGCAGCAGGTCAGTGGTTTTCTCCAGGTACTCCTGTTTCCTCCACCAATGAAATCTTGGTTAAACACCATAAACCAAACCAAACATTAACCCTTTTTCTGATCACTATTTTCCTCTCTTTCCTTTTTGTTTTGTTTTGTTTTCTAATATGTGGGCGAAGTGGGAATAGGTCAATTTTTAAGCACCATATAACATAAATAAATGGACGTTTTTAATTAAATATATATTAGCAAAGGGCATATCGACCGTATTTTTTTAATTTGTGGGAGGAATGGGAATAGTTCAATTTTTTAAGCACCAATTTTCTAAATATATATTTAAGTAGAAATTCTTAGCTACATATTACCACAGGGCATGTCGACCGTATTTTTTAATTTGTGGGGATAGGGAATAGCTCAATATTTCAAGAACCAATTTTCTAAATACAGTCAAATCTGTATTAAGAGGTCACGTTTCAGACAAAGAAAAAGTGTCCTTATAAGACCGGTGACCTCTTAAAAGAGGTTTAATGTATATGACATATTCTATGACAGGATAAGACAAATGTAACCTTTTAATACAGGTGGCTGCTTAATAGAGGTGACCGCATGGACATGTTTGACTGTATATATAAGTAGTCTAAGTTCGTAACTGTATATTATAGCACAAGGGCATGTCGACCGCCACAAATTCTCACATAATATCACCTTCTTGTGTTGGGTGATGAATTGTGTCTATAAATCACACAGTATGTTCTCTTCACTGTTCGTCCAGCTCCATCAACCATACGTCAAAAAGCTAGACTGGTCGCTTAATTAAGAAGCTACTCATTAAGAAACGATAATTGCTGGAGAAGGAAATATCTAAGCGTTAAATTATGGACGTACATGTGTATCTTTCATTAGAAACAAACAATTAAGATAGGAGAAATTGCATTCTAATAAAGAGGGAGGTCGCAAAAACATAATATATTTTCTGTTCATGATTCTGCATAAAAACAATTTAAACAATTATTATCTTGGCTAATTGCTGAAGAAGGAAATATCTAAGCGTTAATTATGAACGTACATGTGTATCTTTCATTAGAAATACACAATTAAGATACCAACAAATTGACTTCAAACTGCAGAGAGAGGTCGGAGAGAAATTGTATATTTTCTACTCATGATTCTGCATTAAAACAATTTGAACAATTAATATCTTGGAAGCGGGTGTGGTTATTTCATGTTTTTATCTAAAATTGCGTCTTTCCACCTCTAAATATTTTATAAATTATTTCATTCTCATGGTATTTAACTAATGCATCCATGTAGTATATTTAAAACACTAAACTAAATAGATTATATATTAAAGTAATATGAAAGGCAAATATTGTGGAATTTTTGGATTAAATATTTTCACTTAATATGTCACTTAATTTTAACTAAAATCAACTGCATAACATTAAAAATCCGCTCAAAAGCAGATTTTAAGAGCAAATCGCAAAATATTTGACAGCAGATAATTCTATTTTCCCGTACAGTAATGCAAATGATATGCGCGTGACCCAAGATTTGAACTCTTTTGGGGAGATTATCGCTCATGCGCACTGTTCAGTTGATGAAAAAAATGTCGGATGCAAGTAAAAATAAGAAAATTTGCACACCAAAAAATGGTTCACACGACATGAAAGAGACAGATTCCTCAATAATCATTGTCAGGAATGTGTGCGTGCTAGCCTCAGCATCCATGATTGTTTATCTTCTCGTCACGAGTTCATGATCGGCAATCATCGGAACAAAACAACCGAAAGTTAATCAGTCTCCACAACAATGGCGAGGACGATAAACATGCACACGGATTTGCAGATTTCTAATTGTTGGGAACATATTTCGACTTGAAAAATGCACGAATAGCTTAGTAAAGGTACCGTCGTATTGCAAATTGAATTTTAGGGAAAAGATTTCTTCACCCAAAACTGGTGTAATATTACTTTAATACAATGTGTAGGAATGTACCAGGTCTAAACTAATGTACAGTCATTTGTATCAAAGGGACATAACTGCGTAACCGTTGATAATAATAAAAAAAAAATATATAAGGTACAAATTCGGAGTGAGTGAGTGATTGTTGCTTAACGCCAACTCGGCATTTTTTCATCTACATGTATATCATGGCGAGAACAAGTTAATTTTCAATGAGATGATGATGAGGTAAGCTGCTTTGTACTAGACCAACACGCTTAGCTGGAATTTTTAGTGCTAGCTCACTGAAACAACAGTCTGCGGCTAGACATGTCGCACCACTCGGACACATAATCCTGAATCTGAGCCAACCAGTCTTTACTCTTTTTCCTCAATGTTGCGTGGTTGGCAAGAAATACCAATGTTATAGTTTTTGTTTTGATCTGATCGGAGCTCGATCCCATGATCTACCGCACTCGGTATAATCTCATCGAAATTCAAAGTCGTTGCTTGTTTGATATGTGCTAAGATATATATAACATATGCATAATAATGACATGTCGAATAAAGATCAATCAAGGCATATATCTATATCACTGCTATATTGAAAAATCAATATACTGCTCTCAAAGTATTAAGAAAAAAATCATTTCAAATTTACCCAAAAAGGTATTCGTTCGGTGGACGTTGTCGTGCTGAATGAAAGATAGAAAACAAAAACACCGACCTGTTGCAAGTCACTGAAGAACTTTAGCACATAATGTATCGAGTACACCTCGTCATAAGCGGAATTCGAACTCGCAAAGTTAGTGGTGATAGGCACTGCTTGCATATGCAGTTGTAAATCTAACTACCATTGGATCACGACCATGACGGCCCCCGTTTTGATTTTAGATTTTGATTGATTTGATTTTTAACGCCACTTTCAGCAATATTTCAGCTATATCATGGCGACCAGTTTTAGGGGTGGTAGAAGCCAGAGTCCCGAAGAGAACCACCGACCATGGGCAAGCAACTTTATCACTTGCGATTACGAGTCAAGTGCACCCTTTTTCGTAATTTACAAAGCCGGGTGCGAACCCACGCCGTATTGGTGATAGGCTTGTATGAGTTGTTAGGTAATCCAACTACCCAATTTATTGAGCCACCCAGGCCCTGATTTTAGAAATATATCAAGAACGATAATACATGACACCTTGTAGGTTCCTAAAAAAATGAACTTTGATCCTTAAGTGTCTCGTTAGTTCTTTTTAAAGGACATATAGTGTATTGCTTGTTACTTAATTCGACGACAATCATGTCAACATCTCTGTCAATAAAGTAAACATTGAAGTACATCTACGTTCAGTAATTCATAAAACATAGGCACTACAATTCTGGCAATGTTTTTGTCAGCCAAAAAAAACAAAACAAAAACAAAACCAAAACAAGCAAAATAAAACAAAACAAAAACAAACAAAATAGGCAAAAAATAAACAAGCAAACAAAAAAAAACAAAAAAAAACCACAGAAACCAAAAAATAATAAAAAAATAAACAATAAAAAAAAAACCTTTAAATTGTTAAAATTACAGTTTCACAAGAGACACTATGTAATAACAGCACATTTCATTTTTTTTTTTCTAAATCACGTATTCAGTATCCATATCTCGTGACATTCATTATGCGAGAACGTCGTATTCTCTCAATCAGCACAGTAATGAACCAATCTGTCACCAGAATGTGATCAGATTTTATGTCAATATTTTAATCACTAGATCTTCGGTCAAATACTGGTTTTCGATTAATTTCACCAAATTTAAAGATTACTTTCCTAAAATAACTGCAATTTAAGAGTGGCCTTTGTGCGGGGGGACGACTTAATTATGTAAACCCGTCTGTGTGTTCTGTGGAAAATTCATTTACAGAACCTATTTATCATGTTTTTAATTTTCACGATCAGATGCACGCGTATTCTTTGAAGCGGTGACATTTTGGGAAAAAAACGTGTATAAGTTATTTAATATTGTTATTTTATATCTATGTTTTTATTTAATATAAGCATGCGTGTTGGTCGTTTATTTCCTCATTATATTTTTATTTTATATCTATGTTTTTATTTAATATAAGCATGCGTGTTGCTCGTTTATTTCTTCATTATATTTTTATTTTATATCTATGTTTTTATTTGATATAATGGTCGTTTATTTTCTGTTGATTTAATTGCTCATTTTTTAAACTAGTTATTTTATACAGATATATCATATTTGGGAGGGGTATTTGCGAAAAATACCAGTCGAGAGACGAAAAATTTAGTCTCAAGACTGGTATTTTCCGCAAATACCCCTCCGAAACAGGATATATCTGTTTAATTACACCGAATATTATTTAGAACACTGGCTACATAAATAATACCTTTTGTTTGTCGTTTTCAGGACCTAACATGATGTATCTGTTTAATTCTACCGAATGATGTTACATAAAACGCACAACTGATAACGTTTTACAAATTTTGTTACAAGCGTCTCGTTGAAGGGTAATTATTAGGCAAATACCCCGGCAATGGCGGAAAAGCTGAAAAAACTAAGAATTGGTAAACAAAATACCCCTTTCATCAACCAATCAGAAGACAGCATTCTGATATAAGGTGTAATTACTTTATATATAGAAAAAAATGGATACTTTTCATAGAATAATTTGGGTATAGATCAGGAGGGAGGGGAGGGAAAAAAGAGAAAGTATTAATACAACATAAAAATCTAAGATATCAAAGCTGGAAATTAGCCCTTTAACTTTTGTTCAATGATCAAACGAAAAACGACAAAACGAGAAAACAATGAATAACTAAACACTACACAGAAAACTAGACATTGAGCAAGGCGAACCGTACAAAAACACGGGGATGAACTCACTCACACGCTCGGATTTTATTGACCTATTTGGTATCTTCAAACTATTATTGTTAATTAATACATATGTATTGGGGGAGGGGGTAGCATATTCAAAAATGTATTTTAGCATTTTTTTTGTATTTTTTTTTTTGTGAAAAATTGGATTGGCTTGGTTCAATTTTTTACGTTGACTGTGCTTTGTCGATTGGATAGCCTTGTTTTCCATTTTCTATAGGCCTACTAGAAACATCTTTCCGCGGTACGTCTGAATGTTCATGTAGATAGTATATCATCCCTAGGAACACGAGGGCTTGACTTTGTTCTTATTCATTGATTTCTCTGTCACGTGGTGTGCTTGCACTTTACAAACTAGGAAGACCAAAGATCAGAAGAATAAAACGTCTCAAGTTAACTTGATCACGGCATTGACCTGTGTGTCCTTGACATCTGAAGCTGTCGTCTGGTACTTTATGGGTTAAAAGTAAAGCACCTGTCACGTTGGTTAGTTGTTGTCTTTCATTATAAAGGGTATTTAATTCAAAGCATGAATAACTCAGCAGACGGCTTTTCAATTTGAATGAAAGGCACAATTAACTTGCTGTTATTTAAAATATGAAAAGGTCCGTATCTGCTCTGACCTACTTCCGGCAATGCGTGAAAATAATGAGATTTTAATGTTCTTCTTGAATTAAAAACTTGAGTACTAGTAATTAAACTTACTGCAACTATTTATAAATACATAAATATGTAAAAAAAAATGTATCATTGATAAAACAATTGAATAATTGTTTTGTTTTTACATTACTGATTTGTTTGGTTTGGTTTTATGGTGTTTAACGCCACTTTCAACAATATTTCAGCTATATCGTGGCTGTCAGTTTTATTGGTGGAGGAAACCAGAGTACCCGGAGAAAACCACCGACCTGCCGCAAGTCAATGACAAACTTTATCACATAATGTTGTACACCTCGCCTAAGCGGGGTTCGAACTCACAACATCAGTGGTGATAAGCTCCGATTGCATATGCAGTTGGAAATCCAACTACCATATGATCACGGCCATGGCGACCCCTTTTACATTACTGCAGACAAAAGGCGGGAAATGATGCACCAGTCAGTAACCATATATTTTAATGTAGAGTCATCTTCTATTATCTCCTGTATTTGCGTTCAAGAAATAATTTTTCGGACAACACGAGAGTTAGAATATTTATTTTTTCCAGAATTTAACATTAGGTTATATGACAAAAGCTCTGAATCAGATTATTTTTTTTCCTCCACCAAAATCAGAATATTTTTTTCAGCAACATTGGGAATCAGAATATTTTTTTTAGAAAGTTAATTGGTCCGTCCCTAAAGATGTCTAAGAATAATATTGTAGCTACATATGTCGCTTATCAGTAACACGACGGGTGCCACTAGTGGGAAGGATCTGCCTACCCTTGTGGAGCAGCTTCATTCATCCATGGTTTATAGGGATGTTCGTGTTGTTAAACCTATAGGTTTCTGTGTGGTGCTTTGTCGACCATTGTCTAACTAGTCATTTCCCTTTTGACCATTGAATTGTCTGTCCTCCTTCAATTTACAACTTCTGATTGCCCCTTTGGTATCTTCAAAATTTTCCTTATAAGTCTCTGAGTTCATTATAGACCTTGGGTATTGTGTGTACGTCTTCTAACTTGGGTACTCAACGTTCGTCTTCGGATTATCGCACCCTGCAAGCAGCATGTATCTTAATGTTAGTATGTAAACGTTTGACACTCTTGTTAGTTTGTTTACCTCTTTTTTTTTCTGGTTTTGCTTTTTTATGTTTTTTATTTGCTCTAAAAAAAATTGATTAACTACACAAAAACTGTTTATTCACAAACATGTCATTCCGGGAGTTTCAGACTTTCGTACCGCGATATTATTGGGGAAATCTTGTTTATGAGGTGAAAATATTTTTTTCATTTTTTTATGAACTTAATATTATTCATATTTTTCTTCAATTAATCAAATTATTATCCATGAAAAATTCATTCAGCGATATATTCTTTTTTTATGAACTTATGATTATTATTATTATTATTATTATTATTATTATTATTATTCAATTAACCAATGTGTTATCCATAAAAAATCAAACCTTACAACGATAACGTCGTTATTGTTGCATTTTAAATAAGCGCCGTTTCTTCCATATAATTAAATAATAGCTTTTAAACATTTCCGACCACTGTTCTTAAATTGGTTACATTTTCTACAAAGAAAAGGTTGATTTATATCAGACATATGGTCATCTCTTTAAGTATTCTGTAATTCTATGTTTCACGCTTGCATATTTTTGATAAGAGTGCACCCAAACATCATGTCAGAAAAATAGTTCAATGTCACAATGACCCGACAGAAATAAACGTTTTTACAGCACAAAAGGTCACAATATTATATATTCTTTTCACATAAAGAAAACTCTAAAGTTCAGTTCATTATGGTATATTTGATATGGACGATATAGATGAAATATTAGTTCCGAATGCTTTCAAGTTACAAAATAAAATTCGTATTGGTCTTATCGTGCAATCAAAACATGCGAGTGACTCAGATTTTGTTTATTTTCCATTGAAAAAAAGAAGATTTTTTAAGATCACCTTTTCACTCAAAATCTCATTATCGCTTATTTTTCTGAATTTAAATGGATTTCTGACATTTTGCATTTATAATGACTTTTATTATAATAAATAGTGATACCCACTTCTTTGACCGGACAGGTACACACTCTTATCGCCATCATGGAAATAAGAACTCAATTCTTTCTTTTTTTTTCAACTTATTTTATTCTGCTTTGCGGTTAATTAAAAAATGATTAAATTTACATTAAAAATCATGAATGGTATCCCGGATCTTTCATAAATGACCTGCTCTTTTGACCGGTTTAATAATAATTAATCCTCCTGCGGGTCTGCAGCAAAAAAATGTGTTAAATAGGAAACCAATATCTACATATTTGCCCAAATTTTTTTATTAGCCTTAATATTATCATAGGGGCAGTAGTGGTGGTGATCATATGGTATTTGGATTTACCACTACCTATGCAATCAGTGCCTATAAACCGATAACGCTGTGAGTTCGAATCCCGCTCCTGGAGAGGTGTGTGATTAAAATTGCGGCAGGTCGATGGTTTTCTCCGGGTATTGCGGTTTCCTCTATCAATAAAACTATAAACCGCCACGATATATCTGAACTATTGTTGAAAGTGGCGTTAAACACCATAAACGTAAATATCCTAAAATTATTATCCGATTTGGGATACACTTGAATACAATAATCATCATTTTCGATCTTAATCCGTTCTCCAGATTAGTCATCTGGTCCCTTTTCATTTTTATTTCATCATTCTGAATATGCATTTTTATCTCATCTTTCTGAATATTCATTTTTTTCTCATCCTTCTGAATATTCATTTTTATCTCATCCTTCGGGATATTCATTTTTATCTCATCATTCTGGATATTCATTTTTATCTCATCATTCTGGATATTCATTTTTATCTCATCATTCTGGATATTCATTTTTATCTCATCCTTCTGGATATTCATTTTTATCTCATCCTTCTGGATATTCATTTTTATCTCATCCTTCTGGATATTCATTTTTATCTCATCCTTCTGGATATTCATTTTTATCTCATCCTTCTGGATATTCATTTTTATCTCATTCTTCTGGATATTCATTTTTATCTCATCCTTCTGGATATTCATTTTTATCTCATCATTCTGGATGTTCATTTTTATCTCATCCTTCTGAATATTCATTTTTATCTCATCCTTCTGGATATTCATTTTTATCTCATCATTCTGGATATTCATTTTTTTCTCATCCTTCTGGATATTCATTTTTATCTCATCCTTCTGAATATTCATTTTTATCTCATCCTTCTGGATATTCATTTTTATCTCATCCTTCTGGATAGTCATTTTTATCTCATCATTCTGGATATTCCTTTTTATCTCATCATTCTGGATATTCATTTTTATCTCATCCTTCTGGATATTCATTTTATCTCATCCTTCCGGATATTCATTTTTTTTCTCATTATTCTGGATATTCATTTTTATTTCATCATTCTGGATATTCCTTTTTATCTCATCATTCTGGATATTCATTTTTATCTCATCATTCTGGATATTCATTTTTATCTCATCCTTCTGGATATTCATTTTTATCTCATCATTCTGGATATTCATCTTTTATCTCATCATTCTGGATATTCATTTTTATCTCATCATTCTGGATATTCATTTTTATCTCATCATTCTGGATATTCATTTTTATCTCATCCTTCTGGATATTCATTTTTATCTCATCCTTCTGGATATTCATTTTTATCTCATCATTCTGGATATTCATTTTTATCTCATCATTCTGGATATTCATTTTTATCTCATTATTCTGGATATTCCTTTTTATCTCATCATTCTGGATATTCATTTTTATCTCATCATTCCGGATATTAATTTTTATCTCATCATTCTGGATATTCATTTTTATCTCATCATTCTGGATATTCCTTTTTATCTCATCATTCTGGATATTCCTTTTTATCTCATCATTCTGGATATTCATTTTTATCTCATCATCCCGGATATTCATTTTTATCTCATCATTCTGGATATAGCTAAAAAAAAACAATTGTGTCATACAATAATCACTCACTAACCCACGTGCATTTGAGCACGAGTTTGTACTCAGTCTTATTTGAAAAATAATCTGCGCATGATATTAGATATCTACATTGTTATTGTTATCTCGTTTGTAATTATTTCTTTACTTTACTCTCGTATGCTACCTTTGATGCAAAAACAGTTAGATATACCAAGGGGTCAGAAGCCGTAAATCGATGAATGATAGGACAGACAATACTATGATCAAAAGAAAAAAGACAAAAGGACAAACAATTATTCGCAAAACACTACACATAAAACTAAAGATCGAGCAACACGAATTGACGAAGATTCAGTATATAATGCTCTTGACATTATGTTTTTTTTAAAGAAAAGAAAACTGTCTCCAAATTTTATATTTATTTAAAAAAAAGCAAAAGACGGAAAGGATAAAAAATGCCCGGTTATAATATTGTCAACCTATGCATGTATGTGATAAAGTTCGAGCAACACGAACTGACGAAGATGCAGTATGATGCTCGTGACATAATGTTCTTTAAAGAAAAAAATTAACTATATCTAAAAAAAACACACCAAAAAAAACAAAGACGGAAAGGGTCGATAATTTCTGGTTCTAGTATTTGACAACCTGTCCGTGGATGTGAAAAAAGACTGTACAATGATGCAAATGAGCTAAAGGTGTCAAACCACTAACTCACCAATCAGAACTTAGAACATATATACGAAAGTAGTTCCTTTTCAAGAAAAAAGTTCCTTTCACTTTGTAGTATTGTGAAAACTACTGAATGGAGTGGACTAATTAAAATTGATAATTGAAGTTAAATATATAGGGATTATTTTGAGCCCAAATTTGATGGACTTATTTGTATTTCAATACCTCTATGGAAGATTTGATGCATGACCTATAAATACTCAATTTCTTGGGGATAACCGAGCTATTTTTAGAGTAGGTGTTTTCCGTAGCATGGCATTTCACTGCAAGACTTTAAACATGCCCTGATATTTTGACAGAACGTAGAGGAATCATGTACGTTTCAGAAAATATAGGTTTTGGAAAGGTTAAACTTAAGATACAACGGCCAGGTAGGCTCGAAAAAACACAAATTTAGTAGAAAACCTTAAAGAAATTAATTAGTGGTTTCACACCTAAAGATGCAGTATGATGCTCTTGGCATTATGTTTTTAAAGAAAAAAATGGTGCCAAATTTTTTTTTTACTTTCTAAAAAATAAAGACGGAAAGGGTCGATAATTTCCGGTTCTAATATTGACAACCTGTCCGTGGATGTGATAAAGTTCGAGCAATACGAACTGACGAAGATGCAGTATAAAAAAAATCAAATTCAAAATGTTATTGTCATTAAACAATACAGTTTGTGACAATTATACAAATTATACAATTAAACATGTAACAAAGAGAACATAAAATCGACACTTTCAAGTAAACATGTTAGGAGTCCCCTGTCCTCAGTTCTAATGACTTTTTTTTTTAAAAGGAACCTAGTTTATTTACTTGAGATGGTGTTGAAGGGTTTAAAATATTTGAAAGTTTTTCTGATTCTGATAAGTTATTAAAAATTTGATTTTCGTTGTTCAAAATGTTTAAAAAAGAAAACCTCAATTCAGAATTTATCGTGCAATGTAAAAGAAAATGTTTCTCGTCATCTATACACTTACAGTGTGAGCATAAACGTTGCTCTCTCGGAATATTTAAAGGAAAAGGCTAGTCAGTTGAACAATTGTTATAATTCAATACATTGTAACTTTTTATTTGTAAATAACTAATTATTAATCAAAAAACACCTTTATTAACATTAATATGCCCAATTAAAAATAGGAATATTTGGAATTTCTTGTCGCAGTGCAAGCGGCCATGACACCTCTTCATGTGACGTCACACAGTCAGATCATGTTAGTTGAATAAATAAATAAATTCTTACTCTTCCCAACATCGTGCCCTTTTGGTTATGTTAAATATCAGATCAACTGCAATACAATGTTTACAATTGTATATTGTCCTAATTTGTTTTCTTAATACTCCCATCCCATGTTACAGTTTCATAAAACAAATGAGTTTATTTGTAGTTGGGGGGGTTGGGGGGGGGGGGGGGGGGGGGGGGGGGGTATCTACGTATAATTTCATGTTTTACGTGAATGTCCGTAGGTTAAATAACTGTCAGTTTTAACCTATTTTATGCGTACACGTGCTTTTTTCTTTTTTGTCGCCAATGCTATCGTACTTTCCCGTGTTTTTCGTGGTCACTGGTCGATGTGTTGACAAGGATAGTCCTGACCAGTAATTACAAAAAAAAAATTCTTCTCACACTTTCCCTTTTCGTTAGTGCAATAAAATGCTTGACATGAATCCATAATGATATTGTAAATACCAAAAGATAAATATACGACGTTATTTTACGATTTACATAATTTTTAATGATAAAATTGCACCTGATATATATACCATACCGATTGTACGACGTCACGGGCAGGATAAATCCGAGAATGGATTATGCCTTTTGTCTCCTCCACATTGAAGAGTTTTGAAAGGGGTCCGACCTATAATCCGACAGTCCGATAGTCCGACAGTCCGATAGTTCGACGGTCCGATAGTCCGACGGTCCGATAGTCCGACAGTCCGATAGTCCGACAAATGCTATATTTCTTTGAAAGTTAACACTATAACATGTGTAATATGGGGCCAGAAACCGAACCGTTTACTCACCAAAGAAAGGTCCAGAACATCGGAAACACGATATCATAGATGGACAAACAATTGGCAGGGCCACACAAGAGCTAAAAAAACACATATATGAACAACGCGGACTGCATAAAGACCTGGATCCAATCGTGATGAACCGGTAGTGTAAGTATCCCGTATATTTTTTAGTAGCGACTACTTCAGGCTTTATTTAAGTAGCGTGTAGCCGAGTCCAGCCAAGAAAAGTCACTATTAAAAAGAAAGATGAAATAAATGAATACACAAAAAAAAGAAATACAAAAAAAAAGGAAAAACCAAAAGCAGAGCGTACCAGTGTCCCCCGCCCTTTATCATGGAATATGTATGTTAAAAAGCAATGTCGACACACCAATAGAGCTGGATACAATAATGTGTGCGAATTGATTGATTGATTGATTGATTGATTGATTGATTGATTGCTTAAGGTCCAGCAAGCAATATTTCAGTCATATTCAGGATGAGAAAAGTTTGTAAACAAAACACCAGAAAGAGGGGACTCTGGGATGGGTCAACATGGGCAACGGCTTAACACGGGAACTTGTTTTTCTGTCTCTTCCGACGACAAGTTGGTTCTATTTTTATTCCCCGGGATTCCGACGGGTGACCCTGCTATAGTCTCCTCCTACAATAAACGCATATATAAAAAGTTACGATTGAAGGAATTGTCCCTAAGTGACCCTTTATATCACGGAAAGAAACAGCATCGAAATACGACAAAATAAACAACTGTGCCATGATACGCCCATGAATGGCCCATATCCTGAAATTACGAATATATCATTTTTGGCCAAATTATTTTTCAAAACTTTCATCAGTTTAAAGCATTTGTCGGACTATCGGACTGTCGGACTATCGGACTGTCGGATTATAGCTACGGCCCCGTTTTGAAAAATGGCGATCCCCATTATTTGGTGCTACAGGCAACTTCAATCACCAAATTCTACCTTACGGTATACTATTTTTAACATTCATTAGCACAAATGTCTTTTATTTACTGTCATTTAAATTTTCACGCTAACTTGTTAAGACCATGGCCTTTTCCTTTAATTGTCTCCCCTTTTCTATTAATAGGTTGTGTTCACTAATTCTAAGCTTTGTTATTAACTTTCTGTATTCAAAATTAGATATAGATAAGTAACTTTCCATTGATAAATTTTTTTTTAACTTTGAGAATAAATATATTTTACTTTTTTGGTCTAATTTTGAGAGCTTATGATTTATTAAATTTTTATAGAAAAATTTGAGTGTTGATTTTACATATTTCTTGGGTAGTTTTACTTGATTTGAACTAGTAGTATTTTGGAGCTGTAAGATATCAAGACTTGTCTCATCAATAATACTCTTTGCATATGAAACCATGTGTAGATGCCTTGAGAATCTAAATTTTGGCAAAGTAAAAAGGATTCTTTTAAAAGTGAATTTAATTTTGTTGTATATAGTCTTGTAAAATATAACAAAGTTTGAGATTTAATAAAGTTCTCTACTGGCATAATGTTCTTGACATTTTGTTTTTTAAAAAAAAAATGGCGCCAAATTTTATTCTTATTCTTAAAAAACAAAGACGGAAAGGGTCGATAATTTCCGGTTATAATATTGACAACCTGTCCGTGGATGTGATAAAAAGACTACAATAGTTTGTCAATGTGTGTCACTCTATAATTATACGACATACAACAAATTACATTGAGCGAACAGCAACAATAAGGTCAAGGTCGATTGAAACTGACCATCTGTTTGCAGACCAATCTAAATTTTTAGTTACAGTGACCTCTCGGTCCCGACTTCAACAATAAACGGACGATTGTGTACAATAATTTAATGCTGGAATGTTTAAAAGAAAAAAAATTTGGTGAGATGTGTTACATAATGGATCATGGATCGACAATTTTTGTTATCTTATCTTATCTGGGAGGGACGGGGCTGTTATTGAAAAAAATGTCTGATTTTGCCAAAAATGTCAACAATTTTTTTTGTTAAAATCGAATGTTTGGTGAAAATGTAAAGACAAAAAATCTCATATAAAACTTATCTACTACACAGTTATGTATGTCAAACAGGAAAAAATACAAAAAATTGTAACTCCCAGCAACATCCCCACTTTTTTCCCCATTTATAAGAGAATGACTGATCCCTATTTCCGAAAAGCCATCCGAACCCAGACAAAAAGAGTCTTGGTGATCCCCACTCTCTGATCATGACGGCAATTGTGTATATTATATATATAATTGACTCATGTATTGAATTTGGGGGGAGGGGGCGATCTGTGTAGGGACGTGCAAATATATATTTTTTTTAATTATGAAGAAACGGTAATAAAATGATGGATATACAGTTAAAAGAATTTTCTTCATACTGGGTTTGTAAGGGACCGACCATTTAACTTGAAGGGGGGGGGGGGGGGGGGGGGGGGTATGGTTTTTTGATTCGTTGAGAAAAAAAAATTCGGACAACACGAGAGTTAGAATATTTATTTTTTTGAAAATTCCACACTAGGTTATATGACAAAAACTCTGAATCAGATTTTTGTTTTTCCTCCCCCAAAATCAGAATATGTTTTTAGAAAAAAAACCATAACCCCCTTCAAGTTAAATGGTCGTTCCCTAATATATATATATTACAGTGACCATACGAAAAATTGTTCTATCCATGTTTTGTAGGTTGTTCGACGACACGTAATTTTATCAATTTCATTGTCATATAAGCATCTAAGACAGCTTGTGTCAAAGCATACAATGAACTTATAAAGAAATAGAACAAATGTAAGGAGCTGGTATTAATTGTCAATCTGAGAGTCCACTGTCTCCAGTTCCACTAAACGCTTTAAAAAAAAAGAGCAATGACTTTGAACCTGCCGAAAATCTGTTGTTTCAGATTTTTGTTGATGTCAATTTCAGATAATTGAGTCACATCTTTTTCAATATCGAAAAGGTTTTTTTTCTAACATACAGTTTCTTTCACAATGGAAAAAGAAATGAAATTCATCATCAATACTGTTACATTTACAAAAATTTCAAATTCTAAGATTCCGAGGCACGTTTTTTTTTATATCTACCCAAATCGATTTCTAAAATATGATCATATATTCTGAACTTTGTGAAAATGTTGCAGAATATCAAAATGTGTAGGTGACAAATAATGTTCCCTGACAACATTAATTTTTAAATTGCACTGTGAAAAAAAAAATCGCTTCATCGGCCAATCAATCGGCTTCATTTCTTTATCCTACGTCCCATGAGACGTCGCCAATAAAATAGTAATAAAAAACTATTATATTGTCTATAGAAAATTGTAACAATTCTCTAATTCCTTTCAATTACTTGCTAAATAATTTCCAATTAAATAACACAATATTCGTTTCACCCCGCTAAGCACATGTCGATCATCTTTTTAATGGATGTTTTTTTAAAAAAAACAACCTTAATATTGGCAAATAGTGACGTAAATTTGCGTTAAAATAAAAACGATTGTTAAAGTAAAAAGTCACATTTATTGACATTAAAAAATAATTTCCGAGATCCGTACAGCTTATAGGCAATAACATCATTACATCTTGTAATAATATTACATATAAATATAATCAGTGATTATATATATGTGTGTGTGTGTGTGTGTGATTCAAAATAAGATTAGATTGCCGAATTATTACATAATGATGACCATGTTAGGATTAAGGCGGGTGTCGCCCACTAAAAATAGCACAGTTATGAAAAGAGAGTCTTAAGCTAGGGTTAGAGGTTAGGGATATGGTGTTTAATGCCACTTTCAACAAAATTTCTGTTATTTCGTGGCGGACAGTTTTATTGGTAGAGGAAATCGGAGAAAAACGCAGACAAGTTGCAAGTCACTGACAAACGAGTCTTAAACTATGGTGTCCAACAATTCCACACATTTATATATATCTAAATGAACAATTACCTCTAGCTCACCTCAAATCATTGAACTAAAAAAAGATCAGGACATGTGACGCTGAAAATCTAGATCTTTGCATGGGACAGGCGCAAAAAGGTGACAGGGTTAAACAGGTTAATGGGTTCACAATCCCACCCACGCCACCCACCCACCCCCTCTCTTGATGAGTATGCATACATTTTGATTAACTGATTACTCGTAAACACAATTCGCCTTCGTTTACACACTCGCCACAACTCGACCAGTTCCGAACAGCGGATTCACCCGATATTGGCCGAAGGTCCCTAACTAGGATCTAGGAAAGGACATAAACAAGGGTTTCATATATGGAGAATAACACGCAACTTAATCATAAAAGACAACTTGCAGTAACCCATAATAATCACCATAGTCTTTGGAAAATGTCAGGCTTCTTGTACTTAAGACATATCTTGCAGCATCTCCCAGTGTGCAATAGTTGCTAGGAATGATGACTTGCTAACTCCTTGCAAGTAGAAATTTCCAGACCCTATCCATGCATACCCACCGTTTCTATGGCAATCAAAACACCAAGGGAGTAATTGGTTAGCTATGACGAAAACAAGTTGATGGTGATTCCTTTTTTGTATTAGACCAACACGCTGTGTTGGATCTTTATAGTGCCAGCTTGAACCGAAACAACAATCCTCGGCCGTTTAGATCAACACGCTGTGTTGGATCTTTATAGTGCCAGCTTGAACCGAAACAACAATCCTCGGCCGTTTAGACCAACACGCTGTGTTGGATCTTCATAGTGCCAGCTTGAACCGAAACAACAATCCTCGGCCGTTTAGACCAACACGCTGTGTTGGATCTTTATAGTGCCAGCTTGAACCGAAACAACAATCCTCGGCCGTTTAGACCAACACGCTGTGTTGGATCTTTATAGTGCCAGCTTGAACCGAAACAACAATCCTCGGCCGTTTAGACCAACACGCTGTGTTGGATCTTCATAGTGCCAGCTTGAACCGAAACAACAATCCTCGGCCGTTTAGACCAACACGCTGTGTTGGATCTTTATAGTGCCAGCTTGAACCGAAACAACAATCCTCGGCCGTTTAGACCAACACGCTGTGTTGGATCTTCATAGTGCCAGCTTGAACCGAAACAACAATCCTCGGCCGTGGACAAGTCGCTCCACCCGGGCACATTACCATGATTCCAGCCCATGTTGTTTTGTACTGATTTTATAGTCTTAGGTTTGACCTGACTAGGACTCGAACCCACAATATACCATATTCGAGGTGAACACGTTATTCATTATACACCAACGATGTGGTCCAAACGAACGTCACAAGCTTAACACAATTATATGTCCAACAAAATTGTCCTTACGTGAAAAAGGAATTATCTCAGTTAATGCAGCTATAATTTTACATAGTGGATTTGGCAAATGTGGCCCTAAAGTCATTATGCTAAAGGAATCGGTGCTGCAGTGTGCTGGTCAACGGTGTTGGTTCAGATACTGTCGAGGGAAGAACCGAGATATTAAAAAAGTCAGCTAAAAAATCTAAATCTAACACTGTTGAGGTGAAAGTACAATGGTATATGTATACTTATAGCCTAAGTATTATATTGTCATCCTCACTACCGTGTATTTTCTTTATGTAAGAAACAATCACTTAATCTTTATGGGGGAACTGTGTTTTCATTTTCATTTTCGACGATAAATTATGGTAAAATTTGAAGAAGAAAAAAAAAAATACTGATTTTTCTTGTAAAAAAAAATATAATAATTAAAATTAATAAATAAGTATCTGAAATTCAAGCTCAATGTAAAAACATATAGCCCCTCACCCTAAAAGGTAAATAGTTGGGCCCTTACGATGTTTTGCCATTAAAATCGAAGTGAGGTGAAAATAAATTTTACTGGTAAATCAAATATTTACCTGACAACCAGCCTATATCATTTTATTGACCTTACCAGACCCGACAAGTTAAATCTTTTCAATAATGGCGGGACATTGTTGTATAGTAGTTACTGATAATGTCGTAATGATGACTATGCAAATATTGATTACGTAATACACAAACAATACGGCGTTTTGACATTCGTAATCGATCGATCCGAATGTCAATAATTCTCCACAAAAATCGAGAAAGTTTATGTCTTAATCCGCCTGAGAAAATAATTGAGTTGTTAACATAAACACTCAAATCATAACCGTCTGGTTCTACCCCCTGTCTGAATTAAATGTCGTAATTATTTGTGGTGGGAATTTTTAATACATAACCAGTTTTAATCGACTTTTTTTTTAATGGGGAGAGGTATATGTAAGGATTTCTCAAACGAAGCTATTTAAAATATTAAATTCCATATCTATTTTTAGATATACAGAAAACAAATCCAAATAAAATAGTCACCTTGAAGATGAGGAGTGGTGATCTAGAATTCTATATCGAGGGAGGGATGGCTTGGTAACTTCTTATCTTCATGTTACTAGGTATGTACCTCAGGAAATAAACGTTAGATAATACCAAAGGGGCAATTAAAAATGGACAATCCAGAGACACTGGCAACACAGGGTACACAAGACGAAGAAAAACAAAACAAAAACACAGCACGACATGTGTTGGAAGCCACTTTTCAAAACATCTGTACATAGGAAGAGTTTGAAGATACCAAAGGGGTAATCAGAATCCGTATATCGAAGAAGAACAGACAACACAATGAACATAAGCTGCATCCCAGTGCTACCTTCTACATACATCGTTTATTATTTGTAAATAAATGTTAGACAAAACCGAAGGCACAATCCAGAGACATTGGCAAGATTGGACACACAAGACACAGAACGAAACACAAACAAAACAACAACAACACAACATAACACAGAAAGCTAAAACAACACCACATAATACAGAAAGCTAAAACAACAACACAACATAACACAGAAAGCTAAAACAACAACACAACATAACACAGAAAGCTAAAGCAACAACACAACATAACACAGAAAGCTAAAACAACAACACAACATAACACAGAAAGCTAAAACAACAACACAACATAACACAGAAAGCTAAAACAACAACACAACATAACACAGAAAGCTAAAACAACAACACAACATAACACAGAAAGCTAAAATAACAACATAACATAATACAGAAAGCTAAAGCAACAACAAAATATAACACAGAAAGCTAAGCAAAAACACAACATAACACAGAAAGCTAAAATAACAACACAACATAACACAGAAAGTTAAAACAACAACACAACATAACACAGAAAGGTAAACAAAAAACACGACATAACACAGAAAGCTAAAACAACAACACAACATAACACAGAAAGGTAAACAAAAAACACAACATAACACAGAAAGCTAAAACAACAACACAACATAACACAGAAAGCTAAAACAACAACACAACATAACACAGAAAGCTAAGCAAAAACACAACATAACACAGAAAGCTAAAACAACAACACAACATAACACAGAAAGCTAAAACAACAACACAACATAACACAGAAAGGTAAGCAAAAAACACAACATAACACAGAAAGCTAAAACGATGAGCAACACGGATTCAACCAACTACCGAGAGTGAATACAGATCATACCCAGAGTAAGACATCAGCGCTCCTATTGATACACTTGGTTGTAAAGACAAACCGAACATCGTTTTAATGTGAAAATTGTTCTGTACATGAATATAGCTGGAAAACTGCTCATCTGACGTTAAATAACAACAACCAACAATTAACACACATTTGTACTGCATTGGTTCTATTTGAGCAGTCAAATTGTATCGACTACATGGATAAATTTGTATTGTATATGCTCACTGACCGAAATAAGGTTTTTCTGGTACCTTATTCGTGTAGAGCAACGGTAACAGTATAAGCGCGGACTTCATAGAGGACACCATCAAAAACGATAAGAACGACGCTTGATTCTGCTCTTTTAGACAATGTGGCAGCTGTTTTGGTGCTTTTTGACATTTCAGGATAAACACAATATATGTACAAAAGTATGAAAATATAATGTTCATGATTCTGCACTGGTTCTTTTTGTTCAGTCAGATTGCATTGACTATATGGATATATTTGAGCTATACGGTCACTGACCGACATATGACTCTTCTGGTACCTGATTCGTGCAGAGCAACGAAAAGTAAACGGAAACAGAATAAACACCGACGTAATAGAGGACACCACTGAAAACGATTAAGAACGACGCTTGTTCCTGCTCTTTTAGACAATTTGGCAGTTGTTTTGGGGCTTTTTGTCATTTCATGATAAATACACAATTGTGTACATAGTATGAAAATATAAAGCTCAGTATACAGCACTGATTGCAATGTCTGCATGGATACATTTATGTTATATATGATCACTGACTAAAATATAGCTTTTCTGGTACCTGATACGTGTAGAGCAGCGGAAAATAACGGAAACAGTATAAGCATTGACGTGATAGAGGACATCATTGAAAACTATTAAGTATGACGCCTGTTTCTGCTCTTTTTAGACAATTTGGCAGTTAATTTGGACTTTTGACAGCGTACATTGTAGGGAAATACAGGGGGTAGATAAAATTATTTGTTCTCGCCTCGAAACACGAAAGAAAAGCTCACAAGGGACTGGTTTTTCTACCTGTTTCTAAAGCTCGTACAAATAAATTTCATATTTGCCGTCAATGTACATATATTGTCTAAATATGTGTAGGACTCCGGAATTTTTGTAAATTCTTTTAAACAATAGCGATATTCTTTTAATTTAAATCTGTGCAGGTGTGAGAATATATTATTGCACAGCACTCCCATGGAATTTTTTTTACAATTATTTATAAATAAAATATCAGTAAAATACTCAATAGGGGATATTTTTAACAAATAAATCTTTTCAATGGCGGAGACCTTGACATGAAAAGCCGGATAATACAACATGTAACAAATTTCTATTAAATCATATGCTCTCCACTACACGCGAACGTCTTTCTTTAGAATTTAGGGTCAGGGGTCAGGTTCGACTCATCGGTCAGGTTTTCATATTAAAAACTTGAAACCATCTATTTTCCACTTCGCTTGAGTAAGAGCGGTGATTCAATTCACATTTTATGTGACAGGTCAAACTGACCTAACAATAATTGATACCGGTTGACTTTGTTTAACTTTCTGGTGCGCTTCGTTATTGTATGAAGTTCGTTTTGTTAAAACGTTGTCATTTTTATCAAACAAAGAGAAAATTGGGGGTTGTCAGGATGCTGTAACAGATAATGAGCATGTACTTCAAATAAAACAGACAGATGACTGCGATGACAGAATGAAGAAAATTACGTCATATTTAGATCGACTTCAAATTAATATTGTACAAAAATCTGAGAGAAATAAAAACGGCAGACGATTACGATTTTGTGAATTATGAATTATAACTAATTTGTTATACATGCATTTGGTCCTTTTGCATGAGTTACTATGGTTTTATTTTAGGTAAAATGTACCTATTGGCAGAAGTCGATGGATTTTCATTTAAAAAAAAATAGCGCAAAGATGCATAACTAAAAAATCTTTGCAGCGTAAGCAATAAAAATGTAGATATATTACGCCTTTCTGAATTAACCTTCATCAGATACGATCATAGTCGAAAGATTGCAAAGTCAAATAATTTAAGTATTTGAGAGCGTCTAAACCAAAGGGTCTAATACAAGATAGCCAAAATTGGCTCATGTCACGTTTGCCTGGGGGAAGAGAACCTCAGATTTAAAATGTTACATTATTTATAGGACAATGTTAGTGTCAAAACACTGACTACTGGGAGGATGATGCAGTCGGGGATTAATAGTCCACCAGCAGAGGTATCGACCCAGTGATAGTAATAAAATTTAGTGTGCATGATCGCGCTTCTGAAATAACCATCACCATCATGTACGCTGATGATCAAACGATTAGGGACCGACCATTTAACCTGCAGGGAGGGGGGGGCTTATGGTTTTTTGTTTCGTTCAGAAATTTGTTTTCGGACAACACGAGAGTTATAAAAAAAAATTGTCCAGAATACAACATTAGGTTATATGACAAAAACTCTGAATCAGATAAAAAAACAATTCCTCCACCAAAATCAGAATATTTTTTTCAGCAACATTGGGAATCGGAATATTTTTTTAGAAAAAAACCATAAACCCCACCCCTTCAAGTTAAATGGTCGTTCCCTTAGATGAAATGATTTTAAAATAATACTTCATACAAAAGAATTAAATGGTTTTTTTTTAATATCTCTTGGGGCATCAAAACATCTTTCTCTGTCTATAGCTAGTGTGGTGTGTGTGCACTTATATGAATCTTGCATTTTGTTTGTTTGTTTGATTTTTTTGGGGGGGGGGGGGGGGGGGGGGGGGCATTATATTTTTATTAATTTATCATAAGAACTTTATAAATACGAAATATCAAATCTTTATTAATCAACTATAAAACACAAAACACAATTTAGTTTGTGACATACAAGTGCCAAATATAGTTTTCTTAGTCTGCAGACAGTTCTAAAAAAAACTGTTTTATGTAATAACCTGCTTTTTCTACCCGTCTAAGTGTTCATGTGGTTCAATATTGAAAATGTTGCTAATCTCTTCTGGTTTTTTTCAGAATCATAAAGGTCAAAACAATTACATGTATGTACTATCGTTATGATTTATTAGCAGTGACAGGAAATAGCTACATATAATTGGATACATATTATTTTGACTGATGAAGATAGCGAGAAAACAACTTTTACCGAATTCAAAGGAAAACGTTTACCGTTTAACATTTATTTGACCCACTTAAAAAATGTAGGTCAGGTTACAAACCAGTATGTTTTCATCAAGTGAAATACAAAAAATACTACACTGTCGGAATAGTTCCAAATTCCAATAGAAAAATCGTAAGAGGCAAAATGTATACCCCTTGCACACAAACCATGACTTGTATGGGTTGCAATGATGTTAAAATTATATTGGAATGATTAATAAAGCTGTTTAACTTTAAGTATGTGACACAGAGACATGTTTTTTTTTTAATCTAAACATGTTTTTTTTTTTTAGATCTAAATGGAATTTGATCTTCAATTGCTCCCACCGCCACGATATAACTGAAATATAGTTAAAAGTGGCGTTAAACACCATTACCCTAACCCTCAATCGCTCCCTTTTCTGGTGTGTCGCGGCTTAAAATTTATGAAAACAATTGACATATAAACACAAAATATCAGGGGGCGTGTTCTCGAAAGTATCCTAAGATTTGTCCTAAGATAGATATGTCTTAGGACGATTTTTAGGATGGTATTAGGACATGTCCTAGGAGTGATCTCGAAGCTGTCTTAAGACTATCCTAACTTATGATGTCTTAACTATGTCCTAAGTGTCAACGCAATTATTAGAAAAATAGAAATATTGTGTACAACAACTATTTCAAATAAAAAAATTTTATAATTTATTTATTTTATTTTCTACTTTCACATTATGCATATAACACATTACAGATATAATTAGCAGGACAGTGTCAGTCATTACCTATTGGCATTTCAAAAACATTGTCTTACCGTGTTCTTTACTTGGTGACCATCATGTTAGTTTAAATAATTACCTAATAAAAAATAGATCCATTTTCAAAAATATAGTTTTTAATATTAATATATAACAAACCCTTGATAAAAATACTCATAATAAAATATAAGATGTAAATAAAGATTTTTTTTTTTCAATTTCATTTATTTTTTACGCTGCATCCCATTAAGAAAATTAATTGATCGCAGAAAAGTAAAAAAAATATTGTAAAATTCACTTTACCCCAACATATTCAAATTGACAATCTCCGTTACTATCATTAACCAGAAACTATGTGTATGCTGCAATTGAAGGGAAGGGGCCGTCGTGGCCATGATCGTATGGTAGTTGGATTTACAACTACCTATGCAATCAGTACCTATCACCACTGATGTTGTTAGTTCGAATCTCGATCAGGGCGAGGTGTACATTATGTGATAAAGTTTATCAGTGACTTGCGACAGATCGGTGGTTTTCTCCGTGTACTCCGGTTTCCTCCTCCAATAAAACTGACCGCCACTGTATAGCTGAAATATTGTTGAAAGTAGCGTTCAACACAATTAACCCAAACCCGTTTCTATCGTTAACCAGGAGCAATTTGTATACTGCAATTGGAGGTTGTAACATAGATTAGAAACATTGCGTAAAATTTCAAGAAATGTGTGAAAAGGGAGACAACTCAATTAGAGAAAAGAGTATTAAGTTTATCTCCTGAAATGTGAGAAAAGATAGACAACTCAAATTAGAGAAAATAGTATTATGTTTATTTCCTGAAATGTGTGAAAAGAGAGACAACTCAATTAGAGAAAACAGTATTATGTTTATCTCAAGAAATGTGGGAAAAGGGAGATAACTCAATTAGAGAAAATAGCATTATGTTTATCTCCTGAAATGTGTGAGGGAGACAACTAAATTAGAGAAAATAGTATTATGTTTATCTTCTGAAAAGTGTTAAAAGGTAGACAACTCAATTAGATAAAATAGTATTATGTGTATCTCATGAAATGTGTCAAAAGGGACACAACTCAATTAGAGAAAATAGTATTGTGCTTATCTCTTGAAATGTGTGAAAATGGAAACAACTCAATAAGAGAAAATAGTATTATGTTTATCTCATGAAATGTGTCAAAAGGGACACAACTCAATTAAAGAAAATAGTATTATGTTTATCTCCTGAAATGTGTGAAAAGAGAGACAACTCAATTAGAGAAAATAGTATTATGTTTATCTCAAGAAATGTGTGAAAATGGAAACAACTCAATAAGAGAAAATAGTATTATGTTTATCTCAAGAAATGTGGGAAAAGGGAGATAACTCAATAAGAGAAAAGAGTATTATGTTTATCTCAAGAAATGTGGGGAAATGGAGACAACTCAATTAGAGAAAATAGCATTATGTTTATCTCCTGAAATGTGTGAAAAGGGAGACAACTAAATTAGAGAAAATAGTATTATATTTATCTCCTGAAATGTGTAAAAATGGAAACAACTCAATAAGAGAAAATAGTATTGTGCTTATCTCTTGAAATGTGTGAAAAGGGAGACAACTCAATTAGAGAAAATAGTATTATGGTAATCTCAAGAAATGTGGGGAAAGGGAGAAAACTAAATTAGAGAAAATAGTATTGTGCTTATCTCTTGAAATGTGTGAAAAGGGAGGCAACTCAAATAGAGAAAATAGTGTTATGTTTATTTCCTGAAATTTAGGAAAAGGGAGACAACTCAATTAGAGAAAATAGTATTATGTTTATCTCAAGAAATGTGTGAAAAGGGAGACAACTCAATTAGAGAAAATAGTAGTATGTTTATCTCCAATCGTAGCTACTCGGCCATTCTCGCTACCCTGCAAATAACCTCGTATGCATTAGGCGTATAAATCGCACTACTTTTCACATGTCAGTTACATGAAAGTTTGATAAAGTTATATTTTAAGCAATTTTCTATATTTCAATTAAAGTTTTAATTGGTTTTGCATGATTAGATTTTACTTAGTATGTCTTCCATATTGGATTTTCGTGGACTATATTTTTGTGTGGCTTAACTTAACTTAACTTCCGGCAAGCAATTTAAGAAGAATTTCTACTATGTACGTACGAAGTTATTTGCAGGGTAGCGAGAATAGCCGAGTAGTTACGATTATGTTTATCTCCTGAAATGTGTGAAAAGGTAGACAACTCAATTAGAGAAAATAGCATTATGTTTATCTCCTGAAATGTGTGAAAAGGGAAACAACTCAATAAGAGAAAATAGTATTATGTTAATCACAAGAAATATGAGGAAAGGGAGACAACTAAATTAGAGAAAATAGTATTATGTTTATCTTCTGAAATGTGGGGAAAGGGAGACAACTCAATTAGAGAAAATAGCATTATGTTTATCTCCTGAAATGTGTGAGAAGGGAAGCAACTCAATAAGAGAAAATAGTATTATGTTAATCTCAAGAAATGTGGGGGGAAAGGGAGACAACTCAATTAGAGAAAATAGTATTATGTGTATCTCCTGAAATGTGTCAAAAGGGACACAACTCTATGTTTATTTCCTGAAATGTGTGAAAAGGGAGATAGCTCAATTAAAGAAAATAGTGTTATGTTTATTTCCTGAAATTTGTGTAAAGGGAGATAGCTTAATTAGAGAAAATAGTATTATGCTTATTTCAAGATATGTGTGAGAAGGGAGACAACTCAATTAGACCCTGGCAATCAGTCTTACAAAAGAGGTTTAATTTGCATAGATAAAGTAAGAGTTGTGATCTTACAAAAGAAGTTGGTCTGTCTCACAAGACTGTTTTATGTGTATGTTTTGTAGATCGTTGTTTGTCCTTTTATCCCTTTTCTTTTGGCCATTGTATTTTCTGTTCTTGTTCGATTTACGGATTCTGATTACCCCTTTGGTATCTTTATATTGTGTTAGTTTTAGTTTTATGTGTATATTTTGTAGATCGTTGTTTGTCCTTTTGTACTTTTTTCTTTTGGCTATTGTGTTGTCCGTTCTTCTTCGATATACGCATTCTGATTACCCCTTTGTCATCTTCAAACTCTTCTTTTAACTGTATCTGATGTGTCTGATTGGAGGCGAGTTCTAAACTATCATAACACAACATGCAACCATTCGGTTTTTCTCTAAGGTTTAATTATTATGTACCTATAAATATAGTTATGATTTTATTTCAATGATGATATGATCTAAAACCATCATAAGTTGCATCATTGTTTTTCTTCTTAACCAGGCAAGAGGTACACCTTGTCCTAAAAATAGTGGTCTATAACAGACAGCTTCTATCTTCTCAGGGGCCGTCGTGACCGTGGTCGTATGGTAGTTGGACTTACAACTACCTATGCAATCACCACTGATATTGTGAGTTCGAAACTTGATCAGGGCGAGGTGTACAACATTATATGATGAAGTTTGTCATTGACTTGCGACAGGTCGGTGGTTTTCTCCAGGTATTCCGGTTTCCTCCACCAATAAAACTGACCGCCACGATATAACTGAAATATTGTTGAAAGTGGCGTTAAACACCATCAAACAAACAAACAATCTACATTCTTAGATAGTAGTCAGTTAACGTAGTAAGAGGTTCACTTTGTCTTAAGAATGGTGGTATATAACAGAGATTCTACATTCTTACCCAGTACTAGTGGTCAGCTAACACAGTTAAAGGCATATTAATGCAGTGACAGGTACACATTGTCCTAAGAATAGTGCTCTATAACAGAGAGATTCTACATTCTTACCCAGTACTAGTTGTCAGCTAATTGCGAGCATTCACCATGACCTTTCTTTTGTAATCTTAACGTGTATGTTGTCATTCATATTCGTGATATTGTGCGGTGCTTTGGGGATGTTTGTTAACGTTTGTTGACATCTGTATTGTTGCTGGACATGAACTTGCCATGGGGTATTCGTGGTCGTGATCGTGTGGTAGCCGAATCAGTGGAGATTTGTTAGTGTTTGTTTACATCAGTATTGTTGCTGTATATACAATTAACTACCTATGCAATCAGTGCCTAACAACACTAAAGTTATGAGTTCCAAACCCGTTCATGGCGAGATGTACTCCATAAAGCATTATGTGATAAAGTTTGTCAGTGACTCGCGCCAGGTCGATGGTTTAATCCGGATACTGTGGAATCCTCCTCCAATAAAACTGACTACCACGATATAGCTGAAATATTGTTGAATGTGGCGTTAAACACCATGATCCCCTCTAATTATCAGAGAGGGACAGTTTGGATCCAATTAACTGGCTTAGCACTGCCAAATATGTGTGCATGTCTGCAGTCAGACCTGGTTTTTTTTGTGTTCAATGGTTTGAGATGAGAAATTGGTCGTTTTGTTGATATTGGTGGATTAACGTTTAAGCAATCTTTTCGTATTGTGTAAACAACAAATAACAACTCAATAAAGCATTACATATTTATAAAGTAAACAACATAATAAATAATAAGTTAATAATCCTGAACAAACATAATGTTTGGAAAGAACTTTGGTATAACTGACCAATCAGAAATCCAACTTTAGTTATAATTGACCAATCGGAAATCCAACATCGTCCTCGCACATTATACAACAGAACTTATTCAGAGTTGTCCTAAGTTTCAAATTAACCAATCACAAATGTTGATACATATTAATACCCATAATTCAGTTGGAGTTGTTATAATTATTCAGTATTGTGTTAAATTTTGAATTAACCCATCACAAATGTTGAAATGCCTTATGTCCCATCGGGGATGAAGAGGATAAGTAAGTAAGTAAATGTTGAAACACATTAAATATTCATAACTAAATTGGATTTCTGACTTGTTCCACTGAAATGTTCAAAGTAATGAAAATAACAAACAAAACATACAATACCTATAAATTGTAACGAAAAAAACTGGCATACAAGAACAAGCATATCCCTTAAACACTGTGGATTTCATTTTTAACATTAAGATAACATAACGTTACAAACGATTTGATTTTTAACATTAACTAACATAATGGTACCAACGATTTCATTTTTAACATTAAAATAACATAACGTTACTCACGATTTGATTTTTAACATTAAATAACATAATTTTACGAACAATTTCATTTTTAACATTAAAATAACATAATGGTACCAACGATTTCATTTTTAACATTAAAATAACATAACGTTACTCACGATTTGATTTTTAACATTAAATAACATAATTTTACGAACAATTTCATTTTTAACATTAAAATAACATAATGTTACCAACGATTTGATATTTATTGGTAGTTAATCTTATTTAAGAATGTGTGTGTGCTGTAGAACATTGGTTCGATTTCCCGTCGAGTCAAACAAAAGACTATGAAATTAATAGTGGCTGTTTTCACCACTAAGCATGCAGCATTAAAGAATAAGAGCTAATGCTTATTGACTCGGTGTATTGATAATGTATGCAATACGGCTATTTCGAATCATTTCCATTCCGTCAAAATTTTATTGTTATCGTCCGCCAGATCACGTGATTTCGATGGAACTCCTGGCACTGAACTTCCGGTGTCAATGTACACAACAAAAACTCCAATCGATATGTGCCGTTTTAACGTTCGATCCTCAACTTTAAAAAATCTTAACATTTTCTGCAAAAGACAGATATCAATTAAATTATTTTATTTGTATCAAAGACTTCAATGCAGAGACAAATACTTCTTTAAAATTAAATTTGTTTTCTTTCTTTATTTACGGCTGTCAGCATCATCAAAGGAAAACGATCTGCCTTTATGTATATATTTCTGATATCAGACAGATAGTGGGGTACCGAACACCAGTATTTATTCAGCGGTTTCCTTGGCGTCTCCATATTACAATTACTTATAATCTACCGCATCTACGACTATGATATGCTGACGTTGTCACAGTAATAGCGTAAACACCGGAAGTCGCCTGCCGATTTGTTCAGACGTCAAGACAAGAAAAAGACGGAACGTGGTCGGAATTGACATGATTCGAAACAACCGTATTAGAGTGGCATGTCTACCTCTCCACTATCGCTTCAGTGATCTAACAAAATAAACCACAAACGCGTTGGTCAAGTACAACAGACAACATCATTTTCTCATACAAAGAAACTAGTTCTCATCATGATATAGCTGAAAATAAATCCCTTCCTTGTGTTAAACAAAAATCACTAACTCACTTAGTAGTAACTTAATTCACCATAATATCATTGTTTCCTTTAATTTATTATATTATTATATATCTATTATATAAATTATTGTCAGTTATCACCCTTTAAATGTAGTCAGTAATAGGGTAGGGTAATAATGAATTTTAGCCTGATTTAATCTAAAAGAATAGTTGTACCTGATGAGCGTACCTGATGAAAGTTATTCCCGAAACGTGTCGTGTGCACTAAATTACATATCTACGTTTGAATTTTATACATTTAATTGTTGAGTGAGTGAATGGGTTATAGCTTAACGTCAAATGAGAAATTTCTTATCTATAACTGCACGATCTACAAAACATACACATAAAACTAAAAGTTGTTTTTTAAGCCTGTTCATATATTGTTCATATTAAGCTTTCTAAGTATATCACTGTTAATTGTGAATTTGAATTTGAATTTTGGTGTTTAACGCCACTTTCAGCAATATTTCAGCTATATCAAGGCGACCAGTTTTAGTGGTGGAGGAAGCCGGAGTGCCCGGAGAGAACCATCGACCATGGGCAAGCAACTGGTAAACTTTATCACTTGAGGCTGCGAGTCGAGTGCACCCTCCTTCAGTTTAAGGATTTTGATTACCCCTTCCATATCTTCAAACTGTCCTTAGAAGTGTTGTAAATGTAGCTTAATTGTTCAATGTGTAAATCACTGAGGTGTATATGACTTGGTGAGTAAATTTAGGAGTGAACGAATCTCCAGTCCTTGTACAAAATATTTAATTAAAATTACATTCCCAAAGAAAAAATAATCTATTGTTTTTTTTCATATTAAACAAACAACAATGTTTCCAATTTATCATAAATAATCAAATGAAATAATAAAAAATATCTCACTGTCAGAACTGTTCTTAAATATAATAAAAAAAATATGAATTTATAAACCAAGAAATATGTAAACTTTTAAAAATATTGTAACATGAAAGTTATAAATAGGATTCTAAATAAATCATTGGCAGTGTGTAACCCGTATGTTACTTTGAAAAAATTCAAAGTAGGTATTAAGAACATAAAAACATCGGTGTTAAACACCAATCAACCAATCAATCAATCAATCAATCATAAAAACGTCTTGTTTATACCTGAAATAAATTAAGATACACAATTGTTTGCAAATGAGTTACACAGTTTTAATTAAAACACAAACACGGGAAGCACACGTATTATTTCACCGGAATATCATACTGGCCATAAGTAATATCATTGCACATAAAAGACAGGAATTACAAATGTTGAGCAGGACGGAATATTGACTAGAATGTTCCTACATCATCGTAACGGACATTCTTCTTTGAGTACACATTTTTTGTTCAGTAAGACATGTCCTTTCGGACAGAGACATTCTGGGGCACATCTATCTCTACAAACTTTTCTCCTAGTATATGGATTATCACATGTCCTTTCACATCGCCGCGTGCACTTCTTAAATCTAGCGCCATCTGGACATTGATCTGAAATAGGAAAACAAAGTATAAAAAAGTACCGTTCAACTCCAGGACTGGGCCATTTTACATTTATTTTAAAGCATGGGTTATGTTCATTGTTGTAGAGGCTAGTTTGACTGTGAACAGTAGAGCAGTTATTTATTTATTTACGTCAATTTGTGTCTAAGTGTAAAATTGGATAGTCTCATGTTCATTTACATCCACATCTTTTAATACTAATTAAATATTTGTCTATATTCTATAAATAGGGAAATAATTAATAGAGATTCTCTGCAACTTGTTGATTTGATTTGATTTGATTTTTGGTGTTTAACGCCACTTTCAGCAATATTTCAGCTATTTCATGGTGACCAGTTTTAGTGGTGGAAGAAGCCGGAGTACCCGGTGAGAACCACCGACCATGGGCAAGCAACTGGTAAACTTTATCACTTGCGGCTGCGAGTCGAGTGCACCCTTTTTTGTAATTTACAAATCCGGGCGCGAACCCACGCCGTATTGGTGATAGGCTTGCATGAGTTGTTAGGTAATCCAACTACCTAACTCATTGAGCCATCCGGGCCCTGCACCTTGTTGAAGACAGTCGTTATTTAATTGAAGTAAAATAAAACATGTACATTTTGTACATGAACATTACAAAAATCATACACAGGACAGACAAAATGACACCAGTGAAATGAACAAAAAGGGTCAGCTACAGATGGTCCGTTGGTCGTAAGCTCAATGCGGTCCTTTCCTCATTCATGTCTTATCACCGGGTTTGTAGCAAGAGTAACACAACAGGTGTCACGTATGGAGCAGGAACTGCACACCCCTCTGGAGCACCTGTATTCACTCACGATTTTAGTAGGGTTCGCATTGCTTGATCTTTAGTTTCTGTGTAGTCTGTGTAGTGTTTTGTAGACCATTGTTGCCTTTTGTCCTTTTTGTTTTGGACATTGCAATGTACCGGCAGTATGTCCTTACAGCTTCTAATTACTACTTTTGTATCTTCAAACCTTTCTCACAGGGAACAAAATATTACAGAACATGTGAAACTTAAAATAAAGATCTGCTTACGTGGACAAACAATTTCCTCTTCCCATCTCGTTGATATCCCAATCTGTTTACAAGCATGCGCATATGCCTTAAAAGATTCGCATGCGCATTCGTGGTCATATGGACAGTCACACATGTCTGTTATACAGGATCTGAACGAAGTAAATATAATTAATTCATGTCAGGTTATTCGAAACATAATGATATAATGTCAGTGCTAACATAATAATATAAGGTCACAATAAATAAAAAATAATGTATGTGTTATTACATCTTAAACATACAAATAAACCAGTAATCTTTAACTGCTAGCAACCAGCTATGCTCCACTAAGGCCTTATAATCATTAGTGTGTCCTATATACGATACAACCATATAAAGTAAATTCAGTATTCCTGAATGTCGATGCATTTCCTGGATTACTCCAGTTTTCTCCATAAATTAAAACTAACTGTCACAATATAATGGAATTATTGTCTATCTATATTCACCTTTAACAGCCATAATCCGTTCAAAAATGTTTATTAAGATGCATATCGGCAATCATGTGTGTGTGTGTGATGCATAATGGAGACAGCAATACAATTTTTGATGAGATGGTAATGATGTCTGCTTTATACTAGACTAACATGTTACTATGGATACTTAGAAGGGTAGTCAACTGAAAAATAGCAATCCATTGTTAGATACGTCGCTGTACTCGGATTTACACTCCTGGTTCTGAGCTAACCAGCCACCTTTGATCTTTCTCTTTTGTCATGTTAATGTGTTGTGTTTACCAGAGAAGCAGCAAAATATCTTTTTGTCTGATCAAATTACGAATTTAACACACCATATACCGCACACAGGCAATATCTTTAACCTTTCCAACACCATAGCGCTTTTTTAATCTTTTAAGCATATCTTGACATAAATAAATAGCTTACCTGTAGTATGGCCCTACATCAACCATACGGCGACACTTTGTAAACATACTGCCTAATATGGTACTACACTCAGTCTTAGCTCTCTTGTTAGCACGTTTATCAGTATCACATAATGTGATTTCAGTCTTGTGTTTGTCTACAATGGCACAAGCGGCTTTGCTTCCTACCCGCCATGTGTCACCGAATTGTTCACTATCTTTGTACATTCTCTGATCTCTTCCAATCATATCATCCTCCGAATTTCCATTATAATTACCACACAATCCTGTCATTTTTGTCCTATATCGACTAGCGACTGACACTTCTACATAACTATGTCCGTCCCAGACTACTTTAAGTCCTATTTTTGATTGAAAGACTACAGATTGTCCATCTCGAAAAAGCTTAAAATGAGAGATGCGCATGTACGGAAGTCTTACTCTCTTCCGGTTAACCTTAACAACACTCTTCTGATGAAAGCCCACTTTGTGTCCTGCTATAAAAATTGATAGCATCTTTGTCCATGTAAACCATGGTGAGGTTCGAGCCTCGTTTCTAACCCGTATTGTGAACGCTTTACCCGTTTCGTCTTCAGCCAAGAGGTATTTACATGGTCCCTGGAAATTATAAATCTTCCCATCAAATGTTCGGTAGTGTGGATCTCCGAATACCGTGCACACACCTTCAACTGAAATGAACAAAAACCGTTTTCAATAGAATGAAACTTGGCATATTTCACTATTTCACATGAAGGCGAGATAAGGCTATCTAATCCATCCCATGAGGGTTCAATATATCTTTTCTAAGTCTTAAGTAATACAACTATGTGAGCTCGAGGGTGTAAAATAGCCTTTTCTCACTTTTGAGACAGACGTGCGTTTTACTGGCAATTGCATGCTGTACGTTTATGTCAACTGTCCCCCCAATTCGCCATGCCTTTCCTTTTTGAAATAAACAATTTACTGTATATAAGTTTTCAATCTTTTATAAACACGCAAATCCTAACAATCAGCCATATTATTACATAATAACCTTCACGCAATACACAAAAATACGGAACTACTTTTTTGATTGACATGAAGGGGAAATAACTCTCATTGTTTACATGATCGTCTGCTAAAAGTACATAGCTGTCAAACAATACAAAACTATAAAAACAGCTGATAAAAGTGGGAAATAAAATCAAACACCGGCAAAAAGTGCAAGACAGGGAAATCTCCGACACCCTCGGCGAGCCTCGTCAGCGAACGATTGAAATCTTACCCTCGGGTGTCGGAGATATAAAGGATCTAATACCGGTAAGAGGGCAAGACGGAAAAATCTCATACACCCAATGGAAAGATTTCTGGTCTCCAACGAGGCTCCGCCGAGTTGGAGACCAATATAAATCTTTCCCGCGGGTGTCTGAGATTTTTCCGTCTTGCCCTCTTACCGGTGTTTGATTCTTTTTCTCACTAATTTCCCTCTCTTGTACGTTTTCTGGTGTTGGATTTTATTTCTCACTAAATCTTTGTTTTGTTTACATTCCATCGAGCGTTTTCCTGCAAAATTGTTTTCCGTTGGTGAAGTTAATTGTCGATTTATCGATATACATCCGTGTATTGACAGCATTTTAATTGTATTTCATAATCAAATACAATGTATTTAATAAATATATTATATATGCTACTACAACAGCGATAAATGCCTGTAAAAATTATTTGACTTTGGTCAAAGGGAGGTAATTTCTTTCTTTGTTAGTTACTAACAAGGGAGAGCACTCTATTTATTGCTCAAAGGAAACAAACATTGACACGGTAGAAAGGGGTGAGAAAAAGTCAAGCGCAGTGAAAGGTGCAATATCGTTAAATCGTTAGAAAGCAGAATAGTATACATAGATTAATATGAAACCGGCACGGCCATGAATGCTCGCGCATCTGAAAATTATCTGGCAATTTCACGCTCATCCAGTGCATCAAAAAGTGTCGAGATTTTTTGGGCAGAGATATATTGGGGACGACTTTTTTTTAGGGCCTTTATTCGAGTTATAGTTCCTTACGAAATCTCAAAAGCTAACTTCCGCGTAGAAACAAAAACTCTTGTCAGTATGTCAGATGAGATTTAATAAATTAAAAAATATCAATATAAGTAAAACAAGCTAACAAAATGACTTTTATTACACACGGGTTCCGGGTTTCAGTGGTATCGGACGAACGAGAGAGGGTACGAGACTTCAGGGTCACATTTGCGCTTTATGCTAAGAAGATCTTCATTAGTTGAGTGTGTTAGTGTGTTACACGGAACCGGTGTTTACAAAGCGTCGAATTTTTTTTTATTCGTCAATATGTACAGCCATGTTTGTCAAAAAATCCTAAGTACACATTTTATACCATAAAGAGCTCGCTGACGCTCGCATAATAAATAAATACTTATGTGGTAGAATCGTAGTTTTATTGATGAGAATAAAGAAGGAACCGTGGTGAAGAGCTATTTTGCGAAACGTAACATTTTTACGGGAAAAGTAGCGTGAAATTCTTATCTCACCCACGGGTTGAGACAAGGATATCTCACACGGCTAAAAATAGGAACTGTGCTGTCTCATTAGTGAGAAATCCCTGTCTTGCACTTTTGCCGGTGTTAGATTCTATATGTCACAATAAAATAAGTGTGACTGGTATTTTTTCTCACATATGACACTTGTAAATTAATTGTAATCAGAATCTATAAATAGAAGAAAGACAGACAATGGCCAAAACAAAAAAGACAAAAAGACAAACAACGATTACAAAACATACACATAAAACTAAAGATCAAGTAACACGAACCCCACTAAATACCCGGGGTTGAATCAAGGTTCTCCAAAAGGGCAAGCGCTTCCTGCTCCACTAGTGACACCCGTCGTGCTAATCTAGTTACAAATCCGGTGATAAGTCATGAATGAAGAAAGGACCGGGAAAGGCTTACGACAAGTGGAACATATCCATCGTTATTGGTGACAGAGATAACGGTCAATCAAGGTCATGATGACAGTAGTCTTCCTTTTGTAAACACTTTCTAGGTTTATAACGTAGCTTAAAGTAGACATACCTTGCACACACCGAGGACAACATTCCCCCTCCACATACTGTAACTTGTATCCCTGTTAAAAGAAATAAAAGATTTTTCATTAATAATAAAAATGAAAAACAAAAAAATACCACATTATCAGAACAATACCGAAATCACTTACTTTCCTGGCTTGGTACAGGCACTTTAATACAAATAATTCTAACAGACGGCTGCCACTAATAGAGCAGAATATTACCTGTCCTGTCAATCTGGTATCATGCTTCTTGAAATCAGATATTTTGTTTTTAGCTATACCTTTTAAAAATTATGGCTATTAGCATGCAACTGTCATAGGTTTGTTTAACCTTAACGTTAAATAGGCAAGTTGCAGAAAACCACCGACAGGTTCGCAAGTCACTGACCAGGGGCGCATCCAGGATTTCAAGTTAGAGGGGGGGACGCACTTAAAAAAATTTCGCCGAGCGGAGAGAGGCGCGAAAATTTTTGGGGTATTTCGTGTGAAAAATCACGATTTTACGCCAAAAAATCATATTTTTTCCAATTTTAGGATCCGCCCCTGCTGTCTAACTTTATCATATAATGTTGTATCATCCTATCAAGTGTCATTGGTTGGCTTAACCTTGATGTAAAAATAAATTTTGTTTTAAACACCCATGTTATAGAAGCATTAAGATCGTAAAGGTTCCACTCATCTTGCAGAACATTAGATGGTAAATAAAACGCCTACCATAGGACACCATAGAGTATTTTTGCAGTTTTCCATTCGACATCTTGTAGCTCCGTCGTCACAATTACAAGACATGCACACGTGAGGCTGCCATTTCTGTCCATCCTGGAAAAGAGAGAGAAAACACTATTTAGAGCGAATTAATACAGGGGCGGATCCAGGGGGGGGGGGTGGGCGCACCCGGCGCGCCCCCTTCCTATAATTGGAAAAAATATGATTTTTTGGCGTAAAATTGTGATTTTTCACACGAAATACCCCAACAATTTTCGCGCCTCCCTCCACTCGGCGCAATTTTTTTAAGTGCACCCTCCCCTAACTTGAAATTCTGGATCCGCCCCTGTAATATGTTTGTTTTTGCTAAGATGATAATGACACATGCTAAGATAAGCTTAAACTAGTGGCACAATGACACAACAGTTCACAAATAGACATGTCAGACTCATGTTTATCCAATTATGCCATTTAGCTTGGTTATTGCTTAACACCCAGCAAACAGTATTACAGCTATTTTTAGGACAAGTACAAGTTCAATAGTATAAAAAAACCTATAGAAATAAGGGAAGAGATGAGTCTATCAGATCTACGACTTTTACCTGCAACTGTAAAAATACGGTGATTTCAGTTATATAGTCAGGACAAGTATATAAAAACTTCTTCTTTTTTTTTTTCCAATTAAAATCTTTATTCGAAATCTTTACATTTGTTAGTTAGATAAACATAAAATACCAGTACCTTATCCTGGCGTCGTTAATATTAGTGGCATGTATAGGAATTGTGTTAGTCTTTTTAGTACGATAGTAATACAATTAAGATAGATCAATAAATTCAGTACGTATTTTGAGAGTTATTTCATAATTGTTTCTAATTTTGGTTTATTTATTTACTTCGTTATTCTTTCGTTTTGACCCACGTGTTGGGAGATATGAAAAATCTAAATAAGTATATAAAAATTATATAGAAATAAGGGAAGGAATGTGTTAATTATGACACTACTGATATATCTTCAGATGCAAAAACTGTAAATTAACTTTCGATTTGAACTCCAGTGTTCTTGATCTCAATCACGTACCTGTTTAAATGATCCATCGTATTCACATGAATCTTTACTGGGGCAAATTTTACAACACGAATCCTTTGGTTGTAAAGCTCTATCTGGGTAACATGTCAAAGGCGGGCATGATTCTCTGTCGCAGATAGCAGTCCCATCCTACAAAACAGACAACAAAATGTCACTGACAACAAAACATGCTTTTATAAGATTTTTATTTTTGACATTTATAATACATCGTAAAGATTTCAAAAGTAATTAAGGGGCCATCGTGGTCGTGATCGTATGGTAGTTGGATTTACAACTACCTATACAAACAATGCATACCACCACTAAAGCATGGCGAGATAGACACGAGATACAACATTATGTGATAAAGTTTGTCAGTGACTTGCGACAGGTCGGTGGTTTTCTTTGTGTATTCGGTTTCCTCCACAAATAAAACTAACCACAACTATATAACTGAAATATTGTTAAAAGTGGCGTTAAACACCATAACCCCCTTAAATGTACGCTTAATTCACATCTGTTTTACAAAAAAACAAAGAAAATGACAACACAAATGCTACTACATGTATCTTGGAAATATCAGTGTCTATACGTTTTACAAAAATAAACTTAAAACTTGTATTTCTAATGTTTAGGGACCGACCATTTAACTTGCAGGGGGGGGGGGGCTATGGGGTTTTTTTTCGTTCAGAAATATTTGTTTTCGGACAACACGACAGATAGAAAAAAAAATTCTCCAGAATTTAACATTAGGTTATATGACAAAAACTCTGAATCAGATTATTTTTTTTTTCCTCCACCAAAATCAGAATATTTTTTCAGCAACATTGGGAATCAGAATATTTTTTTTTTAAAAAACCCATAGCCCCTCCCCCCTGGAAGTTAAATGGTCCGTCCCTTATATACACTTGTTGAAAAGTGTTCTGCCACTTGAGTACAGATGACCAGAGACGGTATTGACAATTAAATTTGGTTCAAAGTTGACCATTGTTTCCCTATTATATCTTCCGATCACCTTGTGTACTATTTAACATGTAAATGATGGCTAAGACCATATTAGTGTCTCTTTTTATAGAAGTAGTATTATAAAAATGACAACTTCTGGGAAAAACGAGGAAACGACTTTTGACTGCTACAAGAAAAGCATAAAGAATTGGAAAGGGACGAAATATTTCCCTGTGGGTTAAGCCCTCGGAGCAGTCGCAAAGAATCAAATTAAAGTTTGTGAGTTTGGTGCACTCGATACAATTTCATGTGCAGTTATTTCTAGTAGTTCCTACACCAATTAAACTTGCTAAAATATTTTTGAAATTGACTTTTTATTGTTATATTTTTATAAGTAAATAAAATAAAGAATAAATAAAAAGTAAAAATAAATATAATACAAAAAAAAATGTATAACGAAAATAAGTTACTAAGTAGTATATTCCCTATAGAGCCAGAAGAATTCTGTCTAGCAACAAACACTAATAATCTGTGAACACATTAACTTCCTATACACAAACGAATTGATGTAATGACCATGTGATAAAATGATGTCATCCTCTACTGATGATTTTAAAAAGATAGAAAACATGCATGAGTCAGTTTTACATACCTTTTTAGACAGGTGTTTTTCTAACATTTGTTTTTGATGTGGTGTAATTATGTATGTTTCATATATCAGGTGTCTGCTCGTCATCAACAAATATGTAGACGAAATACATATGTACCTATATTGATCCACAAATATAAAATTTAACAGTACCAGTTTTAGAAACAGGAAGAAAGGCGACCTTCTAACTTTTATTTCCTGTTTTGAGACGAGTACAGAACTTCTTTTGTAACCTGTTTGCATGTTTACTGCCTGTCTATATATGTAGTTGACATATTTCAACATTTAACAAATTTACAAATGTGTTCTGAATTCTAGCTTATAATGGTACACAAATGTAATAATGCCCAAAAGACTCTATTTCATAAAGGGACATTATTCTATGTTACGTACACCTACATTTGTATCACAATAATAGATACCTCTGTCATAAAATGCAATTTGAGGTTAATTTGCATAAACAGCCTACTAGTTTTATGATTTCTTGATAAAAATCGCTATTTTCATATTGTTACAATAAATTTTCATTTTTGATCATTTTAAAGTCTTACCACACATGTACATTTTGTACAGTTTCCTGGCATAAAGATCTGTCCAGTTTTATAAATCTTATTTTGAAAGAAACACCTTCCACCAGGTAAGTTAAATATTCTTCTTTCACCTGTAAACAAGAAGATGAAAGTTAAATAATTACCATTTAGAAGTAACCATAAACAAAAATTAAAATCAGAATAGATAAAACTACAGTCATACTTGCCAATGCAGTCTCGTGTGTTAAAAGGTCATCTTTTTCTTGTCTTGTCTCATAGAAAATTTCATATGAATTGAGCCTCTTTTAAGAGGTTACCTGTATTAAAAGGTAACTTTTTCTTTGTCCCAAATGTGACCTCTTAATACAGGTTTGACTATTCATAATAAAAGTTTGAAGATGCCAAAGGCATAATCAGAATCCGTAAATTGAAGAATAGACAATACAATGGCGAAAGGAAAAATGGTTTGATTTGGTTGGTTTGGTTTATGGTGCTTAACGCCACTTTCAACAATATTTCAGTTATATCGTGGCGGTCAGTTTTATTGGTTGAGGAAGTCAGAGTATCTGGAGAAAACCACCGACCTGTCGCAAGTCACTGACAAACTTTATCACATAATGTTGTATCGAGTACAGGTCGCCAGAGCGGGGTTCAAACTCACAATATCAGTGGTGATAGGCACTGATTACACAGGTAGTTGGAAATCTAACTACCATGCGATCACGATCACGACGGCCCCGCAAAATGACAAAAGGACAAACTATTATCTAGAAAACACTGCACAGAAATCTATGATGTCACTGATGTTCATGTTGTTCGACACTACACAGAAACCTATGATATCACTGATGTTCATGTTGTTCGACACTACACAGAAACCTATGATATCACTGATGTTCATGTTGTTCGACACTACACAGAAACCTATGATATCACTGATGTTCATGTTGTTCGACACTACACAGAAACCTATGATGTCACTGATGTTCATGTTGTTCGACACTACACAGAAACCTATGATGTCACTGATGTTCATGTTGTTCGACACTACACAGAAACCTATGATGTCACTGATGTTCATGTTGTTCGATCTTTGGTTTTCTGTGTAGTGTTTTGTAGATTATTGTTTGTCCTTTTGTCTTCTTTTCTTTTGGCCATTGTGTGTGTATTTTCTATCCTTTCTGAAAATTTAACCCAACAGCACTAGAATTCTCCCTCGACTGGATTTGAACTCACGCCATTGATACACTGTAGCACCAATCGTACTTAGCAGTAGTGAGTATGTCCACCGTTACACACCATAACCCTAACCCAATTACAGGAACGCCGTAATAAAAAAAATTATACCATAACCCTAATCTAATTCAAGGAACGCCGTAATAAAGAAATTATACCAAGGAACAGCTAATAAAGAAATATGACCTAGATTCCGCAGGTTACATGTAACAGGAGCGTCGTCCATTATTTGTGGCTTTGCGAATACATAATAAACAGCGAGCTGGGATTTGAATGGATGTCTGGTATTTTGAGAATACTGTGCTTTTTGCTAGTAAACGAAAAATGAACAAGGGATAAATTTCTATGGGTGATGGGTAGTGGACAAAATTATCTACCACTATTTCACTATTCATTACCTCCCCTACATTTACTTATGACAATACAGTGGTTATGGTTAAGGTGTTTAATGCCACTTTCAACAATTTTTTAGCTATATCGTGTCGGTCATTGACAAACTTTGTCATATAATGCTGTATCGAGTACACCTTGCCATGAGCGGGATTCGAACGCACAACGTTAGTGGTGAAAGGCACTAATTTCATAGGTAGTTGTAAATCCAACTACCATACGATCATGACAACGATGGCCTCTTATGATAATACATATTGTCAGGAGAACGAATTTACAAAATAAAATAGCATAAAATAAAATAAATTTAATATCTTACCCGAACAAACGGCACAACAGGTACCGTTTGGTGTGTAAATGACATCCTTAGGACAGTTAAGAACAGGACAGGCCTGTTTTTGACACACGATACTCCCTTTCTGGAAAAGAATATTATTGGCTATTAATAAAAAATAGTGCTTTTAAATACAAATGTTCATGATTCTATTGGCTTAGAACATGTCATGTGACATTCGGTTAATTCTGATATTGTCTTAATAAAAGTAATTTTGATTTGCTTTTATTTCATTCTTAGCAGCATTTATCATTGGCAGTCTTTTGTGTTGGTTTAAAACTCATATTGACTACTGTACAATTTCACATACCTATTCTACAATAAAACAAACAATTACAGCCTTTCGTATCCGTCAATATGAGTTTGTATGGACCCAACGAACCAATATTGACCTCGTCTTACGGCCTCGCTCAATATTAATTTCTTGTGTCCATAGCAACTCATATCAAATTATTCAAAAGACTATAATTGTATAATATCAAAACACTTATTACAGTGAGTGAATGTTATTTAACGCCAAATTGGCATTTTATACCAGATATATCAGTCAAGAATACGTTGATAAAATGATGATTTCCGCCTTGTAGTAGACCAACAAGCTTAGTTGGATTTCTAAAATGCTAGCTAACTGAAACAACAGTCTGCAGGTAGACATGTTTCTTCACTCGGGGCACATTATCCTGATTCCGAGACAACCGGTCTTTGCTCTTACTCCTTAATGCTGTGTGCTAAGCGGAGTATCAGCAAACTATGAAATGAGTTAAATACATTTAGTAGTTTCATGTCCGATCTTTAATAATATCGGTTGCCAATAGATACTCTATCCATGTTATATATATATATATTACCTGACATAGACATTTGGTACAGGGATCTGTATCCAAAGTAAATGATTCACCATCACTCAATTGTTTTCCTTTGAAAGTACAACCTAAAATACATCGTTGGAAATAATAATAATAATAATAATAATAATAATCAGGTCCATTGAAATGTTAATTATCTAACTGGTTTATATTTCCAAATATCTTTCCTTTTAATTATTTTGAATATCGGAGAGAGAAAAACGCAATTTATTTTTGAGTTGTCGTTCTTACCTCAATGGTGAAAACAATTATATCGAGTCTTGCTTTACACAAACTGAGGAAACGACCATTTAACTTATATAAGGGAAGTGGGCTATCTTTTATTCTGACAAAAAAATATATTGTCTAATTTCATAGAAAAAAAATGATCTGAAAGATGCTAAAAATAAATAATTTGACCAGGCAGCTTTCTTGGGGATTTTGTTTTGTAAAATTTGAAGAAAAATTACCGACTTTTCATGTCAAAAATAATTTTCTTCCACTTCGTAAGAAGACCATTACTACCACTATATTTGTGTTTTCGTATTCGAAGTGTTTCTATGGAAACGGTGGACATCTTGAAAATTCCAAGACTTAAGTATTCAATATCATCTAGGTAAAGGGTCTACAATCCCACAAAAGTACCATGGTAATAAAATTCAAAGTTAAATAACTTCAGATCTTTGAGATTTCCTTCAGATAAGTTGATATGGAGAAGAAGAAAGAAAGAAATATTTATAAAAAGGAAACCGAACGGAAACAATAAATCTCCAAAATCACTTGATGGATTGGAAAATTAGTTTTACTTGTCATATATATAAGCAAATTATACAGCTTGTGACAAAAAACATACAATGAATTCAAAAAGAAAAACAACAAATTTGGGAGCTGGTTTGTCAGTCTGAGAGTCCGATGTCCCCAGTTCCATTGAATGCATCAAAAAGGCGCGAAGCCAAATATCTGTTCGGATATGATTTTTTTTTTTTTTCATAATAGCGAAAATTCAATTATTCAAGAACAATTGAAAGGTCTTTCTACTGATGTATCTTGTATAAACTATTACACATGATGAAGAAGTCATAAAATAGTTTGATAATAAGATATCAAATATGCGGTATCAAACAAACAAACGTTTTACATCTTTTTTCATATTTATCTATATCGATCTTGATTCTGAGTTCAAGCACAAATTAGGATAAAGGTCAAGGTCTATGTATATTGAGTTTTTACAAACAACGGCATCCATCAACTTTTCGAAGGACTCGTCGAAATCTGTGGCTATGTAGTTTCGAATATTTACCAATAATTCATGTTGAAATCAGATTATCTATTATTATCATCTTTGGGAACATTTTTTACCCCCCCCTTTTTTTTTTTTTTTCAAATAATATTGTGTCAAGAAATAACTGATCGCTCAAAAACGTCCATCAATGTTGAATAAAGTCATTTAAAAACTTTTTTTTCACTAACCCGTCGACCACGACAAAAGGCGTCTAACATGTATGAGAACCTATATAAATATTTATTTTAAACAAACTCGTTGATGTAAAGTTTTATATCATTGTTGTAATATACATGTTAAAATGATTATCTCAAAAGTATCAATAACTCTCTCCGTGTGTCTACTCTGAGCTAGACCCAGATTAAGCAGAAAATAGTCTTTGAAATTCCACGTTCATATTTGTAAATAATGTTGTTTGCTTTTTATGCGACGCTTGTTTGCAAAGTAAATGAGACTTTCGTCTCCATGTCATTCAAGTTTTCAAGGAGATCCATTTTATCACTAATGCTGTTTAATTATTTAAATTGGTATAACTTTTTTTTCTTGTCTTTCACTAGTGAAGAACAAATGATTGTATGTTATCTTGATTAATTGACTATTTAATATTTCAGTTGGTTGTCGTCAGCTTAAATGATATTGGAAACCAGTACAACTTCGGACAGGAGAGCAGCACAGAATGTGCTCCCCGTAACATAAAATCATGCATCCACACTAGCGGACACGGGTTACCCGCGGTGCAAAACCACCAACCTTTCCTAAGTTACTAAAACAAACTTTATTATAAAAGGTTCTATCGAGTACACCTCGCCGAGGAAGTGAATCAAGCTGTGCTTATTATTTATGATACACACTCTTTCCTGTTGATAGCGACCACTTCTATAATATTATGCAATAACTTGTATTGTAACATAAATACAATCAAACCTGTCTATGTGGTCACCTCTATTAAGCAGTCACCTGTATTAAAAGGTCACCTTTTTCTTGTCCTGTCATAGAAAAATTCATATGAATTGAACCTCTTTTAAGAGGTCACCTGTCTTATTAGGTCACTTTTTATTGGTCCCAAAGGTGACCTCTTAATACAGGTTTGACTGTACATTCTTTTCCTGTGGTCTTTTTATATACCGTAATGTAAGCAACAACTAAGAAACTATGAAATAATACACGCAGAAACGAGATATTGCCCACTTTAATTCTTGACTGTAGTTTTATTACTATCAGATAGAGAGCCGTGCAATAATCAACGACCCAGATGTGATATTGCATGGCTTCATGTTACAAATTATTTATACCACGGTTTTCCGAGTTAAGCTGTTAAACAATCTCACTCTTGGCATTCAATTGTTTAACCGTTTAACTCGGAAAACCGTGTTATAAATATTACTTGTGTGACATAATTTTTCCATGATTTTTAATTTTTAGGATTTATTTTTAGTTGAAATATATAGGAAAATCAAAGTCAATTTTTATTTGTTGTGTTCAAATTATGTACAAATAAAAATCACTCATAACAACATAATGAGTAAATAAACAATCAAAATATTGACAATTCCGAATGTGTTGGTGTAACATTTGTTAAAATCTATCCAGAAATGACTTCATAATAATTTTTTTAAAACATATGGCTTTGGTTGATTATATAGGGATTTTTTACATTTCCGAATACTTTTGACAGATGACTGTTTTGTATATTATTATTTCTGTTTGCGGTGTATTTTATAATGATTAACCACGTATTTAAGCAAACAACTGTTTTATGTGGTCGTTTTCCAGTTTCCTTTTGTATATGTACATGTAAGTTATTAAAGAGTGTATTACTTGACAATGCTAAAATCCGACACATGGGTTCTTTTTCATTCATAATTTCTTAATCTAAATTTTTTACCATATTGATTAGTGTAGTGCTTACCTTCACATGATCCACAGCACATCCCAGGGGTAGCAACATGATTTGTACAGGGGGTGTAGCACTTCATCTCAGATCTAGTTACAACTCCAGCCTGTGAGAAAAAAAGGAACAATTTTATGAAAAAGGTTCCAAAATTTTCTCTTTTTTTTTTGTCTGTTTTTGCAACAGAACTGAATTTACATATTATCAAAACTAAGGTACATCACCCTCGGGAATAATAGGCAACCATCTCCGATCTTGGCAATCATGTGTATACCCTTTGGTTTTGTTTTTCTTGCTCCCAAAACTTTTAAAGTATCTGGTTTTCCAAGTTATTCCAGAAAAGGGTCGTGTGCAATAGATTAGCTATCTTCATGTATATTAGGGATAGATTTGTTAACAATAGAGAACAGAGAAAATTTGAAAACTTGAAAAATGATGTTTATAAAATGAGATTCAAGTGATAGTTTAAAAACATGACGAGGAAAGGATATATAAAGGCGTGTCCTGCTATCCAATCCTTTTCAGTACTTTTCTGAATAAAATACGTTTAAATTAAATTAAAAACATGATAACAATCCAGAACATATTAACCTCTGTTTTTACTAGTTTTTTTTAAGGCGTAGGTTAACTAACTACAAAAAAATAGTCCCATGTCATAATTAAATAATAGTGCAATTTGTCAATATCACAGAGATCAAATGTTTTACCAAACAAAAACTACCAAAGTGTTTCTTCATATTGATAGTGTTCATACATTGCCATGTAATCGAGATATTAAGTATGCAGTGATGTTCCGAATGCATAAAATCTCATTCGGAATAGACTTATCCTTAAATGTGACTTTTCTCCTAAGACCCATCAGAAGTCTTATATATTATATTACCATTATTGAATAATAATATAACTAGTTTCATAATCATATAGTTGCTTCGTGTGAGAAAAAATTTTCTGGTTCGGGGGGAAAACATACCTTCCCCCCCCCCCTTTTTCACTCCCTCGAAATTAAATGATTGATCCCATCCGAGCGCATTTGGTTTGGACGCCTTGCTAAAAATGAAAAGTTCTCTCCTTAAAAATGATACAAATGAAACTTGAAGGAACAAGAGACAAATTGCTATTTAAGAATGTCAATCTTTTAAACACAAATACTTTTAAAAATTTTAATTAAGTTTAAATTGCAAGTCCTCAGCCTTTTCAAGCTTAAAAGATCTCTTAAATGACCAGAGAAAGAAAGGAAAACAATCACTTTAAAGTGTCTCTAACCTCTAAATTGACAGGGGGTGTTTTGTCAAGTCAAACAGTAGTTATTAATAGGAGGGTCAGTGAAAGTAATTTTCACGAAGTTTGATTTTTCAGTAATTAAACTGAATGGTATTATAAAGAGGGCTTTGGTCTTATGCACGGTTAATTAAGAATGGGATATGTCCAGTTTGAAAGCCTTTTGTTAAAGACCTGATGTTAAAGGGGGTTTGACTCATAGACTAGCTATGTGTCATTAACTTTGTGTCCTTCAAATTGCAAAACAAATTACATTCTAGATTTCTGAGATAAGCTGCTTGTTAATTTCAGACACACTTTTATATTTTGTTAAAAATAAAGGGGGTGAGGTGTGAGTGAATGTGAAACAAAATATATCTGATACGCGCATAAATGTCAACAGGTATGGAACTTGGCTTCGGCTAGGAACATTAAAATCTATCATATTTGGATGGTGGCAAAATATCGAAAGAAACAACAGGAGATGCCTCCTTTGTGAAACAAATGACATCGGAAATGAATTCCATTATATTTTACAATGCCAATACTTTGAGCAAATCATTAAGAACCTCATCCCAAGTTACTTTAGAAAAAAGGACAAATATTTTTAAAATTTAAACACATTACGACTGTAAGCTAAAAAACAAATATTTGAAAATTATGTAATATGATGAAAGTCATAAATGAAGGTGTATGTGCTCCATTTATATTTCCCTGTAACGTATATACATTTTTTTTCAATTGTTTTTGTAATGGTTTATTATCAAAACCAATGATTAATATTTTTAGTTTTCTAGTAGTCTACCGAGACCAGCGTATTGCTAGCACAATAATCAGGCGTGGATGTAGAGTCTGGTGTACTGCAAATATCTAAAGTCAAAATGGCTCTAAATTTCTCAAATATCTTTTTGTATTTTAACAAAGAGAAAATCAGAAGTAATGACATAGCTCTTCTATTAATGTTTTTTAATCTCGCACTGTGAGTGTGAGACGGTCCCAAGTTATGGCCAATTATAAATATATGGATTCAATTAAATGTATTTGTTTTACTCATTTTACGATCAATGTATCGCTTACATGTAACAATCGTCAAACATTGCTAAAACGAACACTAATTAGTATTTAGACTAAACTATAATCAAAAATTAATTGCGTGTTCTGATTTTTATTTTTTTTATTTTGAATGAGCGAGCGATATTTGTTTATTCCATACATGCACGTGTGTATTTATAAATCATTAGAGTAACCAAAAATATTGTAATTATACAACGTATTTTATTCATTTTTATACGACCGCAAAATTTTGGCGGTCGTATTATGGTATTGGTGCGTCGTCGGTCGTCGTCATATTTGTTTTGTGTCTTTCCGTCTGTAGACACAATATATGTTTTCACAATAACTTGAGTTCTATTTGAACGATCTAACTTAAATTTTAACACAATGTTTCTTGGTACAGAATGAAGATCCGGATTGATGTTAAGGGTTCTAGCACCATCCTTTAAAAAAACAAGAGGTTCCAAAACGCCAAGCAGATGCTCCCAGGAGCCAGTATCACTCAACAGGACTTCTTATCATGGATTTAAATTTGATAATTAATTAGAGGATCAAAAATGCAGTTAATTAGTACAGGATAGTCTCTAAAAATAAGATTTGATCTTACAACAAAATCATAATTACGTGCCAATATGGCGTTTTCTTGTTTTTTGTATGAGGAGTGCTTATTTTTCAACTGATTTTAATGATTTCATATCTATTCCTGTTTCAAATTTTCAATTTACATGTAGTTGTTGATTTGTTACAGCTCTTACCATTCGCGCGAGATTAAAATTGAATAAAAAGGAATAAACACCACAGATTTTTTATTTGTGTTTAAAGTTGGATTTTACTGGGTTTGTTTTTATCGAAATTCCTAAGGAAATTCGTTCCTATGCATTTCAATCAAATTCTACCAATAGTGAATTAATCATTTTGCCGGACGATAATCATTTCCAGCGTAGGTAGAATCCCTTGTAGATCTTGCTGTGGTTTTATCATGCTCTGCCCAGGGAACCTATTCATTAACTCATTTTATGTAATTTAACGAGCTGTTCTGCCTTTTTAAAACATAAAATTCGGCAAAAATAGGATAAATGGAGCATAAAATTGTTGAAAAAAGCTATAAAATGTTAGGAACAAAACAAATACATATATATATAAAATGGAAATTTGAAGAATAATTATGAAAAATAGGATATTAATATGAGGTGGCCTAATGTAAGTAACAAAAATTACATTAAAGAAAACGTCAATTATCGTATATAGTTAATGTATAATTTTTACTTTTAAAAATTAAAGAAATGGAAATGGATAAGTACAAAATGGCATATCTACCCACAAGTCATTCGTGAAGGACAAATGGGTTAAATATGTTATTATGGCGAGGAACCTGTTACAGTTATTGAATTAAGAGTCTTGATGTATTTTTTCTCTCTCTCAAAATGTAGGGCTATGATTAATTTTTTTTTTCAAAATGTAGACCTATTTATTCATATATTAAAAATGTGATAATCATCCAGTCATTTCTATTGCATTTATAAAATACCGTCGATGGTTAGGGTTATGGTGTTTAACGCCACTTTCAACAATATTTCTGTTATATCGTGGTAGTCAGTATTATTGGTGGAGAAAACCGGAGGACCCGGAGAAAACCGGAGGACCCGGAGAAGACCAAACCGTCAAGTAGAAAATATATTTGACTTTAATCGTCAATATTATTATGCATTTTTTTTATTTTTATTTTTTTGCATGTTTTATGTTTTTATTCACACCACTGGATCGATAACTGTGCTGGTGGACTATTAGTCCCCGGTAGTATCATCAGTCATTTAGTAATGGGTAAGGGCTAGGATTATGGTGTTTTTAACACCACTTTCAACAATATTTCAGTTTTATCGTGACGGTCAGTTTTATTGGTGGAGGAAACCGAAGTATCCGGAGAAAACTTCCCACCTGCCGCAAATCACTGGCAAACTTCATCACATAATGCTGTATCGAGTACACCTCGCCATGAGCGGGATTCGAACTCACAACTACCATACGATCACGACCACGATGTCCTATATCATTAAGTTAATGTTTCGGATTTGACATAATTCTATGAGATATATTTATTATTGAAAGTTACAGTTGTTAAATAATTCAATTATTATAATTAAAACCAGGATTCACATCTTTCTGGCAAATGAAAACCTTGGCCAATTTTTTTTATTTTTTTTTTATTTTATTTTTGCTCACGAAATATTTTCTATTCTTTGCAATATTCTAAATATGAGGATACCTGATGAAAGTCAAGAGCAGAAACGCGTCGTGCGCACTAAATTATATATCTACCTTTCTTTTTACTATCAAATTCAAATTCAAATTCAAAATGTTATTGTCATTAAACAATACAGTTTGTGACAATTATACAAATTATACAAATAAACATGTAACAAAGAGAACCTAAAATCGACATTTTCAAGTAAACAATTTAGGAGTCCTCTGTCCTCGGTTCTAATGACTTTTTTAAAAAGGAACCCAGTTTATTTACTTGAGATGGTGTTGATGGGTTTAAAATATATGAAAGTTTTTCTGATTCTGATAAGTTATTAAAAATTTGATTTTCGTTGTTCAGAATGTTTAAAAAAGAAGACCTCAATTCAGAATTTATCGTGCAATGTAAAAGAAAATGTTTCTCGTTTTATCTATACACTTACAGTGTGAGCATAAACGTTGCTCTCTCGGAATATTTAAATGTCTCCCCTTTTCTATTAATAGGTTGTGTTCACTAATTCTAAGCTTTATTATTAGCTTTCTGTATTCAAAATTAGATATAGATAAGTAACTTTCCACTGATAAATTTTGTTTTAAATTTGAGAATAAATATAATTTACTTTTTTGGTATTATCACTTGGTCGATGCATCTGCTGGTGGACTTATTAGTCCCCAAAGGAGGTCAAATAATTTTACGTCTTGTTTGGATAAAAAAAAAAGCTAAGGGCTTAAAAATTCGAAATCTTACCCTACAGTGCAGTGTTACACAAGGATCATCGGCTTCGACCCAAGTCTGACCACTGTCAAAGGTTTTCCCTTGATACTGACAACGCTTGCACACTTCACAACACTGTTTTGTTTGCCACGGATTATCAAACAATATCATATAACAACCTTCTAGACTTCTACAAACTTCTCGTTCACAAGCCACTTCACCGTTCTGAAAATAAACAACATGTCAATTTAAAAATCAGGACCTAAAATACACAGTACAATAAGGGTTAGGGTTATGGTGTTTAACGTCACTTTCAACAATATTTCATTTATATCGTGACGTTCAGTTTTATTTGTGGAGGAAACTGGAGTACCCGGAGAAAACCACCGACCTGTCGCAAGTCACTGACAAACTTTATCACATAGCCTTGTATCGAGTGCACCTAGCCATGATCGGGATTCGAACTCACAACTTTAGTGATGATAGGCACTGATTGTACAGGTAGTAACTGACTGTTGTAAATCCAACTACCATACGATAACGACCACGAGGACCCCTGTACAATAAGGGCCTAAAATACACAGTAACGATAACGACCACGATGACCCCTGTACAATAAGGGCCTAAAATACACAGTAACGATAACGATCACGAGGACCTCTGTACAATAAGGGCCTAAAATACACAGTAACGATAACGACCACGATGACCCCTGTACAATAAGGGCCTAAAATACACAGTAACGATAACGACCACGATGACCCCTGTACAATAAGGGCCTAAAATACACAGTAATGATAACGACCACGATGACCCCTGTACAATAAGGGCCTAAAATACACAGTAACGATAACGATCACGAGGACCTCTGTATAATAAGGGCCTAAAATACACAGTAACGATAACGACCACGAGGACCTCTGTATAATAAGGGCCTAAAATACACAGTAACGATAACGACCACGAGGACCCCTGTACAATAAGGGCCTAAAATACACAGTAATGATAACGACCACGATGACCCCTGTACAATAAGGGCCTAAAATACACAGTAACGATAACGACCACGAGGACCCCTGTACAATAAGGGCCTAAAATACACAGTAACGATAACGACCACGATGACCCCTGTACAATAAGGGCCTAAAATACACAGTAACGATAACGACCACGAGGACCTCTGTACAATAAGGGCCTAAAATACACAGTAACGATAACGATCACGAGGACCTCTGTATAATAAGGGCCTAAAATACACAGTAACGATAACGACCACGAGGACCTCTGTATAATAAGGGCCTAAAATACACAGTAACGATAACGACCACGAGGACCCCTGTACAATAAGGGCCTAAAATACACAGTAATGATAACGACCACGATGACCCCTGTACAATAAGGGCCTAAAATACACAGTAACGATAACGACCACGAGGACCCCTGTACAATAAGGGCCTAAAATACACAGTAATGATAACGACCACGATGACCCCTGTACAATAAGGGCCTAAAATACACAGTAACGATAACGACCACGAGGACCCCTGTACAATAAGAGCCTAAAATACACAGTAACGATAACGACCACGAGAACCCCTGTACAATAAGGGCCTAAAATACACAGTAATGATAACGACCACGATGACCCCTGTACAATAAGGGCCTAAAATACACAGTAACGATAACGACCACGAGGACCCCTGTACAATAAGGGCCTAAAATACACAGTAACGATAACGACCACGATGACCCCTGTACAATAAGGGCCTAAAATACACAGTAACGATAACGACCACGATGACCCCTGTACAATAAGGGCCTAAAATACACAGTAACGATAACGACCACGAGGACCTCTGTACAATAAGGGCCTAAAATACACAGTAACGATAACGACCACGATGACCCCTGTACAATAAGGGCCTAAAATACACAGTAACGATAACGACCACGATGACCCCTGTACAATAAGGGCCTAAAATACACAGTAACGATAACGACCACGAGGACCTCTGTACAATAAGGCCCTAAAATACACAGTAACGATAACGACCACGAGGACCTCTGTACAATAAGGGCCTAAAATACACAGTAACGATAACGACCACGAGGACCTCTGTACAATAAGAGCCTAAAATACACAGTAACGATAACGACCACGATGACCCCTGTACAATAAGGGCCTAAAATACACAGTAACGATAACGACCACGATGACCCCTGTACAATAAGGGCCTAAAATACACAGTAACGATAACGACCACGAGGACCTCTGTACAATAAGGGCCTAAAATACACAGTAACGATAACGACCACGAGGACCTCTGTACAATAAGAGCCTAAAATACACAGTAACGATAACGACCACGATGACCCCTGTACAATAAGGGCCTAAAATACACAGTAACGATAACGACCACGAGGACCTCTGTACAATAAGAGCCTAAAATACACAGTAACGATAACGACCACGATGACCCCTGTACAATAAGGGCCTAAAATACACAGTAACGATAACGACCACGAGGACCTCTGTACAATAAGGGCCTAAAATACACAGTAACGATAACGATCACGAGGACCCCTGTACAATAAGGGCCTAAAATACACAGTAACGATAACGACCACGATGACCCCTGTACAATAAGGGCCTAAAATACACAGTAACGATAACGACCACGAGGACCTCTGTACAATAAGGGCCTAAAATACACAGTAACGATAACGATCACGAGGACCTCTGTATAATAAGGGCCTAAAATACACAGTAACGATAACGACCACGAGGACCTCTGTATAATAAGGGCCTAAAATACACAGTAACGATAACGACCACGAGGACCCCTGTACAATAAGGGCCTAAAATACACAGTAATGATAACGACCACGATGACCCCTGTACAATAAGGGCCTAAAATACACAGTAACGATAACGACCACGAGGACCTCTGTATAATAAGGGCCTAAAATACACAGTAACGATAACGACCACGAGGACCCCTGTACAATAAGGGCCTAAAATACACAGTAATGATAACGACCACGATGACCCCTGTACAATAAGGGCCTAAAATACACAGTAACGATAACGACCACGAGGACCCCTGTACAATAAGGGCCTAAAATACACAGTAACGATAACGACCACGATGACCCCTGTACAATAAGGGCCTAAAATACACAGTAACGATAACGACCACGAGGACCTCTGTACAATAAGGGCCTAAAATACACAGTAACGATAACGACCACGAGGACCTCTGTACAATAAGGGCCTAAAATACACAGTAATGATAACGACCACGATGACCCCTGTACAATAAGGGCCTAAAATACACAGTAACGATAACGACCACGATGACCCCTGTACAATAAGGGCCTAAAATACACAGTAACGATAACGACCACGAGAACCCCTGTACAATAAGGGCCTAAAATACACAGTAACGATAACGACCACGAGAACCCCTGTACAATAAGGGCCTAAAATACACAGTAACGATAACGACCACGAGGACCCCTGTACAATAAGGGCCTAAAATACACAGTAACGATAACGACCACGAGGACCCCTGTATAATAAGGGCCTAAAATACACAGTAACGATAACGACCACGAGGACCCCTGTACAATAAGGGCCTAAAATACACAGTAACGATAACGACCACGAGAACCCCTGTACAATAAGGGCCTAAAATACACAGTAACGATAACGACCACGAGGACCCCTGTACAATAAGGGCCTAAAATACACAGTAACGATAACGACCACGATGACCCCTGTACAATAAGGGCCTAAAATACACAGTAACGATAACGACCACGAGGACCCCTGTATAATAAGGGCCTAAAATACACAGTAACGATAACGACCACGAGGACCCCTGTACAATAAGGGCCTAAAATACACAGTAACGATAACGACCACGAGAACCCCTGTACAATAAGGGCCTAAAATACACAGTAACGATAACGACCACGAGGACCCCTGTACAATAAGGGCCTAAAATACACAGTAACGATAACGACCACGAGGACCCCTGTATAATAAGGGCCTAAAATACACAGTAACGATAACGACCACGAGGACCCCTGTACAATAAGGGCCTAAAATACACAGTAACGATAACGACCACGAGGACCTCTGTACAATAAGGGCCTAAAATACACAGTAACGATAACGACCACGAGGACCTCTGTACAATAAGGGCCTAAAATACACAGTAACGATAACGACCACGAGGACCCCTGTACAATAAGGGCCTAAAATACACAGTAACGATAACGACCACGAGGACCCCTGTACAATAAGGGCCTAAAATACACAGTAACGATAACGACCACGAGGACCTCTGTACAATAAGAGCCTAAAATACACAGTAACGATAACGACCACGAGAACCCCTGTACAATAAGGGCCTAAAATACACAGTAACGATAACGACCACGATGACCCCTGTACAATAAGGGCCTAAAATACACAGTAACGATAACGACCACGAGGACCTCTGTATAATAAGGGCCTAAAATACACAGTAACGATAACGACCACGAGGACCTCTGTACAATAAGGGCCTAAAATACACAGTAACGATAACGACCACGAGGACCCCTGTACAATAAGGGCCTAAAATACACAGTAACGATAACGACCACGAGGACCCCTGTACAATAAGGGCCTAAAATACACAGTAACGATAACGACCACGAGGACCTCTGTACAATAAGAGCCTAAAATACACAGTAACGATAACGACCACGAGAACCCCTGTACAATAAGGGCCTAAAATACACAGTAACGATAACGACCACGATGACCCCTGTACAATAAGGGCCTAAAATACACAGTAACGATAACGACCACGATGACCCCTGTACAATAAGGGCCTAAAATACACAGTAACGATAACGACCACGAGGACCTCTGTACAATAAGAGCCTAAAATACACAGTAACGATAACGACCACGAGGACCTCTGTACAATAAGGGCCTAAAATACACAGTAACGATAACGACCACGATGACCCCTGTACAATAAGGGCCTAAAATACACAGTAACGATAACGACCACGAGGACCTCTGTACAATAAGGGCCTAAAATACACAGTAACGATAACGACCACGATGACCCCTGTACAATAAGGGCCTAAAATACACAGTAACGATAACGACCACGATGACCCCTGTACAATAAGGGCCTAAAATACACATTAACGATAACGACCACGATGACCCCTGTACAATAAGGGCCTAAAATACACAGTAACGATAACGACCACGATGACCCCTGTACAATAAGGGCCTAAAATACACAGTAACGATAACGACCACGATGACCCCTGTACAATAAGGGCCTAAAATACACAGTAACGATAACGACCACGAGGACCTCTGTACAATAAGGGCCTAAAATACACATTAACGATAACGACCACGACGACCCCTGTACAATAAGGGCCTAAAATACACAGTAACGATAACGACCACGAGGACCCCTGTACAATAAGGGCCTAAAATACACAGTAACGATAACGACCACGAGGACCTCTGTACAATAAGAGCCTAAAATACACAGTAACGATAACGACCACGATGACCCCTGTACAATAAGGGCCTAAAATACACATTAACGATAACGACCACGAGGACCTCTGTACAATAAGGGCCTAAAATACACAGTAACGATAACGACCACGAGGACCCCTGTACAATAAGGGCCTAAAATAAACAGTAACGATAACGACCACGAGGACCCCTGTACAATAAGGGCCTAAAATACACAGTAACGATAACGACCACGAGGACCCCTGTACAATAAGGGCCTAAAATACACAGTAACGATAACGACCACGAGGACCTCTGTACAATAAGAGCCTAAAATACACAGTAACGATAACGACCACGAGAACCCCTGTACAATAAGGGCCTAAAATACACAGTAACGATAACGACCACGATGACCCCTGTACAATAAGAGCCTAAAATACACAGTAACGATAACGACCACGAGGACCCCTGTATAATAAGGGCCTAAAATACACAGTAACGATAACGACCACGATGACCCCTGTACAATAAGGGCCTAAAATACACAGTAACGATAACGACCACGATGACCCCTGTACAATAAGGGCCTAAAATACACAGTAACGATAACGACCACGAGGACCTCTGTATAATAAGGGCCTAAAATACACAGTAACGATAACGACCACGAGAACCCCTGTACAATAAGGGCCTAAAATACACAGTAACGATAACGACCACGAGAACCCCTGTACAATAAGGGCCTAAAATACACAGTAACGATAACGACCACGAGGACCTCTGTACAATAAGAGCCTAAAATACACAGTAACGATAACGACCACGAGAACCCCTGTACAATAAGGGCCTAAAATACACAGTAACGATAACGACCACGATGACCCCTGTACAATAAGAGCCTAAAATACACAGTAACGATAACGACCACGAGGACCCCTGTACAATAAGGGCCTAAAATACACAGTAACGATAACGACCACGATGACCCCTGTACAATAAGGGCCTAAAATACACAGTAACGATAACGACCACGATGACCCCTGTACAATAAGGGCCTAAAATACACAGTAACGATAACGACCACGAGGACCTCTGTATAATAAGGGCCTAAAATACACAGTAACGATAACGACCACGATGACCCCTGTACAATAAGGGCCTAAAATACACAGTAACGATAACGACCACGATGACCCCTGTACAATAAGGGCCTAAAATACACAGTAACGATAACGACCACGAGGACCTCTGTACAATAAGAGCCTAAAATACACAGTAACGATAACGACCACGATGACCCCTGTACAATAAGGGCCTAAAATACACAGTAACGATAACGACCACGATGACCCCTGTACAATAAGGGCCTAAAATACACAGTAACGATAACGACCACGATGACCCCTGTACAATAAGGGCCTAAAATACACAGTAACGATAACGACCACGATGACCCCTGTACAATAAGGGCCTAAAATACACAGTAACGATAACGACCACGATGACCCCTGTACAATAAGGGCCTAAAATACACAGTAACGATAACGACCACGAGGACCTCTGTACAATAAGGGCCTAAAATACACAGTAACGATAACGACCACGAGGACCTCTGTATAATAAGAGCCTAAAATACACAGTAACGATAACGACCACGAGGACCTCTGTACAATAAGGGCCTAAAATACACAGTAACGATAACGACCACGATGACCCCTGTACAATAAGGGCCTAAAATACACAGTAACGATAACGACCACGAGGACCTCTGTACAATAAGGGCCTAAAATACACAGTAACGATAACGACCACGAGGACCTCTGTACAATAAGGGCCTAAAATACACAGTAACGATAACGACCACGAGGACCCCTGTACAATAAGGGCCTAAAATACACAGTAACGAAAACGACCACGAGGACCCCTGTACAATAAGGCCCTAAAATACACAGTAAAACTAAGGAACTCAAATACACAGTATAATTAAGGACCTGAATTACACAGTAAAAAAAAGGCCCCAAATAATTTTAAAAAAAAACATTAAAAAAAAAAACAGAACTTACATTTACATTTTACAACAATAGAGAGTTTTCTGGAAAATACACCGAAAAATGAGGACTCCTAACCGACCCTTTTAATACAATACTGTTAATTTATTAATGTAAAATTAGCTTTACGAGAAGTTTGGAAAATAGTCAAAATTCCCTCTAGATAGATTTTGGTATAGATTTATTTCGACTTTATTATAAACCCTAACACTCTCCCATCCCAACCCGACCAACCCCATCCCCCTACCCACCTACACACACCTTTTTAGTAATACAATCTGATAAGTGAGTGAAATGTAGTTTAACGCCAACTCCATCATGGGCAGGTTTGATTAATGGAATGTTTCAATAAATATATAATATTGATGAAGTCACTATGTAAGGAGTTTATTTAATGTCTAGTAACCTGCATGACGAATTCAGTAAGAATAATTTAAGATTTCAAAGGGAGGTAATCTGAAGACGTAAACATTAAAGAAGCACAGACAATGCAACATTAGACCAAAAGATAAAGGACAAAAAGATAAACAATGATCTACAAAATGCTACAGAGAAAACTTAACATTGAGCAACGCGAATCTGAATGGAAAATTTAGTAACCTGGTATGATGGATTTAATGGGTTTAGTAACATTATTTTCATGTATTTGCGAGTGAGTGAGTGAGGGAGGGAGGGAGGGAGGGAGTGAGGGAGGGAGTGAGTGAGGGAGTGAGTGAGTGAGTGAGTGAGTGAGTGAGTGAGTGAGTGAGTGAGTGAGTGAGTGAGTGAGTGAGTGAGTGAGTGAGTGAGTGAGTATTGTTGCTTAACGCCAACGAAGCAATTTTTTAGCTATATCATGGCGAGAACAAGTTAATTTTCAATGTGATAATGATGGTATCCGCTTAGTACTAGACCAACACGCTTTTTACCTATTGACCACTTTTTGTCAAAGTTTGGACTGAAACAACAGTTCGCGGATAGACATGTCTCCCCACTCGGACACATTAGCCTGATTCCGAGCCAACCAGTTTTTGCTCTTTCTCCTTAGTGCTGCCTGCTTATCGGAGAAACAACAAATACTAATTTTATAGTCTTTGGTTTGACTCTATCGGGGCTCGAACCAACGATCTACTGCACTCGAGGCGAGCACACTAACCATTACACCATCGACGCGGTTACAATGCGATTATACAATCGTTTGACATCAAATATCATAGCTGTTAAAGGATATCCTATAAGTACACGTAATATTAAACCTTTTGTGAAATATTTTATCGTAATTATGCAAATTATCAAAAAATGTGTCATAAAATATTTGACAATCTATTCATGTATGTTAATTTTTTAAACATTTCACATCTTACAATAAGTAGAAAATGTAAACTCTTGTATTCAAGCAGGCTTTTTAGAGTGTTAGTTTCGAATAAAATATAATGGACGCTTCATCTTGATTATACAAAGTGTACATTAATAAGCACACATAATAATGATAAATGACAAAAATATTACCAAAAATTTATGAACGCATAAAATTAAGAGTATTTATTAGACACTAATGCTTATATTTCTGAGTTTTCATCAAAAAAATTGTCGTAAATTAAGACATTTATAAAAATAAATATGGTTATTAATTCAGAATTTCAAAATGGACCTTACTAATAATAAATCATAAAGACGAAAATAAATGGACGAGACTGAACCGGGTATTTGAAGATTAATTATGGACGTAACAATGAAACTGTATCTTATATTTGTATCAAGTCTTTGGTGGTCTTTTGTCATATAGTCTCTGTCTGTAGGGTAAGGGGGCGGGGTCGGGGTATTCATCTCACAGAACGATTAACGGTTTTGACATATTTGGTATGAAAGCTTTAGACATTTACAATGCAAATGTTTGAAGAATAAAATAATTGAAGGTACTGTGCAAATCTAAATTAGCTTTTCAGATAAGTACATATAAAAATATATGTTTGGTAAAATTGTATAAATTTGTGTTGAATTGAAATGGAGTTACCAAAAAAGGGCGTAAAATGATGTTCTTATCGTCACGCCCATTTGTTTTATGCCAGTGTATTTATTTTTGTTAATATTTCGGAGTTTAAGCCAAACTTCATGATGCATATCACAGTTTTAAGTATAACGATGCCGTTATTATACATGACGGGTGAAATGATTGGAGCAGAAGACGCTGACCTTATAGCACCGGTCTTACGTTATAAAACTGTCAAGTATGAGTTTCGTATTCCAGAATCATCCAATCAGAATATTGTATATACAGGATTAAACGTTTGATTTGCCGTTATTTCCAGTGCGAGTACAAAATCGTACTCGGAAAGTTTAATGCCGGAAATGTCTTGCTTCAACGGTCATCATTTTTTTCGAGTGCTTGAAGAAGAAAAAAAACAATCAGAGCACTGTATTCAATATATAAATTGTTCTGCTTGGACGATTTTGGAGTACAAGTACGAATTTTGTTCTTAAAGGGTTTATGACCAAAAAGTCTCACTCCCTTTTCCGACAGTGTGGTATTTTGGGTTTTTTTCATCTTATTATTCTATACATGTAGTTATGAAAAGAAAGTTCCAAGTCCAATTTCAGCAAAACGAGCAACCACCTCTCACCTCTCACCTCAAATCATTGAACACAAAAAAACTACTACATATGACAAGTTGGAAATCCATGTTCTTGCTTGGTACAGTCAAAAAAATGTGACGGGTTAAACTAGGAAATATGATCACAACCCTATAATTTGATTGATTGATTGATTGATTGATTGATTGATTGATTGATTGATTGATTGATTGATTGATTGATTGATTGATTGATTGATTGATTGATTGATTGATGCGTGAACAAATTTTGATAACAACATATAGGGGGTGTTAAGTCATTTTTTAGTCTTTTTTTTAAGCTCCTGTGTTGACGATCTTGGAGTTTGAGTACAAAAAACGTACTCGAAAGTCTCACAAACTGTTTTTGTTGAGGTTGGTTCTGTAAGATCTTTTTTATTTTCATTTCTGTTTTCATTAATATTATCGTTCAGTTGTTTTGTTTTGTCCATCCGGATTAACATTTTTCAAGTTCTACTGTTCCCTCCCGCGGTTATCCTAAAGGTTTTTTGTCTGTAAAATTGGTCTCCTCGTTTAAAAAACTGTCAATTTCAGCCATATTTCAGCTACACGGTGGCGTCAATACAATAATTTATTAACAATTTATTATTTTTTTAAATACAAATTAAAATATAATAAACCACTGATGCAAATCGTAAATAAAAAATATTTAGTATAATTAATAAATAGACATTACAAACAGGAATATAAATAATAAAAACAAACTAATTTGTCTATAGACATTACATTTGTCAAGACATTCATTAAAGTTTAGTCAAGAGGGCGGTATTTTATTTTTTATAGATTATTTAATGGCCGTTATAGTCTTACAACAGTCTGTACTCAATAAAACTTCTTTAAACGGTTTGTGTAAGTACTTAATCAGTGTATTGACATCGTAATATATGTTAAGATAGAAAAAAAAAGCTAAGACGAGGTACCAAAATAGTTAGAAATAAAAACGCACATTAAAATAAATAGATTAGGTTGGATTTTTTTCTAAATACCAGTTATTCATAATTGTGTTATCTAGGAGAAATATACTGTTAATGTACTACGGTCTGGCTTAATCTGAATGAAAGCATGATTTAGTTCTCCCCAGCAGAGCCTCGATCTGAGGTTAGACAAGGACGTCGACTTACTTGTTTACTTTCTGTCATTTAATAGTTTTTAAACTAGTTATCAATGGCAATATAATGGCTTTGTCAGGCGCTGGCCGACGGGTCGCTATTATACATGGAAAGGTTTAGCCGTCGTACAGTCTGGACACAGAGAAAAAATAACTTCTCTTAATATTTATGATACAACTTTCACATAATTCGGTAGTTCAGGTAATTGTATGAACGTTACGTGTATATAAACTTTATAGCCCCCCAAAAATTTGTGTGGTTCAATATTGAAAAATTTTATTTGATAAAAATAACATATTCTCCAATAAATTTCAGAACGTGGACTAAATTGAACTGGGTTTTATTCATACTTTCTATAATTAAACGCGTCGTGGACAAAAAGGGACTGACATTTCACTTTTATGGTGTGTGGAGAGGGGTATGTTTTATTTTGTTTTTTTTTATTTCGCCGCATTATTCAAAAAAATATAAATTGTCCTGAAAGATGCCCAAAAAAATAATTAATACATTTGATCCTGCAGTTTGCAATGAGAAATTTTTGGCATAATTTGACAAATTACTGATTTTTCATGACAAGAATTTCTGGGTATTCGGGAGAAAACAAAAACATATCACCCGCCAACCCCGGTCCCTTAATTACGATATCTAAAATAGTGTACATCTTTATTCATAATGGTGTATAGTTGTCAATTTATGAAAGTAAATAGAAATTCAAACCTTGATATGATTTATAAATATTTATGTAATTTTCATTGTTTTTAACATAATATTCAGGCTTAACATTAAAATGCGTGAACGTTTACCAACAAGAACAAAACAAACAAAAACACCGGGCACTCGGATATATCAAAAGTGAACGATTGATTGATTGATTGATTGATTCGTTGATTGGCGTTTAACGCCAACTTTAGCAGTGAACGAACGAACAATTGTTTTATGTAGATGTTTTAGAGAACGACAACTTGTTTTTAGGGAGAGGTGGATGGTAGTGCTGTGTTGTTGTGTTTTTTTTTTATTTCTGTCGCTAAATTTTGTTATTTTTTTTAATTAATTAACCTGAAAGATGCAAAAATATATAATCTGACCCTGTAGACTAAGGGAGATATGTTGGTAGAACAAAATTGACCGATTTTTCATGTCCAATAAAGAAATAATCCTATTCTTATTTCGTGTGAAAAAAAATCTGGCTCGGCGGGGCAAATATACCCTCTAAAAGTTACATGGTCGGGTCTTGATGGTACCAGTCTATTCTATAATACTTGATGGTACCAGTCTATTTTATAATAGAAGGTTTCTAGTACGTCTTAAATTTCAAAGAATGTCGTCTTATAACAAGGGTCATACAACAAGATTAAATATATACATCTTGTATACAATACCGAGAAAGTGACTACAAATTAATGGATAAAGGTCTAAACAATTTATAACCCTGTCCTTATCATTTGTAAACATTCTTCTGTAAATTTACACAAATAATTTTGTTTACTTTCATATTAAAACGATCATTTATAACTGAACAACGACCTAAAATAAACAAAATGGCGGAGTATCAAACATGTAATCCGACTCGTGCCGGAGATTAACGATTACTTACGATTGTTGTCAGAGCAGACATAAAGATAACAATGAAAACAAAAATTCTCATCATAACTAAATTAATGTACATTTTACAATTTTATTTTTATAAGTCAATTTAAAATTAACACGAAATTTTCTCAATTTGATAATTGCAGAAAAAATTCATTCAAATTTACAAGAATTATTAAAAGAAAGTTTATACAGTGATGGCCAGCAATTTCACTAACATCAACAAAACGAACAATCGCCTCTCATCAAAACTGACTGAACACAAGACAAGACCACGATATATGACGTTGGAAATCCAAGTCTTGTCTTATGACAGGCACACAAATGTGACAGGGTTAAACCTGTTAATGGAACCCCAACTTTCACCTCTTGATAACGGCTGGATCAAGAAGTTGTTTCAAAAATAGACACGTTAATTCGATTTTCAAAAAACGATATTAACTGCAAACATATAAAGTTTTATCTTTAATAGAGATAATAAATCTATAATTCATAATGCATATCATAAAATACAATGCTGTTAATTTTTATGTTTATTATAGTTAAAGAAGCCCTTGCGTTTGTCCATATTATTATTTTTTTTTATTGTTGCCCATTTTAATAACAACATACGATACACACATCATTTCATTGAAAATTAACTTGTTCTCGCCATACCATGATATAACTGAAAACTGAAATTGCTGAGTTGGCGTTAAACAACAATCACTAACTCACTCACATTTACCTCCATCTAAGAATTCCATGCTAATTTTACCAAGCGAAGCCCTTGCGTTTGTCCATAGTACTTTTTTTGAAAATTTTCACACAAGTTTAATGATTTAAGATGCAAACATTTTAATTGTATATCAGGGGTCGTTGTGGTCATGATCGTAAAGCAGTTTGATTTACAACTACCTGTGCAATTAGTCCCTATTACCACTAAAGTTGTGAGTTCGAGTCCCGATCATGGCGAGGTGTACTCGATACAACTAATGTGATAAAGTTTGTCAGTGACTTGCGGAAGGTCGGTGGTTTTCTCCGGGTATTCCGAATTTTCAACCAATAAAACTGACCACCACGATAAAGCTGAAATATTGTTGAAAGTGGCGTTAACCACCATACCTCTAGCACTAACCCAAACATATGTGACCGAGTCAAGTTCATCAGTGATAAGAATAAAAAACAAAAAATACTACACTGTCCACTGGGGTAAAGCTGATGACCGTAACTGTAATTACGGACATCCCAAGATGGCGGACGTGGAATCAGGTAAGAATCTTTTTTGTCGATTAAATTGTTTCTATAATGTATTTCAAATGGCACATGCATTGATACGATAGCAATCTATGAACTTATCACAAGGAAATCACAAATTACGACTGAAAAATATATATGAAAGAGAATATCCGATTTTAAAAAATCGCTAATATGACCGTAACTGAAAACTGAGATGACCGTAATTGCACCGCCGAATTATGATCAGTTCCGGTCATCTTAGCGATTTTTTAAAATCGGATTTTCTCTTTCATATATATTTTTCAGTCGTAATTTGTGATTTCCTTGTGAAAAGTTCATAGATTACTATCGTACTAATGCACGTGTCATTTAAAATACATTATAGAAACAATTTAATCGACAAAAAGATTCTTACCTAATTTCATGTCCGCCATCTTAGGATGATCGTAATTACAGTTACGGTCATCAGCTTTACCCCAGTGACTGTCGAAACAATTCCACAATAATAGAAAAATGGTAGAAACAGATGCGAAATCGATACCTCAAGCACACAGATACATGACCATCTCACTTTCCTTGCTTTGTCCAGGCACTTCAATTAAAAAAAGTGGCGGGGTTAAACTAGTTTAATGAATCCAAATATCCCCTCTTATTGAAATGATGCAGAGCATGCAAGCGTGTTCCACACGTGTGAGTAAATTGACAATCTTTACATATAACTGATACCCAGCTGTCTAACCGATATTTTATAACCAAAATAGTGTTGGCATTGAAAAGCCATAATCATTATAATAATAATAAAAACACTTTAAACATCTAACGACAGTATGTATATATACAGTTTTGGAGAACGCTGAGGATATCGACGTCGCTACAATGGACAATGGAATAATTTTATGAAGTTTTACAGAGAAAAATAAAACTGCAAATTATAATTTAAACAATTCATGCGTAAATTCATCACTTAAAAATCGTTTAAGGCGCATACCTAGATAACTGTGAAATTACCTATTTAGAAATTCAGCTATTTGACTAGGATCGGCTAATATATGTTAGAAATTATCTCATTCTATATACTTAAAGCTAACCACATCGGTAGTGCAATGACTTTAATGTCCTCTCCTTCGGTTCGGGTCAAACCAAAAATTAACAAAATGGCATTAGCTGCTTTTCTGCTAAACACGCGGCATTAAGGAGTAACAGCAATGACAGGTTGACTCCGGAATTCAGATAACATGTTCGAGTGAAGCGACATGTCTATTGTTTCAGTAAGCTAGCACTGTAGAAATTAAACTAAGCATGTGTTGTTTTAGTACAAAGCAGAAATCATCATCATCATCTCATTGAAATATAACTTGCTCTCGCTCGCCGTGATATAGCAGAACCATTGCTGGGTTTCCGCTAGACAACAACCGCTCCTCACCCACTCACTTTACTTCAATCTTTTCATTTAGGAAAGGAAAGCCCACCAGACAGTTATAAGAAACGGATCAGTATTAACCTCGACATTGAGTTTTGATTGATTGATTGATGTTTAACGCCAACTGAAGCAGTATTTCAGCTATATCGTGGCGTTCCCTGACATTGAGCAAGTGCCTAAAAGCATAAACAATTAAATTGTGTATTGAGGGCGCGAACCTATGGTAATGTTGTTAGGTTTACGGCCAGAGCTCAACGATCTGAACCATTCGGTCACCGTGGCCCTAAAAATGGTGGATATGTCCCATGGCAACTTGACATTTATTAATACCTATATTGATCCAACAGATTTAATTTACTATTTACATATGTAATATATATTTATTATTTATTTATTATGTCCAATCTCAATTGTATATATGATCTGCACATTTAATAAAATTCGTCGTCGTGGCCGCGATTCTATGCTAATTAAATCAAAATCAATTCCATATCGTCTAAACTTGCTACAGTACAAGTCCTTTTCTTATTAATAACTCCTTTAATAAATTGTTGCTATGAAAGTTGAAATCTTGACTGACCATTTATATTTACTACTCAACATATAATCAGTTAAGAAATGTTGTTGGTAAATACAAGTAGTCAGTCAAGATTTGAGTTTTCATAGCAGCATTTTTTAAGAGAACGGGACTTGTAACAATTCTACGTATCACGTTCAAGATGTGACTTCAATTTTAGCACATGGCGATGTGTACTCGAAACAGAATTGTGTTTTGTGAGAAAGATTATCTGTGACTTGGTAATTTTGTATTCCCAACTGTTTCGTTCACAAATAAAGGTGACGCTCACGATAAAACTGAAAAATTGTTGAAAGTGGCGTTAAACACCAATCCATAAAATTAGTAAAAAAAAATTCATACATTTTGCATTGAGGAGAGCGAGCGATTGTTGCTAAACGACAATTGAGCAATTTTCAGCCATATCATGGCGAGACCAAGTTACATTTTGATGAGACGATGATGAGGTCCGCAAATGTTCTAGACAACACGCTAAGCATGGATCTTTATAGTGCTAGCTCACTGATACAACAGTCCGCGGGTGGACATGTCACTCCACTCGGGCACATTATCCTGATTCCGAGCCAACCAGCCTTTACTCTTATGTGCTTCGCGGAGAAGAAATAAATATACCAGGTTTGATCCGAACCCACAATCAACCGCAAACAATGCGAGCACGTTAACCATTATACCACAGATCTGGTTCTTTTTAATCTAATTTTTACCTCTTTAAAATATTGAGCTCTCATTCAATTCAATCTCTTTTGTCAAAATATATAAGAGGAATAAAAATAATTATATTAATATTAAGTCACTTTAAAAAGTCAACTTCATACAAAGTACACCCTTTCTACCTTTACAATACCATTACGTAAATACCACAGCCATTTTATTTTAATCCATTTCAAAACAATTTTCCATCTTTTCGTTAATGCACGACTCTTTTTTGTCTTTGAAATAGTTTTCTCAGTGTATAAACATAAAAACTTTTAGATAGCTCAAGTGGTACTTTAACTTACTGAAGAACTTTCATGTCGTTTAAATAAATAACTTAAAGATAAACGTAGGTAGCATTTGTTATTCGTCTCAAGTAAACAATTATCCCTTTAAGAAAATTTAAAAGCTATTGACATTGTTCCATAAACAATGAGTTTTTTGTATTATCTGTGTTGAGAAGGGATGTGTGTTTTTATTTAGAGGCTATTCGTGGTTAACTGGTTCCCTGTTTCTCTTAGGAGGGAGATAGTCAAAGGGTCTAAACTGGATAGCAAAAATGTTTAAGGTTAACTATACCCAAGGGAAATGTACTTTTAGGTTTAATCATATTTATCATTTCACTAAGAGAGATTTTAATTGGGGGAAATGTGTGTGTGTAATTTAAGCGGGCGAGGTGTGGTTTTCTTCGACCATGTTGTACGTTAATGTTGGATAACATAGTTAAGTGAGTCTTTCAATGACAAAATATTTTATTTAGCTGTTGGTCTGAGAAAAGCAATACAGGCCACTTTTTTATTGAGATGCCTGTATCAAGCATGGAAAGGGTACATGTATCGATTTTGACACTGTATCTACCACTTTTCTGTTAGATTTTGAAACTGTCCCATTTAACATTATGTGATAAAGTTTGTCAGTGACTTGCGACAGATCGGTGGTTTTTCTCCGGTTTCCTCCATCAATAAAACTGACCGCCACGATATAGCTGAAATATTGTTGAAAGTGACGTTAAACACCGGCCATAAACCTAAACCAATCTCGGAAGGTTTAAAATGCTGGTATCAGTTATGGTCATTCTGGATTCAAGAAACACATGTTACAAGTAGTACCACGTCAAGATGTTAAAAGTTCATATGACACTTTATTCAAAGCGTGAAAAAGACAGATCGTTAGACATATATCATCATTAGCCGTCAAGATTAATTGTCATCAAATTAATGTAACGATTTGTAAATATATTATACCTATAAAATGTCATCTAATTAACTTAGACATACACGCGTAAATAAACAGCTTTGTTTACTTTGCTTATGTTTCTAATAAAAAAAAACGTAGATATCAAATTTAGTGCGCACGACGCTAAAAATCAAAACATTGTAAAGGCGAATAATGTAATAGTCTTTGTGTACAAGAAAACCAAAGGGCCTAAACAGGATAACCAAAGCCTGACGGACTTGATTAGGGAACTCAGAATTTGCAACGCAGCAGATCTTGGAGATGAGTTCCATTATCTATTAAAATGTGCCGGACTATTTCAGTGAAAAAAAAAAGACTTGTATAGATAAAAAAAAAAATACTTTAAAAATTGTAATATCCTGAAATTTGGTACCTTGATGAATCAGACAAAAAAATAAAAAAATTGCACATTTATAAGATATATTAATGAAAATGTCTACCCTCATGGCTGAAAGATGTAACTCTCTCTCTCAATTTGTAGATATTGTATATAGCTGTTTTCTTATTATGTATTGTATTGTATCTTATTGTGTATTATGTTTGTATTTAATTTGTTATCTGTATACCAATGTATCAACAAAGGTTACCAGAAATAAAGATATATATATATTTCTACTAAGGAAATCTATTTTCCTCAATAATAACGTAGATACTAGTATCTAATTTAGTGCGCATGACGCGTTTCTGAAATAGTTTTCATCAGGTACGCTCATAGTCAAATATTGGAAAGCCAAATAAATAAGAAGTATTTGGAAGCTAGTAAACAAAAGGGCCTAAGCACCATAATCGTTTCCATAAAATAGTTGTTCCCTAACATTCAAATGCTTGTTCCTGTCGTATCGACATAATAAAATGAAAACCCAAAAATACCACACCGTCGGAACATTTCCAAAATTCAACAGAAAAATCGCAAGGCAAAATCGACACCCCCTAACATCCAATTACATGACCGTTCACTTTCCTGTGTTAGTACAAGCACTTCAATAAAAAAAATTAGCGGTGATAAACTAGTTTCATAAAATTTGACCAAATCTCCCCATAGCTTGTCTTTAAGTGTCGGTCAATCTATGTTATTTCCGGTGTTGATGAAAACGATCAGTTAAGGTGGTACCATACACTTCAGGTAAAATTTGATCTGCTCGTTTAATTTTCTTATTTTTTTGGCAGTGTGTTTGAATATATCCACTGTAATAAATATCAAAATTTTAACAAATTCCAACCAACAGACTCAGAGCTATAAATTCACTAGCCACATAGCAGCTTTTCTCTCTGGTGGTTTTGATCACCGAGATGCTTGAAATCTGCATACAAACATCATATGATTAAAACGTTCAACTGATTTTAAAGAGTTATCTCCCTGTAGTGTATGGAACCCCCTTAATATACATTTGAACTGCATACAAATTTGCAAGGGTATAGATTTTATATTGATAAATATCAGAAAAATTCGTTGTCCCTGAGTCATATATTGTTAATAGCCCTATCTTGCGAACCAAAACATGGTGGAGTGTTAATTTCATTTTAGCTGATGCCACTTTCTGTCGATCAAATAAATGTGTTATGGTGCTAATAAAATATTAAATGTCATGGCTAAGGGTAGGGGTAAATATCTCCAAAACCTTTCGTGTCAAAGTATCAAGGGGTATGAATTTTATTTATGGAGTCGTGTTAAATTAAATACTACTCAAAACTCACACCATGGGAAAATAATTAAAATTAATATTTTGAAAGCAGCCATTTGACTCTTACATGGAAGTTGGCTAAGAAGGAGTTTCAACATATAAATATTATGTCCAGTCTCAGTATAAGCTGAAAAAAATATGCAGGAATACCGAAAGACCTGCTAAGGGAAAAAACCGCATGCTGCTACAGGTCGGTGGGTTTTCACCTTTGTACTTCTGGTTTTTTCCTTCTACGTTGTTATTTTTGTCCGGGTACTTCTGGTGTCCTCCACCAATCAAGCTGAGAGCCATGATATAGCTGAAATACTGTTGATAGTGACGTTAAATACCCCTGTAACACAACCAACACAAAATATGATTTAACTGTGTGGTTCCAATATGCATATTTTTCTTGTTGAATAATTTGAATTGTGGTATAAAAATTGAATGAACTTTCTTCTGTTTCAAATTACAGGTCTCTCAAGTGGATCTGGCTTGAGGACAGCTATATGTCTTGTCTCATTTGATTCGATTACTAAATACAGCAAAATTATATCCGTTTTGCATGATTTGTGCCATGGATTAATTACGCTAAATTTGTTCTGAAAGCCAGATTTAAATGTCTGATGTCAGATTTAGTCTACTAAGAATGGGATACTTATTTATTTTTTCTATCCTGACGCTGTGTGGTCAGACATATACAAAATCGAACTGACCACATCAGATGTTTACCCGCAGTGTAATTCCATTTCTGAATCAGTTCGTTTATTATTTGGTTTATTTAATTTATTATGTCTGTCTGGACTAATATCTCGCATAATTAGGTTAACCCCTGAGGAACAGAAATGGAACTTAATTCTTCATCTGTGCGGTATAATCCCTCCAACAGGTGTGGCCACCGGCTTTGGTTTGCGAATCAACTACATTTATAAGGATGAGATTTAAATGGCTGCCATTTGTTTGAAAAAAATACGATCCTTACATGTTTATGTACAATTTGCAGTGGTACCTAATTAACCAAGTTTGTGGAGTGTTATCATTCTCTGACCGTACCAAACAAACACACCTATTGTTTACCTCTCTTTATAATTGTGACAAATAAATACTAGTATATATCCAAAGACCCACAACAGTGCTACCTTTTTAAAATTTCCTTTATAATTTATAATTGTATGAAAAAATAAAAGTTTGATGATATGAAAGGGGTAATCTGAAAGACTAACAATTCAATGGCCAAAGAGCTGTTGGGTTCGCGCCCGGCTTTGTAAATTACAAAAAATGGTATACTCGACTCGCAGCCGCAGGTGATAAAGTTTACCAGTTGCTTGCCCATGGTCGGTGGTTCTCTCCGGGTACTCCGGCTTCTTCCACCACTAAAACTGGTCGCCATGAAATAGGTGAAGTATTGCTGAAAGTGGCACTAAACACAATAAATCAACCAAAGAGCGATCGACATAATAAAACACAGAAAACTAGAGATTGAGCAACACGAATACCATAAAAACGGTGGTAGGCTCAGGTATTTCGTAAGGATAAGTAATTCCTGCTCCACTAGTTGCGCCCTTCGTGTTACTCCTGTTACAAACATGGTGATAGACGTCATGAACGAGGATATTTTTATTAGTTGTGTATGGCATAAATAATACACACTTGGTTTGATCTGAAATGGGGTATTGTCTTGTTTAATCAGGTCATGTATTGCAAATGGAGGATCATTTGTGACACAGATATAACCTACCATCGAGGATTACTATATAAAACTAATGATTTGTAGTGACCATTTCAAACTCGAAATGGAATGAAAACAAAATCTTGAATTTCATCCACCCATATAAGTAGTTACTGATAGATATATCTTGTGAAACTTTTTATACAGTTAAACCTGTATTAAGAGGCCACCTTTGGGACAAAAAAAGTGTCCTTATAAGACAGATGACCTCTTAAAAGAGGTTCAATTCATACGGAAATTTCTATGACAGGGCAAGAAAATGTGATCTTTTAAAAAGCTCGCGAAGTGAGCTATTTATGACTGAAGCATGGTAACATTAAATCAATAAAGGAATAATGACGAATACCATTTACTTTAACTAGAACTGATACCATTTACTTTGATTAAAACAGAAATCGTTATCATCCATACACTATGCCTATGAAAAAGTTTCAACACATCCGGGTTACCGCTTTTCGAGAACCCTTGAGAACTTACGAAAGAGACACGAAAGGCATCGAAGAGCAGAGCATCCAGTCCAATCGTAACTACTCGGCCATTTTCGCTACGCCTAGTGTAGCGGAAATTGCCGAGTAGTCACGATTGATACCGGTTTTGCGAGCTTTTCAGGCGGTGCCTGTTTCATATTACAGGTGACTGCTTAATATGGGACGAAGTCCCAACTATGGTAGAAATAGCAATACTTTGATTCCAGATCCATATCATTAATGGATTAAATTCCTTGCACCGGAAATGACACACCGGAAACCAATACATGGCTAAATCTGTAACTTGAATAATACTGCGCCTTCTATGGGCACTATCGCTGGATGTAGCGACCAGCGGGAGCGTAATATAACGACTAGATTATTCGGGTTACTAAATCTACAGAAAATCGGATGCGCAGTAATCTGTAACTATTTCCGTTTATGAATGTTAAAAAAGGACTCAAAATCGCAGTGTGTTCTAGCCCATTAAACATATACCATGGGATTGACAATATCATTAAACAGAGTTTCATTTCTTCCTCCTCCTGTCCGAAATAATATTTTCTATGAAATTGAGACGTCGAGTACCGGATTATACAACATCGGACTGGGTGCACAGTCTACAGGAGGGGGCATGGCAGGTCCCCGTTTTGGCGAAAAACATTTAAAAACGACGGAAGGTTTGGGTTCCCCTATTTGCCACTACTTTTGAGGAAGTCTGGATCCTCCACCCGGTCTACTTTGAAAAAATATTATAGGTCCATATATCTGAGTTAATATTGTTTAAAAAAAATTATTGGACTTCGTCCCTAGTTAGGTAACACCTATTACCATATTAGAGGTGACAGCAAGGACATGTTTGACTGTACGATTCTATTAATACCTGTAAATCGACCTAGTAGGCCTAATGAAAGTATCAATATTTGTTTTCAACTTAAATTCTCAAGTATTACTTAATTTCAAAATAATTAAAATATTTGCATCATGATTTTTTGAAAATATCAAATAAAAATTCCAATCAATCAAAATACGACATTTTAATAATTTCAACGCAAGAGGTACTCCTAATTTATATTAAAATTGATTGTTTTTCTTCAAACAATTGGGTTTCTCGCAGAATAATAAAGATTATCTATTAAATGTTGATACAGATTGCGTTTTTACTAAAAAAGTTGATAATCTTGAACTAGTTCAGTTTGTGGTATTGATCGCGATCAACACATTGTAAAGATAACTAACAAGTACTATTCTATCCACATGTTGGGGTAATATGACCCAATGATGATTTTTTTTATGATAAGATTTTATATGTTTCTTTGTTATAATAAGACTGATTTTTATAATTGCTAATTCGACAAAAAAGTACGAATATCGCAGGAAAAAAATGAAATCACAAATATACGACATTTCCATAATGGCCTGGTTATTATCCCGAGAACCCCATATTGACCCGAGACGGAGTCGAGGGCCAATATGGGTCGGGGATGATAACCAGGCCAATATGGAAATGCCCATGTATTAAACTATTTATTACATACTTCCGACATCTAGAAAAGAGACACCCATATTGGCCTGAGACGAAGTCGAGGCCCATGTTGGCCCGGGTCAATATGGGCCTCGATATGGAAATGATCCTGTAGTAATCCAATAACCGTTATTTTCCCGGGGTGTGAAAATATGGTCATACAAAAATGCCTTTATTTGAAATAAGTATGTAATAAACAATAATATTGTGTTTGTCGGGGAGTGGATTATGCCTTCTAACCTTGGGACATATTTCGGCATATAACATGGACAACACAATACATTTTGTATTATTGTTATTATTACTCTGAATGTCTTTGGTGATTTAAAAAAAAAATGAAATTTGTCTAAAATGTATTGATAGTATAAAGATTGGCAAATAATATTCATTCAAATTCAAGAAATATTTAATTTCAACAATAACAATGAACTGTCAAATATTTAATTCCCAAACCTGGAACTGCATGCCATTGTTTTGACAGACGACAGCATCAACGTTAAAGACAAACGCCACGGTATAATACATTGTAAATTGTACACTGTTATCAATATTTCTAACATAAGTGTCAGCTTCGCTGGCATAATATATAATGAAAGTTTCTTACATGAAGAGTAATTAAGAAATAATTCATGGAAGCCATATGCATATATTGTTTTTACCACGGGTAGGCCTTTATGTCACGAAGTTTTACCCCGAGCGTTAAATATCGTTATAAATTGTCGATGACGTCATAAATTTAATCGGTCATAGATTAATATTTTTTTTACCACGGGTTCACAGGGGCTAGGTGCGTCCGATTGGCTGAACAATCTGTTTCAGCCAATCAAAAAGCCCGTTAGAACTCTCTCAATTTTCACGTCTATGGCGTTTGTCAAGGATGCAAATGGAATTTCTTTCAAAAACAGACTTAAAGGACATATAAATTGGCGTAAGGTAAGAAATGTTATCATAATTTGAATGGATGAAAGTATTTAGCTAGTCAAAATGACTCGTTTACGCATGGGAAAGTCTGTACACAGATGGGAAGTGGTCATCCCAGCGTTTGTACGACTTCGGATTTTCACGCCGTTTTGTTTTGGTTCGTGTATGATACCTCAGCAGTTCGGAGGCCTACACTAACAATTGGGGTCTCTTTGGAAAGGAAAATTACTTGACTTTCGACTGGTGGGAACATTTTTTGAAAATATTAAGGCGTTCCGAAGTTACGATCAATTTAACACGACGACTTAAAAAAATGGGAGCAAGTGAGTTCGCCCCCTTGTAGTATTATATAGTTTTTTTTTTGTTTTTTTTTCGGACGCACCTAGCGCCTGTGCACGGATTTGGACTCAAAGCGTTTGAAGGACGTCATATTAGAATAATACATAATATCATCAGAGATTACAGATGCACATTCAATGTGATCATCAGATGTACAGATGTTCCTCCCCTCCCCTCTAAAAAGCACAAACACACACATACAAACAAACAAAGGTTTGGTTTATGGTGTTTAACGCCACTTTCAACAATATTTAAATTTTATTGTGGCAGTCAGTTTTATTGATGGAGGAAACCAAAGTACCCGAAGAGAAAACCACCGACCTGTCGCAAGTCGCTGACAAACTTTATCACATAATGTTGTATCGAGTACACCTCGCCACAAAAAACTCATTCCACCATTGACAGGATATACAGTTTTCAAAATGTCCATCTTGTGCTATTATGCCGAACCATAAGTTCCTATTGGTGAATACAAGTCAATGCTTTGAAAGTTTTATGGTCGCCTTCATGACTTGGTTATAATAACCGTTCGGAATGTCTCAGTCACAGGTGACCACAGATAGGTTCACAATCCCCTTCTTCTTTCCTCAACCGTGACTTATCGCCGATTTCTTAACACGAGTAACACGACGGGAACTATTAGTGGAGCAGGAACTGTTTGCTCTTCCGGGAGCACATGAATTCACCACCGGTTTTTAGTGGGTTCGTGTTGTTCAATCTTTAGTTCTCCGTGTAGTGCTTTGCAGACATTTTTTCTTCTCTTTGTTTATTTTTCTTTTGGTCATTGCATTATTTGTTTTTCTTTAATTTACAGCTTCTGATCGCATCTGCAATCTTTTATTTAAACTTCGTTAATATTACACGGATTCTTGTTAAGTGTAAATTACTCCATGTCAGATTTTCTATATTGGTGAAATTTATGATTAAAGTAAAGTCATATTCATTCTTATTTTTAGAAGATATATATTTTCAGGTTAAACAGTTCAAATTAATTTTCATAACTTAAATATGCGTGTGAAAATTATAAGGACAATTTTCTTTCATTCATTGTCAGTTACGAGGTTTTATTAAGGACTTAATACACCAATGTTTATTTTATCATAATGTCACACTATCGTGTTACATAAAATATATTTAGTGGTATAATCTTTTGTAATGGTATTATCATATCGAGTTCACCGCGTTTGAATTAATTCATATTTTTATTGACCTAATGGTACCATCTTAATTTGATATTAGATTAAATAAATTGTGTTTTTTGATTGCGGTGTCTGGTTTTTTGATAACGGTGCACTAACTGAAGGCGGTTTATTGTGTAGGAAAGAATAAACCCGTAGTTAAGATCATACAAGATTAAAATATAGGCTATCTTTATTGTGATATTTTTTTTTTTTGCAGAAAACTGTAAAATGTCAAGTGCGTTTTGGTAATAGGATCAAAATGGGTGGAGAAAAGAGTATATTACGGGGAAAATAAAATAAAATGAAAATAAAAACTTCAATTCCAAAATCAAATATCAAAATTGTAGAAAGAAGCAAACATCGATACACATGACCGCTCACTTTCCAGGCTTGGTACAGGCACTTCAATAAAAAGTGGCGGGGTTGAATTAGTTTTATGGACCCAAACCTGTATGGCTTTTCTAAGACCCACAGCTACATAAAATATGTTGGTATTGAAAGACTCACTTAACTATTTTACCTAACCTTAATCTACAACTTAGTCTAGGAAAAAAACACCCTTCCCACTTTTACACACACATTTCCAATGGGCATCATCAGTTCCTCCATTTTAGTAAGAAATAGTAGGTTTTTTCGTGCAAATACAAGATGGTCCTATATAGAAAACTTGTGATATTTTCACAAACAGCTCAAGAAGATTTCTAAATAGCTATTGTGTTTATTACACACCTTGATAAATCTCGTACAACATGGGATTTTGTAAAAGAGTGTGCGCATTGCAGCCCTTGCAAAAAGCTAGATTTATCGCCCATATCCAACTCTCAATACTTTTTCAGTGGCAGTCAATAGTCCCTTCAATGACTTTTAACCTTCCTCTCTCATTTCTGAATAGTTTTTGGATATTGTTGCAGAATATGAAAAAAATATTTGCTGCTGAACGCTAAGCAAACAACAATCGATCAATCAATCAATCATACGCAGTGCCGGATTTAGATAAAGAGAGACCCTAGGCTATTCCACTCGTGAGGCCCCTCCTTGTTCCCCACCGTCACGACTGGAGGAATATGGAAGTGTGTCTAATCAATTTCAATAAAGGCGAAGATGATGAGGGTTGTTTAAAATTCAGCAATATTCTGAAATAGAAAAATTACTGAAGGGTTGTTTAGAAAGTACAGTACGTTATGGCAGCATAAGTGTGAAATTCAAATAACAGTGTTAAAAATATTATACACCTTGGCCGGAGGCCCCCTAAATGTTGAGGCCCTATGCTTCAGCCTACCGAGCCTATAGGTAAATCCGGCACTGATCATACGTCATGGTTAATATAAGTCACTACAGTGTTTTATTACATACCTTACAAAAACAACTAATACAAGGTCCTGTAATACCCGGAATATAATAATCTTCTCCTTCCTGGTCACATTGTCTTATTGTCCCTAAAATAAAGAAGATAAATATGGAGTGAGTGATTGTTGTTGAACGCCAACTCAGATATTTTTCAGCTCTATCATGGTGAAAACAAGTTTAATTTCAATGAGATGATGAGGTCCGCTTTGTACTAGACCAACACGCTTAGTGGGGTCTTTATAGTGCTAGGCTCACTGCACCAACAGTCTTTGGTCTTTCTTGTTAATGCTGTGTATTTAGTGGAGAAGCAACAGATACCAATTGTATAGTCTTTGGTTTGATCCTATCTGGGCTCGAACCCAAGATCTACCGGACTCGCGGCGAGCAAGCTAACCATTACACAACCGATGCGGCTTAGATAAATATATTATTATGGAATGTTTCAAGATACATTTGTATATATAATATTGATGAAGTAACTATCAGAATCGTCTGAACAGCATTATAGGCCCCTGTATAAGTAAACCACTTTTTTTTTACAAGGATGCAAAATTGACCTTGACCGGAAATCGTAACTGGTTCCTGAAATAAACCACGACAAGCCATACGAGAGATGCGATCACGCTAAACCAGTATGCAAAACAAAGCCGTATTTTACTTTCACTTTGACGTTTTCATTTTTGACAACAAAGTAGCCGGGGGGATGCAATTAGACGGACAATTTGCCCGGTGCTCGGCTGCTGTGGAATGCCCTGGTTTACCAGCATGGCGAATTCAGTCAGAATAATTTACAGATTTCAAAGGGGATAATCTGAAGACGTAATTAAACAAGGACAGACAATACAATGGTCAATAGATAACAGACAAAAGGATAAGCAACTATCTATAAAACACTACACAGAAAACTGAAGATTGAGCAACAAGAATCTGAATGGAGGATTTAGTAACCTGGTATGACGGATTTAGTGAATCTAGTAACCTGATTTTATTGAATAAAAGTGGATGGGGGCAATTGTAATTACCTATTAGATAAAACTAACAAACGGTTCCTTTAAATCTGATTACATATCAAACACACACAAAAACGGACAAGGCAATATTATTTACATGTGAACGAATTTTGTAATATTAATTACCGATAAAAACATAAGCGGATTTGGTAATTTTAATTACCGATAAAACAAAAACAGATTTAGTCATTTTAATTACCGATAAGATATAAACGGAATTGGTAATTTTAATTACCGATAAAACAAAAACTGATTTAGTAATCTTAATTACCGATAAAAAATAAAGAGTTTGTTCATTTGAATTACATATAAAACATAAATAATTCTAATTACCGGACTGGTTAAATTGTATTACCGATAAAACAAAGCGAACGGGTTGGCTAATTTTAGTAACTAATAAAACATAACAAATAGATGGGGTAATTTTAATTACCAATAAAACATAACAAACGTAATTACACATTAGAAATAAATTACTAACGGAGTAATTTAATTCAATTTAAAACGAAAATAACAAATAACAAATAACGAAAGGGATATTTTTAAATCGTATGTAAATATCGATAAATATTCAATAATCGATACATTAGCATTGGTTTGGTTTATGGTGTTTAACGCCACTTTCAACAATATTTGAGCTATATCGTGGCGGTCAGCTTTATTGGTGGATGAAACCGTAGTACCTGGAGAAAATCATCGATCTGTCGCAAGTCACTGACAAACTTTATCACATAATGTTGTATCGAGTACACCTCGCCTGAGTGTGATCACGACCACGAAGGCCCCTGAATTAGCGTTGGTGTCATATAATTGTACGTTGTGTGTTAATATGTGTATTACATTTTTGTGCTTAATAAAACTTTGTAAGTTAATGTATTTTTGTGTATTCAAAAACCTTCTAGGGATGAAAAGAGCCGGTATGATAATCAATTCAAGTTATTATCATTGGGTGTTGTAATCTTAATTACCGATCAAACATAACAAACAGATTGGGTAATTTTAATTACCAATAAAACATAACAAACAGATTGGGTAATTTTAATTACTGATAAAACATAACAAACGGATGGGGTAATTTTAATTACTGATAAAACATAGCAAACAGATGGGGTAATTTTAGTTACTAATAAAGCATAACAAAAAGATGGGGGTAATTTTAATTACTGATAAAGCATAACAAATGGATGGGGTAATTTTAATTACTGATAAAACATAACAAAGAGATGGGGTAATTTTAATTACTGATAAAACATAACAAAGAGATGGGGTAATTTTAATTACTGATTAAAAAATAACAAAAGGATAGGGTAATTTTAATTACTGATAAAACATAACAAACAGATGGGGTAATTTTAGTTACTGATAAAACATAGCAAACAGATGGGGGTAATTTTAATTATTGATAAAATAAAACAAACAGATGGGGTAATGTTAATTACTGATAAAACATAACGAGCGGATGGGGTAATTTTAATTACTGATAAAACATAACAAACAGATGAGGTAATTTTAATTACTGATAAAGCATAACAAACGGATGGGGTAATTTTAGTTACTGATAAAACATAACAAAGAGATGGGGTAATTTTAATTACTGATAAAGCATAACAAATGGATGGGGTAATTTTAGTTACTAATAAAGCATAACAAATAGATGGGGTAATTTTAATTACTGATAAAACATAACAAACGGATGGGGTAATTTTAATTACTGATGAAACATAACAAACGGATGGGGTAATTTAAATTACTGATGAAACATAGCGAACAGATGGGGTAATTTTAATTACTGATAAAACATAGCGAACAGATGGGGTAATTTTAATTACTGATGAAACATAGCGAACAGATGGGGTAATTTTAGTTACTGATAAAACATAGCGAACAGATGGGGTAATTTTAGTTACTGATAAAACATAACAAACGGATGGGGTAATTTAAATTACTGATGAAACATAGTTCTAATAATAAAACCCTAAATGCTCGCTTACTCGCAAGGGTTATAACGGGATGCCATTACACGTAATGGAGCAGCCGCCGAGATTTTTGGCGCTCGCTTACAGAGCTTCTGACGCCTGCATTTATCAATAATAAGACATAACCTTTCCTTTTGTCCATTATTATAACAAGCTTTTATCACCTACCAGTATTTTAGAATGTAATTCCCACAAAATAAAAATTCATGTTTACATTTTGAATTTCGTCATTTTCGGCCTCACTATTTGGATGTCGATACCATATTTGGCGATTTAGGCGTGAATGTTTACCAATCGTAACTACTCGGCCATTCTCGCTACCCTGCAAATAACAGGGTAGCGAGAATGGCCGAGTAGTTACGATTGGGATGTTTACATCAGTTTGTAGTAAGAAAACCATATTTAGAAAAGCTCCGCCTTCCGTAGTTTCCGGTTATGGAAAACGATCGATAAATTTGAACAAGGTTGTTGCTAACTTTGAAAAGCATATATATCTCAGCCAAACCGATTTAACAAGGACTGGGATCATCAGTAATAGTTATAATGAAATGTTTGAAGCGTAAATAGTGAGTTTTTATGTTTCAACTGCAACTTTTTTTTTGCTCCATTGTGACGAATGGGACCGCGTTGTAGCTCTGCCGAGACACAAGTTTGTCACCGGAGCTACATTATTGCAGCTAATGAAACATAGCGAACAGATGGGGTAATTCTAATTACTGATGAAACATAGCGAACAGATGGGGTAATTTTAATTACTGATGAAACATAGCGAACAGATGGTGTAATTTTAATTACTGATAAAACAAACCAAACAGATGGGGTAATTTTAACTACTGATGAAACATATCGAACAGATGGGGTAATTTTAATTACCGATAAAACATAACAAACGGATGGGATAATTTAAATTACTGAAAAAACATAACAAACGGATGGGGTAATTTTAATTACTGATGAAACATAACAAACGGATGGGGTAGTTTAAATTACTGATGAAACATAGCGAACAGATGGGGTAATTTTAATTACTGATAAAACATAACAAACAGATGGCGTATTTTTAATTACTGATGAAACATAGCGAACAGATGGGGTAATTTTAATTACTGATGAAACATAGCGAACAGATGGGGTAATTTTAATTACTGATAAAACATAACAAACAGATGGCGTATTCTTAATTACTGATAAAACATAACAAACAGATGGGGTAATTTTAATTACTGATGAAACATAGCCAACAGATGGGGTAATTTTAATTACTGATAAAACATAACAAACAGATGACGTATTTTTAATTAGGTACCGATAAAACATAGCAAGCAGATGGGGTAATTTTGATTACCAATAAAGCATAACAAACGGATGGAGTCATTTTAATTACCGATAAAACATAACAAACAGATGGCATAATTTTAATAACTGATAAAACATAACAAACGGATGGGGTAATTTTAATTACCAATAAAATATAACAAACGGATGGGGTAATTTTAATTACACATTAGAAATAAATTACTAACGGAGTAATTTAATTCAATTTAAAACGAAAATAACAAATAACGAAAGGGCTATTTTTAAATCGTATGTAAATATCGAGAAATATTCAATAATCGATACATTAGCATTGGTTTGGTTTATGGTGTTTAATGCCACTTTCAACAATATTTCAGTTATATCGTGGCGGACAGTTTTATTGGTGGAGGAAACCGTAGTACCTGGAGAAAACCATCGATCTGTCGCAAGTCACTGACAAACTTTATCACATAATGTTGTATCGAGTACACCTCGCCTGAGTGTGATCACGACCACGAAGGCCCCTGAATTAGCGTTGGTGTCATATAATTGTACGTTGTGTGTTAATATGTGTATTACATTTTTGTGTTTAATAAAACTTTGCAAGTTAATGTATTTTTGTGTATTTAATGACCTTCTAGGGATGAAAAGAGCCGGTATGATAATCAATTCAAGTTATTATCATTTTATTTCATGAATCAGCAAATTCAAAAACACCCTTTTCATGAATGTTCACAGTCAAAATGATCGAAAACTTATAATTTTCTCAAATTGCTTCTTTAATTTACCCACAGTCAAAAATCTTTGAATGAAATATTTAAAATTTTGAATAACACATTAAAATATCGTGACGCAACCCAGCGGGTTTAAAATATATTTAAACCTATTATCTCCTTTAGAAAAAAAATGGAAAATGTCTCTTTTTGCACCTGACTATTACACCGAGGGTCACTGACGAGGTAATATTTTAAATTTTAATAGTTGGATTGTGCTTTTTTGGGGGGGGAGAAATACGTTGATTTTTATACAAATTTCACATTTTTTTCCGTTCATAGTTCGAGATTTTTTTTTGATCCAAGACTCTAAAGGAGTATCGATACACAATGATTGAACTATCAAACTGTTAAAGCAAAATTTAGAAACCAGCTGATATGATAAAAACGTAGATATCTAATTTAGTGCGCACGACGCCTTTCTGGAATAACCTTCATCAGGCACACTCAAAGCCAACATATTTGAAAGCCAAATAAATTTTTTATAATCTTTGGGAGCAAGAAAATCAAAGGGTCTAAACAGATTAGCGGAGGAGTGCCATAATTTTAATCATAATTAGATGATTTAGGAATTGTAAAATTGAAGAACAAATGCAGTGTTGGAACTTTGGACCATGACCCGTCAGTCATGAGGGTAGGAACCGGGTACCAAGAACGCGTTGTTAACCCCCGCTACTTTAGGAAGCATCGGTTTCCTCTAAAGGGATAATATTACAATAACGAAGAATTCTAGTGTAACAAACTGTCTGAAAGCAACTGTCACTTACGCCGTATTTTATTTGATAATAATTGGTGCTTGCTTTATTTATCTTATTTAAAAGAGGTCGTGATCTAATATTTATTATAGAGGCATTTTAAATATGCCTTTCAACAAAACTTTTTTTTTAAATCGTGTAATATTTTATCAAATATCGAAAATCTACTGCAATATCCGTCCCTTTAACGCTTTAATTACGCTCAAGACTTTTAAAAGTTCATATTTTCGACCTAAATAAAAAAAAAATACCCCAAGGGTATAACTCATCAACATTTTTTATGCAAGAAACAGACCACTTTTTCAAAAGTCAACAAAATATTTTAATAAAGTATAATATTCAGTCTATTAAATAGGATCTGAAATCTAATACATTACATTTGAAAGGTGTTAAATTCGTTTAAGATTTCATCAAAAGCATCGACAAAGTAGTTTGTCCCATTTCAATTTGCCTGTCCGGATAATGGGTTATCCTGATCGATTTGGTTTTTATGTTTGACATCGTGATGGAATAGGGTACATTCTCTGTCATTGAAACACCTGGTTATCAGATATGTCCATCTGATAAGTAATAAGCATGAGTAAAAATGGGATCTCAGGCTATGTAGTAAATCCTGTAAATTACTGAAAATGGTCATGATAAATTGTATTGTAGATTAGAAATATAATTTTAAGGTTGAAGAGTAACAAACAAAATTAATGTGTAAAAATTTCATATTAACGAAATGGGAGTATTGTATGGTTGGATAATCAATGGAACGACCATTTAACTTTACCAGGAGGGACTTTAAATAGCTATTTTTTTTCCTTAATTTCTGTCGCGAAATTTTGTTGAGAAAAAAATCTTGGCCTGAAAGGGAAAAAAAAAAAAAATTATGATATAACCCTGTATATTTCAACAAGAAAATTTGGTAAAATATAAAGAAGAAAAAAATACTGATTTTTAATGTCAAACGAAAAAAAATAATCTGATTTTTATTTCGTGTAAAAAAAAAATTCTAAAAATCTAAAATTAAGATTATGTAATACATGTAGCGTTCTAGATAACGAATACCATTTCATTTTGTTCGGCCGGTAAAATTAATAATAAATTGTTGAAGACAACTTTTTTAATAACTTGCAATTCTAATAAAAAAGACAACAAAATAAAATGTATCTAAAATCCGACTAACACCCATACAAGTGAAATCTTTAAACTCCCCCCAGGGACGTAGCTACGCAGAGGTTTCGCCTTAAACTGGTCCAACTGGAGGGGGGTCAAATTCTCCCGACCCCTCGCCCAATTTTATGCATCCAGATCAGCATTGCCATAGCTACATCCATGTCCTTTATTAAACAGTTTTTAGAACTGAGGACAGGAGAAACTGAGGATAGCAGGATCTTGACTCCATAAGGCTACATGTATAAGTTGTGTTATTTTAGTATTATGTTTAAGATTAATTCCTTGTTTTATTTATGAAAGGTTCCATTTATTTGTGCATAGCCATTAATCATTACGGCTTAGCTAATAAAGTTATTATCTATAATACATTATAAGTTTTGTAAGTATTCCAATCTGATATAATTGTTGTTTAGAATATAGAATACATTTTTTGTACTGTTTTTATGCTTTAAAGAATGGCCTACTAATCTACATATCTTAAAAGAATTCCTCAACAACATGCTACAAAAAAAATTCAAGTTGTACATCACGGAATACGCCGTGGATGGTATGTCGTACCCACTCGGCACAACTCGGTTGATTCCGTTCCTCCGGCTAACCATAGAACTAGCCATAGACGGACAGCAGCGAATTCACACGAGGTTTACCGAATGATTTCACACCCACGTAGAAAGCGTCCACAAAGATTTCCTTTAGGAAATTGAACAATCTCTTAACTTCAAAGAAATGGGACGAGAAATGGTGGTGAGGGGACACTTGTAAATGTTTAACGTCATGAAAAGGAGGGACATAATATATATGTTGTTAACATTCAGCAAGGGTATCGAATACTTCCTTGTAACCTGCATAATTTCTGATAATCATTTCCCCTTAATGGGAATATTAGAGTGCATTCTTAGTATTTCTCCTACATGTATGTATGGCCCTGTCTCTGAGAATAATTGGTCATTAAATGTGGATACAACTGAATTTTTGATATTGTAAAAAAAACAAGTGTAGATTTTCTGACCATGGATTACTCGTTGCATAATCATGAGAAAGACTAACACTTTAAAAGGATGCATTTAGCACGTGATTAAACATGTTTAATTTGTAGTAAATGTGCATTTACTTATCAAAATTAAATTAATCCCAAGTCATAAAAAAAACCTTACAATAACCCGAAGTTAATTAAATGCATAATAGAAGCGACAACTGATAAATAACTGATGACTACTTGACCCTGGAGAATCTGGTGTATCTAAAATCATATGTAATCTAAAACATGCAAAGTTTAATCAACATTTGTTCGCTTAAAGACCTTTATTGTATAAAAATCATTCTTTTATCCAAATTACATCAACGTTAATGGCGTCTCTCTAGTCAATAACACATCAATTTATGTTTGTTTTCGCTTGTCATGTATCCATTCTCATTTACTTTCACCGTGTAGATTTAGAATATTATTTTATCCATTTTGCAGAGAAACAAGTTTGAAATGCAATTTATTTCTCATATTAAAGTGTTGATTTATGACTCTTATTCTTTGACACTCGGAATCGATTTTCGTCTCGATTCCTAATTGTTTCCGACATTTACAGTAATATACGTTCGTTGTTCTGATCTGATAGGAGAAAGACAACGATAATGCCTATTGTTCTTAAATCTGCCTTTATGTTTAGTTATTCCAACAACGAGAAGTACAAGACAAAATATTGAAATATATAGAATCGACTTCGGACGGTACCTAAATTTTTACATGCATTTCCGGAAATTACTTGCCGGGTTTCGCGCGAGTTGTCTGAAGTTGATTACCGCGACGTCGCAAAAACAACATGCGGTATTCGGCGCAAAGTAATTGTCTGCCCTTGCTACTGTATCGTATTCCCTTAATGTACGTGATCTCGAAATATGAAGACCGGACATAAAGGCGGGTTAAGAACACGAGACATTTATCTCATTTATCTCATTAAAGGACGTAATTATAAATGTGTTTATGTTATTAACCACGAAAGATTGTAGAAAAATATTTAACGAAACGATTTATGTCGGTTTTACAACTCAACGCGACCTCTAAACAATGCAAATAATAACCAAACGTGCTTCTCAAGTTCAGGTCGATTTCACAACTATCGTGGTGATGGTCACTGATTACATAGGTAGATGAAAATCTAACTACCTAGTATGATTGTGGTCAAGATATTGGACCATACGAATAGTGTATAGATTGAAATTATATCCGGTTAGATTACACACAATTTTCTTTAATAGAGACTCAGCAACTTGCTCCTGGTCACTAAATTTGGCCCACTACTTTTTTTTTACAATCAATGCGTAGCCCACTGTGGGTTTTACATTAAATTTAAAAGTCATCGGGGGAAACTTAGCCGCCGTTAGTAACTCTCTGTGACAAAGATAATCATTTACATTTGAGCATGAACGATTTTTTTTTTACTTTTGTCCTTGAAGATAAAATTCTAAAATAGATTGTTATTAGGGGGCCCTCGTGGTCGTGATCGTATGGTAGTTGGATTTACAACTACCTGTGTACAATCAGTGCCTATCACCACTAAAGTTGTGAGTTCGAACCCCATTCATGGCGAGGTGTACTCGATATAACATTTTGTGATAAAGTTTGTCAGTGGTTTTCTCCGGGTACTCCGGTTTTCTCCACCAATAAAACTGTTCACCACTATATAACTGAAATATTGCTGAAAGCGACGTTGCTAAATACCACAAACTAAACCAACCCAGATTATTTTATCTTTAAAATGTCAATAAATACAAAAATTCTTGCTATCCATTTACAAATGTATGATGCAATGGGTTTCAAACATCTGGCATCCCGGCATGTTGTACTCTAAATAGTCATCTCCTTCAGAGATGTAGTCCTAATTTTTCCTATGAACATTTTTCAACAATGTTTTCAGTTTTATATAGTTGTTGTAGTCGTTTTTATTGGTAAGGGACTTATTTGAATAAAACAACCGACCAGACTGCCCAATGAAGCTACCAATTTTTTGTCCATCGCCTCTGCAGATGACATTGTACTTTCAGAACAGTCTCGGTTCTTTTCTCAAAGACAACGAACGTAAGTTGTGATAGTCACTGACTGCAAAGTGAACATGTTGCTCAAGTCGTTCAGCAACAGAAAAAGCTCGTGACAAATTCTGGACATCAGCACTTAATATATTTGGAATACAGAGTTATGTTTTATTGACAATCTATAAATATTCTTCGTCGACTGAATAGTGGGGCGTGTTCTGAATTTAACGACAAACTGCACAGATACCCGGTATAGAAGATGTTGTAAAAGAAAAAAGTTTGAATATACCAAAGGTGTATTCATAATCCGTAAATTGAAGAAGGACAGACAACACAATGGCCAAAAGAAAAAGGACAAAAGGAGAACAACGATCTACCAACCATTACACATAAAGCTAAAGATCAAACAACACGAACCCCACTAAAAACCGGGGATGAACTCAGGTGCTCCGGAAGGGTAATCAGTTCCTGCTCCACTAGTGTTACCCGTCGTGTTAATCTAGTTACAAACCCGGTGATAAGTCATGAATGAGGAAAGGATCGGGAAGTGCTTACAACAAGTACAACATATCACTGATCATTTGTGACACAGATATTCCGTAACGGTTAAATATAACCAAGTCATGGTGGTGACCGTAAAAACGTTTGACAATACCAATCGGGTAATCAGAAAACGGAAAGCGAAGAAGGACAGGCAATACAATGGCCAATATAAAAAGGACAAAAGGACAAACAATTATCTACAAAACACTAAATATGTTAATAAACATTTGTACCAAATATTTACGCAATACTGTAATTAATTTTTCTCAGAGGACGGTTAATTGTTTCAATTTTTTTTCTTTTTAGAACTATACGTTATATTAACCTCTAATTTTATTATTTATTATTGATGTTGGTTTGTCTGTTTGATGGTGTTTAACGCCACTTTCAACAATATTTCAGCTAAATCGTGGCGGTCAGTTTTATTGGTGGAGAAAACCGGAGTACCTGGAGAAAACATCGACCTGTCACAAGTCATTGACGAACTTTATCACATAAAGTTGTACACCTCGCCCTGATCGAGATTCGAACTCACAACATTTATATATATATCTTTGTACGAGAGGAATTAAAGAATGTATTTAAATCTAGCGAGCCAGAAAAAATAAGTTAATTAATAATATGCAAATTTTACAAATGTGCGATCATAACATTTCTTTCAATTTTTTTTTTTTGCAACTTTTGCAGGAACAGAGAATAAATATATATTTTCAAAATTGTCAAACTCCACGTCAGAGTCAAATTGTTATTTCTTTTATTTCAGTTTTTCTTTAAAAAAAGAAAGATTCAATGTAAGTTTGCTTCATATAAGGTTGTATATACTAGGATACAAAACCACAGTAAAACTCAAATTCTGTCATTGCTGCCTCTCAAAGTAACGTTTACGGCTAAAATTAACTTAAGATGACAGCTTCACACTAACTTCAGCGTAGGACAGTGCTATCCTCGATAACCCAAGGATAATGAGTGGAGAGTAATCGGGGCGTGATCAGCTGTGGGTTACCGAGGATGGGGGTAGTGCTAATTTCGACCATCTTACAGAAACTGTGATTTGAAACGCGACACTCAAAAACTTTCTATCTTTAAACAAATCTGTTTATACTGGTACTTAATTGCGAAAGTGACATCCGGGTGTCCTGTTCAAATTGAAATAATGATTACAAGTTACATATAATTTACATATAATTGACCGCGCTTTAAACTGTAATAGGAACAATTTCGTTATCGTTTGATACTTTTCAATAAAGCATTATATCAAGATCTGAAATGTCTTGGATCCAAATTACATGATAAATATTCAGTATAATTTCTTTTATGTGAGGTTCCGGTTGCTCATTTTTAGTTTTTGTTGTTTGTTTGTTTGTTGTATGTTTGCTTACTTGCTTGTTTGTTTCTTTGTTGGGTAAGATTAGAAAATGCTGCCTTGTAACTGCCACCAACGACTATTCTCCTAATATACCGTTTCTTATATGAGCTCGGGGGCGGATCCAGGGGGGGGGGGGCCCTAAAATTGGAAAAAAATATGATTTTTTGTCCTAAAAACGTGATTTTTCACACGAAATAACCCAAATATTATCGCGCCTCCCTCCGCTCGGCGCAATTTTTTTAAGTGCGCCCCCCCCCCCCCTAACTTGAAATCCTGGATCCGCCCCTGGAGCTGCTGGTAATTGTCTATAAAAAAAACACAGAGTGGTATTATCCGGACACAAGACACTAAATTGTACGTATTTTCCTTATGGTGAGGTCTTTTTTAATCGGACCGCTTTGGCCGGCCGTAGGAGGAGTGGACCCAATTGTTCTCCGTAAATCCTCCAGTGTGTTGTTGTGTGTACTTGAAAATCCGAGAGTGGATAAGTTCAGCGAGTGGCCCATAGGCGTGGGGACTTATTGGGATCAATTGATCCTATTTACTTAAGGCTGGACTTGCGTACCGCACAACCGTTGACACCCTTTCAGAGGGAGCCGTACCAGAAACTGAAAAATGGGTCATATCTCTAAACCCCAAAGGAAGTTGACATTCACCAGAAAATAATTTATGCTGCAATTAATGCTTGTTATGACTGCCATATACGGAAGTGATTTGAAAATATATTAAGCTTCTGACGATAATGAATGCGGAAGCTATTTCAATAATTTTCGTATTTATTAGAAATCGAACTGCTTACAGATAAATACTGCAGGCACTTTTTACATGCTATTTGTGAAAGTATAACGGGAAAAAAAATGCTTCCATCCTAGAGAAATGTATTTAGTCAACTGATATTCGGCACTTTTTCCATGTTATTTGTGAAAGTATAACGGGAAAAAAACTGCTTCCATCCTAGAGAAATGTATTTAATCAACTGATATTTATTTTCTGACAATGTTTGTTGTCATACGACGGAAGCCATTAAAACAATTTAGACATCAATCGTAAAAACAGCTCCCTGAAACCAAAAGAATGTTAGCAAAAATATTTATTTCGTAACAAGTAGCGAAGCTATTTAACATTTCGCGTGAAAGTTCGACAAGAGAAAGGTATTCCTTGCAGCTGTTTTCAGTAATGACCCTTTAATGTGATTTTTATGATCAGAACGAGACAGGATCTTTGTGTGTTCATAATAATGTGATCAATAGTATTTATCTACAATTATGGAATACTAGGTTTAACTTGGATAAACGTCCTTTAAAGTACATCAACGGTAAAAAAATAGAAAACGACATTTATTAGCCTAGTTACCATAAAATAATGGGAGCTTATGGTATTTTACGCCACCTTCAACAATATATCAGTTATATCGTCCGTAAGATAAAAATATAAACAATCTGCAATTATTTTTGAAAGTGACGTTAATCGCCATAAACCTAACCCTAACCCTACAATTTTGAAAATAACTACATTCCATTAATTCAAGTTTTTAGTTTGGGTCCATAAAACTAGTTTGACCCCGCCACTTTTTAATGAAGTGCATGTACTAAGCCAGAAACGTTAGCAATTATGTATAGATTTATGTTATTTAACTTTGGACAAAACAAACAATCATAGAATACAAGCACTAAAATATGGCGGGGTTAAACCGGTTGATGGGATCTCACCTAACCATTGTTATATCGATTGATTGATTGATTGATTGATTGATTGATTGATTGATTGATTGATTGATTGATTGATTGATTGATTGATTGATTGATTGATTGATTGATTGACGTTAAGAGCATGAGTGGTATTTAATGATATATTCATGTCTAGAATATGTTTACAATCAACACGTATTGTATGTTAAAGTGGCATCGTGGTGGCCCTTAATGGTGGATTGTGGTAGCTTTGATTGCTACGTGAAAACTATATGTATTATTGTATGATAAAGAATCGGTGCATTGCATTTGACCATCTAATGACTTTAAATGAAGAGAAAATTTTAAGAATCCCAACTTTTTGAAATTATTCTTATTCTTATTATTATGCTCGTCTTATGATAATCCTGCGCTCGTTCCGTATGAAATTCAACTGCACTGTGTGCGGGGCGGGGTGGGGTGGGGTTGGAGCACTAACGTGTAAATCGCTTGTCGTTGGTGACCTGTTGCAAGGAAAAAATTCCGACCGGGTCCAATAATGAATAACTAAATTCATTCAATACAAACTTGTCTGTATAGTTTTAAATTCATTACATCGGCTGTAAATTTCAATGTGAATTTAATTGGATTATTATTTAAAAGTACAATAACAAGCTATAGAGACGTGTAAACATGTAATATTTTACATGTAAATTATATATTCAAAATAGTAAATTCAAAATCAAAATTGACAAATTATTCTGAATATTCCTACATACATAGAATTTTAATCAATTTTAAGTTTTAATACTTTATTTTATTATTGTTTTTGAAAGAAAAGTTTGAATATACCAAAGGGAAAATAAGAAGTCATAAATCGAAGATGTGCAGACAATACAATGTTCAAAAGAAAAAGGGACAAGAAAAGTTGAATATACCAAAGGAACAATCAGAATACGTAAATTGGAGAGGGGCAGACAATACAATGGCAATAAAAAAAAAAGGATAAAAAGACCAACACTACACAGTAAACTAAAGATTGAGCAACATGAACCCCACAAAACACTGAAAACTGGATGAACTAAAGTGCTCCGGAGGGGTAAGTAGTTCCTGCTCCACTAGTGGTACCGTCGTGTTACTTTTGCCAATAATCAAGCTACTTATAATAACATTCACATATCGTGATAAACATACTGAGTAGTGTCCTATGTTAACTGCAACTTTTCCGCAATTTGTCTGTTCACCCTCTTTTTGTTTTACATGTATTAATGATTATTGCATTTTCAGCCATCATAAAATCATGCTTATAGTCTTTGGGTTTTGTGAAAAATCTTGCGGAACTTGTTAAATGAAAATTGCTCTTAAGGACAAAACTTCCCATTTCGGCAAGGAATAAAATGTAAAAATCCATATAATAACGTTGGAAATTGACATGAAATGCTAGAGGTTTTTTTTACAGAACTGCATCTATATATATACCTATGCCACCAGCGGCCAATAACACGAAAACAATGTTTTTGTTTAAAAAGTGACGTTGAACACTAACAAATCATAATCTATCTTTAGTTATGAAAACTGTAATATGCTAAAAAAAAGAAAAAAAATCTTTGAAGTGTAATAAAGCTTTTAATCATTTATGATCTCTATAAAAAATATTCTGACACATTTCACACTTTTGTGAAAAGAAAGTTTAAACAGTGATGGTCAACATTTCCTCAAATGCCAACAAAACGAATAACCACCTCTCACCTCAACCAACAAAGCGAATAACCACCTCTCACCTCAACCAACAAAGCGAATAACCACCTCTCACCTCAACTAACAAAACGAATAACCACCTCTCACCTCAACTAACAAAACGAATAACCACCTCTCACCTCAACCAACAAAACGAATAACCACCTCTCACCTCAACTAGCAAAACGAATAACCACCTCTCACCTCAACCAACAAAACGAATAGCCACCTCTCACCTCAACCAACAAAACGAATAACCACCTCTCACCTCAACTAACAAAACGAATAACCACCTCTCACCTCAACCAACAAAACGAATAACCACCTCTCACCTCAACCAACAAAACGAATAACCACCTCTCACCTCAACTAGCAAAACGAATAACCACCTCTCACCTCAACCAACAAAACGAATAACCACCTCTCACCTCAACCAACAAATCGAATAGCCACCTCTCACCTCAACCAACAAAACGAATAACCACCTCTCACCTCAACCAACAAAACGAATAACCACCTCTCACCTCAACCAACAAAACGAATAACCACCTCTCACCTCTCACCTCAACCAACAAAACGAATAACCACCTCTCACCTCAACCAACAAAACGAATAACCACCTCTCACCTCAACTAGCGAAACGAATAACCACCTCTCACCTCAACCAACAAAACGAATAACCACCTCTCACCTCAACCAACAAAACGAATAACCACCTCTCACCTCAACTAGCAAAACGAATAACCACCTCTTGCCTCAAACCATTGAAAACAAAAAGACCACAACATGTGGCTTTGGAAATACAGGTCCTGTCTTGGGACAGGCACAACAAATGTGGTGGCTTAAAATGCGATGTTCTTGAAGATTAATTTTATATCTTTTAACGAAACTGCAAGAATATCTTTTTCTAGTATATTTTTCGCTTAAATTTAATATTTTATTATCTTATAACCATTAACAAATATCGTCTCAAAAATGAATTAAAAATACATTATATTTATCTGATATAAATAAATTCAATAAAAAGCGTAGCAACGGAAATGGAAAAATTTCATACCCTAGTGATAAGATAACAAAATATATATACTTATCCCAACACAAATTAACATATGAAATTGACTGGTTTATTTAATATAGTTTTTAGTTAATAACAATTTTTATTTGCGGGCAGAGACATAAAAGAATCAGACACAAGTGTTACCAACTTATGAAGTCTTCTCCTTTGAATTACATAACAATTATAACAAAAATACATATGGAACAGAGCATGCACATTTATGTAAGTATATCAGTTACAATTACACATGTAAAAGAGAACAGAAAAACAGAAGGACAAGTTTTTTGTGGAGGCGATGATCATGTTGGCTATATTTATAAGTTTATACAATGGAGAATCGCTTAGATCTTCTAATAAACTTGTAAACTTCTTTAAAAATTAAACAGTTATCTTCGTAAGTCAGATTTTGGTTACCCCTAATAAGTATAAAGCAAGATATATTTACTTACTAGAGGTAACCAATTGATACATATGTAGTTAATAGCGCCGAGGACTGGGCAGGGGGGTTCCTAATTTATCTTCATTATTTTTATTTATATATTATATAAAAATGTAATTGCTTTATGTATTTTGGTTTTTTTTTATATAAAACAATTGTATGACCCCATCATTTTACTACGAGGCAGTCCTCGTGATGAGCACCGGTCCTCCGGCCCAAGACCAGTAAAACTTTGTTCAGACCAGTAAATTTTTCAGTTTTTATCTTAGAATTATATGCAAATAAATTCAAGAATTTGATTGGTTATACCAATAAAACTAGCTTAACCCCGCCACTTTTTATTGAAGTGCCTGTACCAAGCCAGATGAGTGAGCGGTCATGTGTATGTTTTTTTTTTTTTTTTGGAATGTGGAACTGTTCTCAGACATTGTGGTATTTTTTTAATTTTAATTCTATTGTTTCAATGTTAATCTTTGTCGTAAAAATGATAATACAAATTAATATAAATGTATGTATTTTTAAAGAACAATAAAACATTGGCATATATCTCTTGTAACCAATATTTCTGTTTGTGTACATTATTTAAGAACGAGATTAACTCTAGACGTTCTGATGGCAAATACTTTACCGGTAATACATGTTTGTCACTGTTTGATGTAAAACGGGAAAAATTGAAAATAAATACACCTACTATGCTATAGTGGCCTATACTATATGTTTGACTTTTGACCACAAACCACAATACAGCTCCGCACCCCGATACCCAATACCCACACCAAGTGTTAAATCTGTTTGTTTCCAAATACCTACTCAAGATAGGGATTTTCAACTGTCCGTCCGTTATAACTCTTTGGGTTGTCACACCCCCACCCCACCCCTCCGAAAAAATTATTTGATAATTATTATATAGTTGGGGGAATCCTCAAAACAACGATAACACTAAAAAAAAACCTAAACCAACTGATAGATCAAGTCTATGTAAAATAAAATGAACAGTGCTGACCACAATATCTTTGAAACAGTTGGTAGCTAATATTGGGCGTTAATATTGACCATAATAATTAATATTGGCATTGGTAGTTTATCATATTACATGTTCTTTCATAGTCTCGTGCTGTATGATATATACACTTATCGGACCGCATTCATAGCAATACTTATTGTACGAAATCCATTCGGAATACTAAATAAGCTTATGAATATGCAGTACGGACACAAATATTGCCATTCGAGATTAATATTGACTACGGGCCCTGTATAATATACCTCATTATAAATACAAAGAACCAATACTGTTATAAATGTTTAACATTTATCGCTTTTTCGGCCAAAACGTTGGATAAAGTTATATAATGAAATACAAAAAATACCAAACTGTCGGAACAATTCTAAAATACGAAACTGTCGAAACAATTCCAAAATCGTTGAAAGAGACAAAATCGATACCTCTTATACACAGATACATGACCGCTCACTTGGTACAATAAAAGAGTGACGATGTTGGACAGTTATTAGGCTATTTTCTCTATTAGGGGGGAAAAATAAAGGTGGTGCCTACATTATTATTTTTTGCAATAAAGCCAAAATATGAGAAATTGTTGATATTTATACTAATAAAACCGTAGATATCAAATCTACTGCGCATGACTCGTTTCTGGAATAAACTTTATTAGGTACTCTCAAAATAGAAAGATTGGTAAGCCAAATAATTTAAAGTTTTAGAAGCAATAAAATCAAAGGGCCTAGTGATACGTCGGATGATACCCTCGGGGACTATTAGTCCATCATTTAGGCATACTCATCCAGACTTATATAGGCAGGCTCTGATATTTTCAACTTTAAAAATGAAATATGCTGTATCTCAATCTATTCTAAAAATCAATTGCAATATTTGCAACTTTTTACTTAATTAATAATATACATATTTATTTATATATACATGTACATATATGTCGTCCATCCTTCCCTTTTTCGATTTTTAATGTCGTCACACACCACCCCTCCCCATTTCCCCCCATTTTAAAGTCGTCACACACCACCCCTCTCCCCTTTTCTCATTTTAATGTCACACACCACCTCTCCCTCTTTTTCCCATTTTAATGTCGTAACACACCACTCCTCCCCATTTTTTTCCATTTTAAAGTCGTCACACACCACTACAACCACCCCCCCTTCTTCTTTCATATTGTATGCTAAATTAGTTCGTGTAAATTCCAGACATTAGACGATGATTGATCCGATTATAAAATCAAAATGAAGAATGTGTATTGCATGGCATTTTAATGGAGAATATATATCTATATGTTTGTGTACTTTTAGTTTTAATTATTTTATTATACGTTTCTCTATCCTTCAGAATTTAATGAGTATCAGTGGACTAGAATAAAGACGATAACACATGCTCATTTTTAATATTGATTTTGTTTTTGCATAAAAAAAAGGGGGGTATAAATACCTAGCAAATTTCTAATTAAGAAAATTATTGTTGATCGGCTAAAAATCTCTCTCTCCCTCTCTCTCTCTCTCTCTCTCTCTCTCTCCTGTATCAGGGGTGATTCTTATTAGAAAATAAAATTACTGAAAATCAATGAAAAAATGCTCAAGCCATCTATACACGCCCTTTCAAATGGTCCATTTTTTAACTGTTCTGACGGTGTCTTGTAACTTTCGGAATATTTTTGTCAGAGGAAAATAGCTGACATCAGTTATATAATTGAAAAAAAAATCATTCCTGCTGTTTATATTGTATATATAACTCTTTTGTTATTATATATTGTTGTACTTTAATTTGTTATCTGTATACCATTGTATTAACAATGGTTATCAAGAATAAAGATATATAAGAAATTATATACATTTTTTGTATTTTAAAGGCAATAATACTTAACGATAGCTGGTTATTATTGGTCTACTATTGTTGTTTAAAATTTTTATTTTCAATAAAAAAAAATTTTTTTTTTTTTAAAGAAATAAGATATTCTCTTAAATCTTTTGCAACAAAGCACTGCATGTTGTTACACTGATGAAGATATTTATACTTTATTTATTGGAGCCGAAAATAAATACAAGCCTATTTTAAAACTGCATGATTTAAAATACAATGTACCTCGAAATATTTCCATTGTATATGTAATTGTTAATGTTAGAAAAATGTTTCTGTTGGTTCTAAGTGTAGGATCCCCCCCCCCCCCCTTTTTTCACCAAGTCTTGCTATATATACGATTGTGCTGTACATGTCTCTAAATATTTAATATCTATTTATGTTAAATTGGCAAATTCCCTGTACCACTGTTTCAACTATGTTTTTATGAGAATAAGGAATCTTATGTGTAAGATCCCCCTTTTTTTCACCAAGTCTTACTATACAATCTTTATTCTTATAAACCATCGTAATACATTGGTATAGAGATACAGAAAATAAATAAAAACAATAAATACAATAATAACAATAGTAATTACCCAGGAGGTAATAAACTAGAATTAATGTTTCTGATCAACTATATATACTATTGTGGTTGTATATTTAATCTGTCAGACGGATTCACGGTGTATTTTGGGCCATGAAGTAATTATTGATAATTAGCTCTATTATACAATGACAACGTGGTTGGGACATATTTATTCTAAAATTTATAGTATTTGTAAATTCCTAAAAACGATTTCTAAAAAGTTACCAATTTTAAAAATTATATTAACTTTAATAATGTCATTAAATGTTAGGGATCGTGTTTTTACTTGAAATGAATGCTCCCGACATATGACATTTTATTTTTCTCTTTTTTTTTAAATGCATTATTTTCTAAATAAAAGAAAAAACTTTTTTTACGTTTAAATGTTCTTGTACAACAAGGAACTATTTTTGTGTAATTGCTAAATTATAAATAACGATGAGAAATTCATAAAAATGATATTCCCATTTTGGGAGAAAATACGAAAATTCGTAAAATTCAAATGAATGTCAGAATTATTGAATTAATTGATAATTATAATAATAAGTTTGTCACTATTGTATGCGTGTTATAAATCCAAAAAAGAAAATAATAATATAAAAACGAGGTGCTGTGATCTGTCATATATCTACATATATAAGTCATTACTTTTACTTACCCACTAATTGAGAAGAGACAGGTGAAGATAAAAACGTCAATATTTGTATTATCCACGAAATCACAAAATAACAAAGCAATTTTTTATGATTATACCGATTCATCCACCCGTGCATAGTAAAAATTACACATAAGATTTTCACTGGAGTTCACAGTCATTATATTTCGTCAAATACCAAATTCTTTGAATAAAGTTATATTAACACACGGCGTAAAATATATACCCGAAGATGGTAAATTAAGGAGCAAATTACCCCCTTCACAATCTAATAAAAGTATCACCGGCTTCCTAATTCTGTGTGGCTCCCAGGTAGAGGATTGTTTCAGAATAAAGTTCCTACGGGACGTCGCCAGTTTTAGGTCGTTTCACACTCAGGTAGACCTGTATGTTCCGTAGATCTTTGAGTGATAACGATCTTAATTCGGTCTAAAACTTTCTCAAATATTTTCTTCAAGATAAACGAGTAATTAAAATCGTTATCTCGGTAGAAGATCTTGTCATTTAGGATTTCCTTAATAGCTTCGGGTTAAATCCATATAAATATCATGTTATACGGCTCGTAAAAATATGCTGTCGTTTGTCTGTATACGTATATCTTATTAAGGGTAAGCATTAAAATTGTTTAATTACACTGAAAAAGTCAGTTAATCGATATTTGATTAAGATGAAAAAAATCTGTCACAAATCACTTTCATCTGAAAATCTGTACGGTGATGAAAACAAAGATCTTTCGTCTACCCGTAGCCTTCTGACGACCAGACCTATTTTATAGAAGTCGGTTCTAAGTTCAAATCATTTCATAGTAAATCTATATAAAAAAAGAGATAATTCATAAATATTATTCATGATGTTGTCTGCATCGAAAACTATCTTGTGTAACCAATAGTTAAATTTATGATTTTTTTCTACCATAAAATTCTGCAATTTGACTGGCTGTTTGACAACAAAGGGGCGTGGCTCAATATGAAAGTTAATAACTTTAATGTACTGTGCAGGATAAATATTTGCAGACGACCGGCTTACATTCACGTGGGTTTGTTTGGTTAATGGAGACGCTTAATCGACAAAACTTAAATATCTGTGTTTATTTCTTTTGCACATCATCATAACATTTGTCATACCTTTTGAAGATTTTTATATTAATAAAAATAGTTTACCTTTTAATATGAAACATTATGGTTAAGCATATTTTATGTGAGGCCATACATTTTCTTTTATGCATGAAGTAGCATTGCTAGATCTTTAATGAAAGATTGGTTTTTCTAGATTAATAAATTGAAGTTTGAAGTTTTTATTTCATAAGATATAGATAAATATATTCCCAGATGATTTCTTTGATCCGGAGTAAACCATATGGTATATTGTCGATTTTAAAGGCATTCACCGCGACAGGATGTTTGCTACCAGTGCTAAAAAAAACATGCAATATGTTGTGCATACATCGGGGTCCTGAGGTATCGCGGTAGTTAAATTTTTAAAAAGACTGCAAAAATTAATTGAAATCGCACGTGAATACACGGTATCATACCGCGACAGGATGTTTGTTACCAGTGTTAAAAAAACCATGCAAAAATGTAGTGCATACATCGGGGTCCTGTGGTATCGCGGTAGTTAAATTTAAAAAAAGACGGCAAAAATTAGTTGAAATAGCACGTGAATACACGGTATCATACCGCGACAGGATGTTTGTTACCAGTGTTAAAAAAACCATGCAAAAATGTAGTGCATACATCGGGGTCCTGTGATATCGCGGTAGTTAAATTTAAGAAAAGACTGCAAAAATTAGTTGAAATAGCACGTTAATATACGGTACCATACTGCGACAGGCTAGTGTTAAAACAAATCATGCAATATGTTGTGCATACATTGGGGTCCTGTGGTATCGCGGTAGTTCAATTTTTAAAAAGACAGCAAAAATTAGTTAAAATAGCACGTGAATACACGGTACCATACCGCGACAGGATGTTTGTTATCAGTGTTAAAAAACCATGCAAAAATGTAGTGCATACACCGGGGTTCTGTGGTAGCGCGGTAGTTAAATTTAAAAAAAGACGGCAAAAATTAGTTGAAATAGCACGTGAATACACGGTACCATACCGCGACAGGCTGTTTGTTCCCAGTGTTAAAACAAATCATGTAATTTGTTGTGCATACATCGGGGTCCTGTGGTATCGCGGTAGCTAAATAAAAAAAATGACAAAAATTAGTTAAAATAGCACGTGAATACACGGTACCATACCGCGACAGGATGTTTGTTACCAGTGTTAAAAAACCATGCAAAAATGTAGTGCATACATCGGGGTCCTGTGGTATCGCGGTAGCTAAATAAAAAAAATGACAAAAATTAGTTAAAATAGCACGTGAATACACGGTACCATACCGCGACAGGCTGTTTGTTCCCAGTGTTAAAAAACCATGCAATAGGTTGTGCATACATCCGGGTCCTATGGTATCGCGGTAGTTCAATTTTTAAAAAAAGACGGTAAAAAATTGGTTAAAATGGCACATGAATGCACGGTACCATAGAATCCGCGGTACCATCAGATCAGATTGTACATCGAATTATTTGAACCATGGATAGCGACTGCGGAAGATTGCGGTTCCGGTCAAAACAAATTTTGTCCGCCACCCCTTCCCCCACAAAGGATTATACTATGTCTACAACTCCATGTACACCCGGGAACATGCTCGTCTGCCCTGTATTGAAACGACATAAAATAATTTGGATCTCATGAAAATAAACAATTGTTTGCAATGTATGTTTTCAAAAACTCGAGGACAAATCTTCATCTCTATAATGTAATGGTTTGCGTTCCGACCGACAGATCGGGGCTATCGCCCATTTCGGATCAAATCACCCGCTCTTTGGTAGAATGGTTTGCCTTCCGACCAGTATATCGGAGATATAGCTCAGGTTGTGCCAAACCTCCCTCTCCCAATTGTGTAATGATTAGCAATTCAACTTCCAGATCTGAACCTGTTGCCCATTTCGGATCAAATCATCCGCTCTCTGGTAGAATGTTTGCGTTCCAACCGGCAGATCAGAGCTATAAAATATTTCACTTGCGTTCCAACCGACAGATCGGAGCTAAAGAACATTTCAGAACAAATCATCCGATCTGTAGTGTAATGGTTGGTGTTGTGAAACAACCAACAGATCGGAATTATAGCCAATGTCGGGTGAAATGAACCCTTCTTTAATGCAATAGGCCTAGTTGTTAGCGTTCCGGAACCACCAATACATCGGAGCTATTGCTCAGAATGAGTCAAATCATTGCACAACAGTAACGATCAGATTTTAAAACATGCAATTTAACAATATTACCTTTTTCGTTACCGTTATATTATTATTTGACTTTCCAATATTTTGTTCATGGACCCATACCTGATGACGCGTCGTGCGCACTAAATTACATAAAGCAACCTTTTTTATTTCTCAAAACAGTATCACTTAACGTTTTTATTCCTTCACCCCATTGCGACGGCCAATAAAACTAACCACAACTATCTAACTGCAATATTGTTGAGAGTGACCTTAACACAATAATCCTAACCCTCGTTCACCCCAAGTTGTATCCTTACCGAATTTTCACCATTGCACAAATTAGCGCTCTTTACATCAACATGTCAGGATTTTTTTTTATTGGATTGTATGTCATCATCGGTTAACCACAACGGTTAACCAGATGTCATCTTCAATTTCTTTTTCTTGGTGTCAATGTTTTAATTATATTAGAAACAAAAGAACGATAATCAATACATCTAACTGGCCCAAAGTGTGATTGAGAAAAAAATCCACTTCAGTCCTTTTAATAGGACTTAATAGATATTAGGACTAAAAATTACGAAATGTTTAAGAGTGAAATACAATAAAAGTACGAAGAACATGTCGCCATCTTCTTCAGACTACTATCTTATCACGTGTGTGTGTATTTATATCATTTATGGACGTAAGCGGTCATGACACCCACAATTATGTCGTCTGGTTGAGATAAATTTATTGGGACATTTTAGAATTTTGAACGTTATAAATTTTATTGTTTTAATGATTTAGTAAAATATATGGGTGATTAAAAAGTCTGGAGTTTTGTAAAAAAAAAAATCCTACATTTAACCGTCGACATGACGAATCATTTTATAATAAATTTTAGTTTGAAACGAATTGCTATTATTCTGAGATAAATTACAGTTGTAGTGTAACAAAACTGCTTCAAGTATGATTTTCGTACTTATATTCTGTATCTAACAAAAATGTGTTCTGATTGGACGATTGTTTAGTACGAGTACAAATATCATACTCGTATGATAAGCTTAAGAAAGAGCTTTTTTAGTCAGACGTACCAATACAAAGTAGGGGTTAGGGCTATGGTGTTTAACGCCACTTTCAACAATATTTCACTTATATATCGTGGCAGTCAGCTTAATTGGTGGAGGAAACCGGAGAAAACCAACGATCTGTCGCAAGTCGCCGACAAACTTTATCACATGATGTATGTTGTATCGAGTATGCCTCGCCATTAGCGGGATTCGAACACACAACGTTAGTGGTGATAGGCACTGATTGCACAGGTAGTTATACATCCAATTACCACACGATCATGACGACGACGGCCCCTATAAAGTAGGAAATGTTCTCCGATAATCCCACTGAATTGAGGAACACGAGCAAGCACTGATTAGGTCTGAGTCCGGACCATGTGCCCGTTGTGTATTCGTTATGGGTGTTTAACGCCCATGTCAACAGTACGTTAGTTATATCATGGTAGGAAGATTCATTGTCGGAAAGGACTACGGGCCTGCAGCAAGTCACTGGCACACTTTATCATATACTGTTGCGTCGAGTAGACCTCAACTTTGGCGGGATTTGAAATCACAACTTTAGGTGATGTCCGTGCTGACGGTTGTTCCCAGACAGATTATAAACTATCAAATTTCTAAAACTTTTTGTGTTAATTGTTCTAGTATAAGCAGACATCATCATCATCATCATCATTTCATTAAACAGTTACTTGTTCTCCCTATTGCAGAGATTGCAAAAAATACTCCGCTTTACACAAGATTACGACACTCATTAATTGTTGGATAACTTCGCGACTTGCTGATTGCGATCTGATTTTTACTTCTTTCTCTTAATAGACGATGTATATTTTTGGAGAGTAATAATAACAATTGCTTGTTCTTTCAACAGCATGAATCTGATTGATATATAAATGTATAGTGATTACTTATTTGTTATATTTTTTAGAACATATATTGTTTTCTATGAAATGTGGAGGTTACTGATTAATCCTAAAAAATCAAAAAATTTAATTTTTCTCGTGTAACAAGAATTGCCAGTGTGGTGGTGGTATATTAATGGCCGTATGAATAATATATCATTCATGATTAAAATATCACCACCGGGTGAAGAAAATATCCTCCAAGCATCAGCCATCTTTATCACCATAAAAAAGAATAACAAAAAGATTTGATTAAAATCACTCTATATAAACTGTTTTTGAAGAATTTAAACACGTTAATATTTTCAAATTCGGTGGTCCCTGTTGTAAATATTTACCGAGGTGTAAAAACATTCTTCATTTAGCGCCTCTCTGGTTACTAAAGTGTAGATTTTATACTTGGCATAATAGGGTATTATACATATAATACATGATACTGGCCTATAAAATATTAATAATTTTTCTTCTGTTTGTGTTTAACTTTTGTACGAAGTTTTTTTTTTATTCTCTCTACGGGATAGCGGACCATGTTTTATGCCGTTTTGATTATCGTAAGCCAAACTTTATGATGGCTGATGTGTGAAATTTTCTTCTTTTTTATAACCGAATTAAGTCGAGATTACAAATATTGCAGTTCCCAAAAGTTAAAAGGCCGCAAAAATGACGGCATACGTCAACGTTTTGTGATTGTGGTCGCCTGTCGCGACGTATTATACCACGGTTCAATTACAATTCAGTCAATGAATTTAAAAACGACACTTTCAAAAACTTGAATCGGAAGAATTGAAGATTTGTTTGTAAGGACGAGATACACTTAAATAGCCTTATTTTATATAATAATTTATTTTCATTGATCTTTTTATCGCCCACATATTTGTTTACAGAGTCTGTTTCATTGTTGTGTTAACAAATACCGATAATGACAGTCTATAAAGGCTAGAGAATACCGGAAAAAAAATGGACAATCCAGAGAAAACAGCAACACAGGGCGCACAAAATGCATTTTATAATGACAATATATATGAATTATGCTTTTGTGACAGAGTTCTCAAGCAGTGTGCATATGCATATCTCATCATGGGAAAATTAGATTTAACTTAATTAAATATTCAACTGATTTTGATACATGTACACATGTACTTTTTTTTTTTTTTTTATTGTGGCCCGTTTTAAGAAATTAAACTTTACACTCGGTCACTGCGACTTTCTTCCCATCTAGCCATCACAACGCCACAACATATATAATATTTTCCTCTGATATCACTGTTATTTCTCCTGTATTACGATTTTGAGGCATATTTATCAAGTTGTTCATGAGAATGGTAAATAAAGAGTGATTCAAAGAAAACCTTGTGTTAATCCACAGTCTTGACCGAAATCCTCGATTTCGAAGTCCTCATACAATACCTTGTTTAAAAGCTTGATTATAAAGAAATCTCAACAACCTCCGGAACTACCTCAGAAAAAGTCATAACGCTAAACTCTATGGCTTTAAGCAAATCGAGAAAGAAATCTAGATTTTATATCTAAAGGTTTGTGTGAATGACCAGACAAGCCAGTCATGCGACATTTAGACTGGCGATCCAAGTCATTGTATAAGTATAACGTAAAAATGGTCTTACGCCCATCGGAGGTACTCCAGAATTTATTGTGGGATTTCGTTATGTTCCAGACAAATCACTATAGATTTTCATTTGTCATGTAGATATTTGATGTGTGGGTTACACATGAACCCACTTTTATGAGTAAGCTTTAGTGTCATTTTTTGGCAAGTACTTTTCATTTGTATGTTCAAAGTTACATTATTTTCAAGTTACTATTTTTAGCGAATCAAGTTACTATTTTTACCGGTAATTGATCCCACTGTTCGCCGTTATGTAGATAACATGAATGGTTCTGCCGTGGCACTATAACCAATGTCAAGAAATTCCCATTAATTTACAAAAGAATAAAAGGAATTAACATGCCAATAACAGTAGCATACACAAATTAACTCTTTTCTTCAATAAAAAAAAAAAAAAAAAAAGTACTGACAGACAGAGAAGTGAGGATACAACATTAACACAATATTAGCAGAGTCAGTGCTTGCTTGTGTTGTCTACTAGTTTAGAAGTTAAATTCTATTGTAGACCTATTTTCAAGAATATAAAAATAAAAGACGATGGAGTTAACATTAGTTATTAATATAAAAAGAAATTAATTATAGGCGTGAGAGACCAGATGTGACAGAAATTAATAACATCATCAGTAAAAATGAAAATATGAAAAGACAAAACTTCCTCGGTTTGATTAATTCTATTATTAAGTAACCAATTTGATTTATATGGAGGTTTCGAATCTCATTAGTCGATTTAACACCGCCACACATTTGTGTGCCTGTCCCAAGCCAGGACCTCGTGTGATTTGTTTGTTTTGTGGATCTCGGTGACACTGTTGACAATATCACTGCTTTAACGGTTTTTTCATAAATATTTATAAAAGGCTTTTTACCTAATATAAATAAATATCTGTCGCTCTGGAAAATGTTTTTTATAGTCTTTCGCAGCTGGCAATTTTGTTTTAATTTTCAGAATCTGTTCGGAAGGAACGAAAACAGTTATATAACACTTTTGCATATTTTAATGGGTTTTTTTTCTTTTGTTTCATTTCCATCCGTAAAAATCAAAGTGATCGCTCCCTAATTAATACGTGGTGCGAAATTTTCACCTGCAACCAAACATATGTGGCATGCCCCAGGTGTCCGGAAGTATAGCAGTGTGACTAAATGTCGAATACCTTTTCAGAAGCGGTCACGGAAAAGTCAGTGAAATCGAATGAAATAATTGAAGACCTTGGTCTGCTCTGACCGTTAACTAGTTATTATCGCATTGAGAAAATGACCCTTATCTTAATCCGATCAGCAAGTTGTTGAACAATCATGGCGTCAAACTTGTCGACAGATTTAATAATGACAAACTGTTTTATCTGAAGTGAAAAGTATCGACCATAATCGATAGCTATTGATTTATCTGATAAACAGTACTGGTTTTTGTAGTCAGATTACCACTATTAGTTATGAATTGTTATGAGATACATAGACTTCATAAACCCAGAATATTGAGCTTAGGTGGGGGGGTTTAAGTTTTATTTATTTTTAATTTTTTTGTGGGGGAGGGGGTAGGTTTTTGGGTTAATTTCAGGTTTGTTGTTGGGTTTTTTTTAATATTTTGTTTGTTTTTCGCATTTTGGTTTTCGTATTTTTACTTTTTTTTCCTTTTTTTTTCTTTTTTTTTGTACTTTTGTTTGTTTGTTTTGTTGATTTTTTTGGTTTTGGGGGAGATTTTTAGTCATTAAGTATGCATTCGGTTAAAAAAAGCAAATATCTAAGATAAGTTTAGTGGAGACGGCGAGCACCCCGTCAGAATCCTTACCTTTATGCACATACGTACAACAGGCGCTTGTTTATAAACTTCTGTTTACATATTAATTTTCAATATAATTTTTCTTTCATTTCATCTCCTTTTCTTTGTTTAACATGTTCACGTACATACAATCTAATGGTAACAGCAGCTTGCGTGTGTCGACCCTCTATACTCTTCATATGTTACGTACGTCCTAAATTGGGTCTAATTTTAATAGAATAGAAAAAATGTTCCTGTAAGTGAGCGATTGTTATTTAACACCAAAATATCCATCTGTCATGGCGAGAACAAATTACATTTCAACGTGATGATGTCCGCTTTGTACAATAGATCAACATGCTTATTTGGATCTTTATAGTGCTATCTCACTGAAACAACATTCCGTGGGTTTAATTTGTCATTTATGTTCTTTGACTTGTTTTCGTGTACATATGTTTATGTTTTTCTTTTAAGAGAATAAAGATTTGCAATTTTGATAGACACATGGCTACACTCGGCCGCATTACTCTGAGATTCCAAGACAACCAGTCTTTGTTGTTACTCCTTAATGCTGGGTGCTTAGTGGTGAAGCAGCAAATACAAATTTTATAGTCTTTGGTTTGATCCGACCGGGGCTCGAACCCACGATCTACCACACCCGAGACGAGCATAGTAACCCTTACACCACTAATTCGGTTTACACACACTATAGACAAGTACATTCCCTTCCGTAAACTGTGGCCAAACATAGAAAAAGATATTATGGTATTTTTATTCATACATTTATCCATGCGTTCTATTTATAGTAACAGTTGATTGATACCCATGTGACACGAGATCTTGTCTTGCACTGAAAACACTGCGTGTGTGGAAGAAATAGAAAATTATAAAGTATATCTTTTTGAATTATTTCATTTTTAAGGGTAGAGTAATGATGAATGGTCTTGTTTCCTTTTTCAAAACCAACTTGCCGTCGATTTTTACGACACCTTCCACCGGCACTCCAAAACCAACTTGCCGTCGATTTTTACGACACTTTCCACCGGCGCTCCAAAACCAACTTACCGTCGATTTTTCCAACACCTTCCACCAGCACGATGTACATAAAAGATAGACATTACATTGGCGATCATTGCTGTACATGTATTTTCAGTAATGTTATGAACTCTTTTATGTATAATGTTCAAGATTATAGTGTTCTTTATAACAACGCTGTTCGCTTGGTTATGTGTGAGAGTTGATATTTTACTCACCTGAAGAAAACGCGTGCATGAGCGCATCATTTCATTAAGAGCAGAGATGTGTGCCCATAAAACTAGTCAAACCCCGCCACTTTCTATTGAAGTGCCCATACCAAGACAGGAAAGTGAGCGGCCATTTTCTGATAATTCCAGCCATAAAAGTAAGATGAAATGGTTGGATCTGTGATATCTTAATTCATAATGAAATCAAGCAGAATTTATCACCCGAGCATAAGCTGTTATTAGACTCGCTTGGTATTCAACATTGAATTATGGTCTGTTTGATATGATTGATGTAGTGTGAAATGTTGAAAAGATTAAAAATATCTAGTAATCATCTACTTTTTTATTTATCAATTCCTAGTTTACAAAATACATCTACAGAAAAATCATAAGTTACACTCCATCTTGGAGTCTTCAAGACTCCACTCCAACTTGGAGTCTCCAAGACTCCACTCCAAGACTCCACTCCACCTTTTAGCACATGCCCATGTATACGTGTGTGTGTGTGATCATATTGAATTTGCCTCTTTCTGATCCTACAATGTGGTATTTTTTGTTTTATCAATATAAGTTTATGGTTTATGGTGTTTAACATCACTTTCAACAATATTGCAGTTATATTGTGGCGGTAAATTGTATTGGTGGAGGAAACCAGAGGACCCGGAGAAAACCACCGACTTATATTTAAGTCACTGACAAACTTTATCACATAATAATATCCAATTATTATCTTTTAAATATTTATCAAAACAATTATCAAGACTTAAAGAAATTATATAACATATTTTGAAAGCCCATTAAAATAAAAGCGAAGTTACAAAAAGTACATAAAGTTCACAGATTGATTGATTAGTCCTTTCGTCTCTGTCGCCCTAAAAATTCCGAACTTGCAGCTGTTTTATTAAAACGTAGTAATTTTCGAACACAAGGCGAATATTAAATCCAATTAGTAAAGAATGTATTCGTTTATAGTTCAAACGTCAAGTTTATTTAGTAAAAATACAGTATTTAAATATATACTGAACTTAAATGAGTTTTGTGTTGTTATAATTGTTGACCATAATTTATCATTTTATAACATTTTAAAACTACATCGACGTTTTGAACTTTCACGGTAACAAAGTTAATCTGTTTTCAACATTTTTTGTGAAATCGTTACAATTTAACCACACAAAACTAACAAAATTAAGTTTTACATTTGTTTTCCAGATGAATTGTCAATTTTCCGTTTCAAAAGAAGAATTATTCATTTTTCATTTTCATATTCGATCTGGAGCGAAAAGTTCACAATTAATATTTTCAATATTTTCTATCTTTATTTCTATTTCTAAATTATCTCACATTCTTACAGACCTATATATAGTGCATCACCGGGATAAAAAAAAATAAAGTTAATATTCAACAAATATCAAATTTGTTTAGGGGAACGACAACTTAACTTTTAAGAGGGGGCTATGATCCTCATACACCCACCTCGTACAGAACCAGACAAAAAAAATTCTTGAAGCAAAAATCAGATATCACTGTTGAGGCAATTAATTATTTACGTAATATCAATATCCGTCATTTACAGGCGTGGGCGGCTTACGGTCGTTGACTTCGGATCACATAAATCTGTCGTGTGTTCGAATCCCGTCTTATTGTTTCTAGACACGTACTCATGGCTGAAGATTTCATACTGTCATTCCCTGGCCTTTGTAGAATAATTCTAAAGAGTAACAAAATAACATTTAGCATTTTTCTTACTTCTTTCACACCATAATAAAAATTAACGTGAATTGATTACATAAATAAAACATATATATCATGACATACATTGTACATATAGGACATTATAATAAATGAATTATTAATAAATGAAAAAACATAACATGTATAATTAATACTAAACGCCTTTATTACACGACAGATATACTAACTATTATTGAGTCTAATTATTGTGTTTTACAGTGGCAAATAAAAGTCGTGCTGTAGTATAAAAAAAAAACAATTTTCTGTTATAACCGTTGATCTGTTTAACCATAAATGCCACGAAAATCTTGTTAAACAAATATTTGACATGTCAATTAACCGTTGAACGGTACTAATCGGTCCGTTGTATCTTGTCGACATCTTGTTATTTTTGCGGGAGAATTGGTAATTATACGAATCATTAGCGACATGATTAAAAGTTAGGATCCACGATTTTCTTTATCACATTGTCTGAAATTTTGTCATTTTGATTACAGATAATTACCAAATAATTACCATGGTTAACAAGAAAGAAAAAGTCAATAACTATGTACATATGATTGAAGGGTTTGTTTGTCGTGTGATATATATTTTTCGAACACTACCTACAGGAATGCCCCCAATTTCCCCTGTCCTGTGATCACTTTAAACCCCTAATTGGCAAGATGAGACAATTTAGAATAAATGGCCATCAATATAAGAAAATATGTGGCCAATTAATTTTATGATAAATGAGTACCGTTTCCCCCTCCAAATTATACGTTTTCCAAATGCCCTCTAGTACATCATATAACATGTGACAGGACGATCAGTGTGTACTATAAATAGATACGTTTAAGGTAGTGCACATCCATCCTAAAAAGGAGCCACCGTTGCCGCGATTTTAGGGTTAGGATTGTGGTGTTTAACGCCACTTTCAACAATATTTCAGTTATATCGTGGCGGTCAGATTTATTGGTGGAGGAAACCAGACTACCCAGAGAAAACCACCGACCTGCCGCAAATCACTGACAAACTTTATCACATAATGTTATATCGAGAACACCTCGCCTGAGCGGGATTCAAACTCACAACGTTAGTGGTGATACGCACTGATCGTTTTTTGTCCTTTGTCCTTTTTCTATTGGTGATTGCATTGTCTGTCCTTCGATTTACGACTTCTGATTACCCCTTTGGTATCTTAGATTTACGACTTCTGATTACCCCTTTGGTATCTTAGATTTACGACTTCAGATTACCCCTTTGGTATCTTAGATTTACGACTTCTGATTACCCCTCTGGTATCTTAGATTTACGACTTCTGATTACTCCTTTGGTATCTTAGATTTACGACTTCTGATTACCCCTTTGGTATCTTAGATTTACGACTTCAGATTACCCATATGGTATCTTAGATTTACGACCTCTGATTACCCCTATGATATCTTAGATTTACGGCTTCTGATAACCCCTATGGTATTTTAGATTTACGACTTCTGATTACCCCTTTGGTATCTTAGATTTACGACTTCTGATTACCCCTTATGGTATCTTAGATTTACGACTTCTGATTACCCCTTTGGTATCTTAGATCTACGACTTCTGATTACCCCTTTGGTATCTTAGATTTACGACTTCTGATTACCTCCCTTTGGTATCTTCAAGCTTTTCTTATATCACATTTATACCAGATACCCATACTTTGGACATGGTTGACAAAATAAAAAAAGTCAGTGTTGATGCTGTAATATATATCATGATGGTTTAATACAATTTGGACGGTTATTGCTAGAAAATAACAACACGAACAAACGTCCTTGTGATTGATCATATTTCCCTTTTACGTAAATTTGTGTTTCCTCTATCAACATTATGTGATAAAGTTTGTCAGTGACTTGCGACAGGTCCTTCGGTTTCTTCAACCAATAAAACTGACCGCCACTACAACTGAAATATTGTTGAAAGTGGCATTAAACACCATAAACCAACCAAACCTACAAGAGTTTTACATGACTTGACTATGTGCAAAATGGCAAGTGTCTTATTAGAAACAGTAACTGATTACCATTAGTGAGTACCTGTGTTCAGCCCGTTTTGTTCTTGGTGTGGTTGGTGTTGCTCATTTTTTCTTTCTTTTTTTCTTTCTTTCTTTCTTTCTTTCTTTCTTTCTTTCTTTCTGTCTTTCTTTCATTTTTGCTTTATTTTCGTTCGGTGACTTGTGCCCCATGTTGCCTGTAAATCTTGAATATCAATTCTTTATTGCCCCTTCGGTTTTCTCTAACGTTTTTTTATTACCCTTTTATACAAATATTTTTTATGTTGATATTGGTCCCGTGTAGTGTCCGTTACTACAATGGTATAGACTGGTTCTAGATAATATTTGATATACTTTAAAATTACATTTATGACGTTTTATAGTCGTAATAGGTCACCGATCAAACATTCCGCTTTTACAAAAAATCAATTTTTACGATGGAAGTTTTGTCGGTATGGTTTCGCACTTCCGCTGATACACTTGACGATCTTTTATGGAACACAGCTTTAAGTATTTTTAATTGAAATCAATTATCTACCATTTAAAATTTTACCTTTCAATGAAAACTAAATATGACATGTGCTAAATTGTGATTAAGGTGATGTGCCAACCATGTGACAAGGGGTTATCTCTACGGGGTGCCCCCAATATACAATAATTACCAGGGGAGGTAATTGTAAAATTATCGTTCATCGATTATCTTTATCATGCTTAGTTCGTCATTATTTATATATTTGAAACACGGGGGTGAACTACTTAAAGTAAAATTGGGCCACTGGTGGATTGAAAACACCCCGTTCATATATTCCCTCACACCATACCATATAACCTAGGAGCCGTCGTGGTCATGATCGTATGGTAGTTGGATTTACAACTACCTATATCATCAGTGCCTATCACCAATAAAGTTATGAGTTCGAATCCCGTTCTTGGCGAGGCGTACTTCCGGATATTCCGGTTTTCTCCACCAATAAAACTGATTGCCACGATATAACTGAAATATTGTTAAATGTGGCGTTAAACACCATAACCAAACCAATGTAAAACAAATATTCGAAATACGAAACTAGACCCACACGTATATTATTCTGTTATTGGTGACACGTTCATATATTAGACTAAAATCCATAATAAACGCACATAGATCAATTTTGCATTTATTTATCTGGATGGGATTGTAGAAATATGACGTATTGGCAACCATAGGACTATATATAGCATGTGATTATATATAGCATATAACAATATATATTTTAAAAAAAATAGAAACATTTCAGGACAAAAAGAGTAAACAAAAACAACAATAATTGATCATGCATGCATTTTTCCTATTATCGGTTTTACACCGCCATATTTTTTGCTTGTCCCAAGCCAAGGTCTGGATTTTCGACGTCATATGTCACGTCTTGTTCAATGATTGGAGATGAGAGGTGACTGATTGTTCGTTTTGTTAATATTGGTGGAACTGTTGACAATCACTGTTTAAACTTTCTTTTCATATTTCATAGTTAAACATTTCTGTTTTATTTTCCTCAATACAATAATCGAACATAAACAAATTATTTATTCAATTGTGTTAAGGGTTAGGGTAAGAGTTCTGATGTTTAACGCCACGTTCAACAATATATCAATCATATCGTTGTGGTCAGGTTTATTGGTCACCATGGTGGAGAAAATAGGAGTACCCGGAGAAAACCACCGAACTGCCGCAAGTCACTGACAAACTTTATTACATAATATTGTATCGAGTACACCTCGCCATGATGGGGGGTTCGAACTCACAACTTTAGTGGTGATAGGCACTGATTGCATAGGTAGTTGTCAAGCGAACTACCATACGACTAAAAACACGACGGCCCTTATATTTATGTTCCATTGTGTTCAGTAATTTTGAGATTGATCTTCTATTTGGTATTTTATTACCAGACAGGAATGAAGTACGACTTCTTAAATTTATCTTTTATCAAATTAACTGTTTACAATTGTTTACATGTTTACTACTTGTTTTGATTGATGTATGTACGGATTTGTTGATCATTTTATACTACGATTATAAATATAAGTATACATACAAATCGATAAGAAATGAAAGGTTATTTTTGACACAAAAACAAATGAATGTCTCCCGCCATAGATTCTAGACTGGTTTCCTGTCTATAACAAAATGGTACCAGTATATATGGCTACCCACATTCTTTCATATACTGATCTGTTGATCATTTTATACTACCATTATAAGTATAAGTATACATACAAATCGATAAGAAATGAAAGGTTATTTTTGACACAAAAACAAATGAATGTCTCCCGCCATAGATTCTAGACTGGTTTCCTGTCTATAACAAAATGGTACCAGTATATATGGCTACCCACATTCTTTCATATACTGATCTGTTGATCATTTTATACTACCATTATAAGTATAAGTATACATACAAATCGATAAGAAATGAAAGGTTATTTTTGACACAAAAAACAAATGAATGTCTCCCGCCATAGGTTAGACTGGTTTCCTGTCTAACAAAATGGTACCAGTATATATGTCTCCTCACATTCTGTCATCTTTCATAAAAAAAATACCTTGTAATTCCCATTTAGAGTGTTGACGAGATCTGGGTACATTTTTTCTTCTCGAAATAGTCCAAAGGTCATCGGGCAAGCAATGACCTTCCCATATATTTTTTATTAACGTAAATTATTACCGTAAATAAATCTTTTCCCCTTTTTTTCAAAAAGGGCAATAACTCCTTCAAACACAGTCCAATCAAATTATGATATCTTACTGATATGTTAATTCCATATGGTAATAAGTTAGCATGAAAATGTTTAAGGACGTCTTTTTAAAATGTTGGAGGAGTTGCGCGTATATTTTAATGTAATGTTTTATGTAAAAAGGACTTTTATGAAATGTTGTCAATGAAAATGGGCAGGTCAACTGAGAGAGGGGGTCAGGCGTGGCGGTTCCCTGGGGCCCATGAGTTTAGGAGACCCATAAGCCATACGAGGGAAACAAAACGAGGGTGTACCTTGAGCAAGGCAAACAAAATAAAATGTGTGCTTTCGATGTGAATGACAATTTCGTGTAGTGGATATAAAATTCTTCATACAGAAGTAGCCCCAGGTTTCAGGAAGGAGCCCACTAATGACTTTCATAGGACCCTTGATGATACATAACAACTTTTCTGTTACGGTGTATGGGGCACTGGATCATGTACATATATTTAGTGTTTTTCGACTTGTAAATGTATATTAAATGACTCAAATGAGGACCAAGCCCGACTGCTTGGGCTCCCCTAAGAACAATCATTGACACTGGCAGATCGAGGGTTGCAGGTGGAGGGCCCCACTAATGTTTTATATAAGGGCTCTGAAACATGTATAATATATAAGTGATTTGCTATTGACAAATACATAGGAAATGGGGACCCAGGCTAAGTCCCTAAGAAATACCTCTGAGAGTAGCAGATCGAGGATTGCAGGGGGAGGGGCTCATTAATGGTGAGTAAACAGGATCTGACTGTTGTTTAACTCAAGTGATTCCGTTCAGGTGAGCCTTTATTTTTTATTTATTCATTAATTTCACTTCGTCAGTCACCACATTGTCATTGTCACACATTGCAACATGCAAATTTAACAAATTATAATCAAGGTATGCTGAGTGGGTCGACACAACAGATGTCGAGAGAGAGACTGACGGTATACCGAGGCACGAGGGTTCCTCTTTTTTCCAAAGCCTCGGAATCCTATCGGAGTAAAAATTTCTGCTGAAATTGTTTTACCCTATGCTTTTTCAAATAAAAATATTGTAGACTTAGACTAAAACGTGTTCTGGGAGTAAAGAGTGTGGAATGAGACTATGTTACGAACTTACGATTGCGAATATTAATAAATGTACCAGATCATTATATTCAAGGGTTCAGACAAATAAACAAGTAGAAATCTGTTTTCTAAATCACAATTCATCAATTCATTTTTGTTGTACTGATTCCTTGCTTATGACACACCGTGGTGGACTTAGTTTGAGCATCATTATTTGGAGAATTGGAGGAGGGGGGACAAGCTTCCTTTTGTCCTGGGTACTGAAAATGGGCATTAATTCCTTAAGAAAATAGTCCGATCAAACTGTCTTCCCGGTATGCGAATTTTCATATGATAATAAACAAGCGTGCAAGGATTTATGGAAATCCCTATTAATACGTGCAGGACGGAAACAAAATGTCTCCCGAAGAATACCAGAATGAAACATAATTAACTATTATATGGACAGGTGTTATTTATTTACAAGGGAGGGGGTGATAAATTATCATTAATGAACAAATAAAGAATTAATCTTTTCCCTTAATATGCAAGTTATATGACCCCCTCTAAAGGCAACAACAAAATTTCATCATTATGACTCGCGACATGTCTACCCACAGACTGTTGTTTCAGTGACCTAACACTGTAAAATCCAACTACGCGTGTTGTTCGCAACAATATTCAGTCAACAGTCCACTCGAGCACACCTCGGTTCCGTCAACCAATCATTGGTCTTATTCCTATATTCATAGCAGAAAAGCAGTCACTACCAATGTTATTGTTTTTGGTTTGACCCGACCAGATATCGAACCCACGATCTTCCGCACACAAGGCGACCACGCTTTCCGTTAGACGCATACAAGGCAAGCACGCTATCAGTTAGACGCATACAAGGCAAGCACGCTTTCAGTTAGACGCATACAAGGCAAGCACGCTATCAGTTAGACGAATACAAGGCAAGCACGCTATCAGTTAAACGCATACAAGGCAAGCACGCAATCAGTTAGACGCATACAAGGCAACCACGCTATCAATTAGACGCATACAAGACAAGCACGCTTTCAGTTAGACGCATACAAGGAAAGCACGCTATCAGTTAGACGCATACAAGGCAGCACGCTATCAGTTAGACGCATACAAGGCAAGCACGCTATCAGTTAGATGCATACAAGGCAAGCACGCTATCAGTTAGACGCATAAAAGGCAAGCACGCTATCAGTTAGACACATACAAGGCAAGCACGCTATCAGTTAGACGCATGCAAGGCAAGCACGCTATCCGTTAGACGCATACAAGACGAGCACGCTATCTGTTAGACACGCACAAGGCGACCACGCTTTCCGTTACACGCACACAAGGTGAGCGCGCTATCCGTTACATGCACACAAGGCGAACACGCTATTTGGTACACGCACACAAGGCGAGCGCGCTATCCGTTACACGCACACAAGGCGAACACGCTATTTGTTACACGCACACAAGGCGAACACGCTATTTGTTACACGCATACAAGGCGAACACGCTATCTGTTACACACACACAAAGCGAACACGCTATTTGTTTCACGTACACAAGGCGAACACGCTATTTGTTACACGCACACAAGGCGAACACGCTATTTGTTACACGCACACAAGGCGAGAAAGCTATCCGTTACACGCATATAACGCGAACACGCTATTCATTACACGTACCAGCGAGGTAGCTTATTCCATTTTACTATTAAAAGCCTCAAAACTTTCTTTTCATAATAAAAGTTTGTATGTGCCCCGGTTAAAGTTAATTATATATAATAGCTCATTTGACATACATTTTCTGGAAATCTTTAAATAATATTAATGATTAGTTGACTTAGACATAATGATTTGACCTTCTATACCTCATAATTGATATAAATTACCCCATTTTTAGTATTTTGATAACAAGAATGACACAAAGACATTAAAAGGAATTAGTATAAGAAAGAAAAATTTGCTCGACAAAACACAGTACATGGGGTACCATAGAGGGCACACGTTTGTGAAATCTAGTAGGTACTTTTTTCTTTTAAAAATTTTAAAATGATGTCTTCGAAGAGGATGTCCGCATCGAAAAGATGATTTGAATTTTTGGTTTTCATATTAAACTAGAAAAGAAGTATTCCCCCGCACTTGATAATTATGGACAAAGTTGTTTTGTTAGGAGTGATTTTTTAAAAATGAAGTGTGTCTGTAAGACACAAATGATGCCCCCGTCTGACCATCAAAATCCTGTGGACATGCACACCTCCATTATGTGTATAAACATCATGCAAAATATTAAAGCTGTAGCTCCAAAACTGTAGGAGGAGATAGCCGGACAAACCATGTATCTATATCCGGACGGCCGAACAAAATGACTAAGTCCAACTACCTGTCATTTTGAGGATATTTGAAGAAAATCTAAATCCTGTGAACTCCTGTGGACATGCACACCTCCATTGTGTGTATAAACATCCTACAAAATATTAAAGCTGTAGGAGGAGATAGCCGGACAAACCATGTATCTATATCCGGACGGACGAACAAAATTACTAAGTTCAACTACCTGTCATTTTGAGAATATTTGAAGAAAATCAAAAATCCTCAAGTCCTATGGACATGTACACCTCCATTATGTGTATAAACATCCTACAAAATATTAAAGCTGTAGCTCCAAAACTGTAGGAGGAGATAGCCGGACAAACCATGTATCTATATCCGGACGGACGAACGGACGAACGGACGGACAGGGATAAATTAATATGCCTCCCGACTCTTTGTCGCGGGGGCATAAAAAGGGGGGGGGATAAAATGACATAACGATAATCCCAAAGTGTCCCCTTTTATTATTATATGCCCTTTGAACAATTCAAGACGTCTACACATTTTTTCGAAGAATTAAAATAAATAATCCTTTTATTTCAATCATTGTGAAATATGAAACACAACTAGAAATTATGTATATCTATAAATTCAATCTTTAAAGTTTGGGTCTCCCGTGGACTAATTTTATTTAACAAAAAATACATTTTGCCAAGTCATATCATAACATTAGCGTACTTTATTAGTGTTTTGTTACAAATTGTAATGACAGCTAAATATTTTGGCGATTAGACTATAATGGATGTATATAATGTCTAACGATCTCCCATGATATATTGGGACTTCACCACTCGCGGCTAAAAAAAAATTCTTTTTCTTTTTTTTTTCGTTAATAAAGAAATCGACAGAAATTTAAAAAAAAACAAAAAAAACATGTCGATTTCAGATTGCCCCTCAAAACATTTATATATTTATTTATATTTAGATACTCATTTCATGCATAAACACAAATAAACTTACAACAAAATAAAAATATAAAAAAACATATCAATATTTATCATTAAACTGTCATTTTCAGGCTTGAAAAAAGAGTGACTTCTGCACAGCAATTAAGGTATACAAAATGTATAAATTTGAAAAAAATGAGTGATTTTAATACAATTGACATTTTTGTCTATTTTGTCGGATATTAAGACTTGGTTTCAATTGTGTATGTTTCACGTGCTTTATACCATTTACCATGAATTTTCAGCATAAAAATCATCCTTTAAGGTAGATCAGAGGTGTAACGTGACCCAACAAATTGAGTACCTATTTTTATTCTGGTCTCCCACGAAGACCATTAATTAATGTGAACAATACATGGGGTAGTACTGAAATCTGGCTCGACAAGGCTACAACGGGGGTAATACTAAAAGTAACTTGAAAGAGGGAGGTAGATTGAAGTCATTACACTTGATAAACTCCACTAATCAAACTGACCACCATGATATAACGGAAATACTCTCCAAAGTGGCGTTAAATACCAGTAACATAACATAACATAACAAACAATAGACATGAAAGACCCTTTAGCTGTTTTAAATTTGATTATTTTAAAGGTGTATAAAAGGTTCAGGGCTATCTAATATGCTTAAAACAATATAAAGTTTGTCTGGTAATTAAACAACACATTTAATTACAATTCATATCAATTTGTTTTACATACTTCAGTGCAATTGAATGTTCAAAGCCATATATTGTATTTGAAAACGGGCAGTTCAAAAACTAAGTTAACTGATTTTTGTTTTCTTTTTTGTAGGGGGGAGGGGTGTAGGTGTTCAGGTTATTTTGAGGTTTGTTGGTTGTAGTTGTAGGGGGGAGGAGTGTAGGTGTTCAGGTTATTTTGAGGTTTGATGGTTGTAGTTGTAGGGGGGAGGAGTGTAGGTGTTCGGGTTACTTTGAGGTTTGTTGGTTGTAGTTGTAGGGGGGAGGAGTGTAGGTGTTCGGGTTACTTTGAGGTTTGTTGGTTGTAGTTGCTTTTTATATTTTTTTTTCTTTTTTGTCTTTTTATTTTTGTTTTTGTTTTTTGTTATTTTGAGGGGGGGGGGTATTTTTTTTTTTTTTTTTTTTGGTTTTTTTTGGTTTTGTTTGGTTTTTTTTTTTTTCCCCTGTTTTTTGTTAGTGCAAAATAATTACTTTTATTGAATTATATATTTTTTTTTTAAAACCATCACAAGTAACATCTGTAAAAGTTACATGCTATCTGTGGCATGACATTGTCAGTCAACATACAGAATGTATATTTATATTGAAGATTAGACATACATACAATAAATTTTGACTTAACTTGTGATTGGAAGGGGAAGATTTCAGGCAGTGATTGGGTCGATTCCAACACCACATAATAACCTATGTTTATATAAGTTATATATCATTAAAATACGCGGTTACGTACTAAAATTTAAATTAACAAAACCTTGTTAAAATTTATTTGTAAATATATCATTATCCTGATGTTGACAATAATTTTCAGTCAGATAAAGTACAAAGAACCTATTTTCGTCTGATAGATTAATCTATCTTGTTTATTTACCTAACAAACAGTCAATGGGCCCGGTATCTCTTTACAAGATAAACCCGTGTCGTAATATACTTGAAAGTTTTTTTGTTTAGTTAGTGTATTCCTGAATTAGAATTGTATTATGTTGAAATTATCAAAACTTTACTTTTGAAACGTTTTTGCCTTGTCAAAAATTCATTAATATTTCCCATGAATGAATCGGGCATTATTCATCTTATAATTAAAAAAATGATTTTGGAAATGATATTTAAAGAGTGATTAAGAGACCGACCATTTAATTTTTAGTGAGGGTGGGGATATGTTTTTCCTCCCGAGCCAGAATTTTTTTTTACGTCAAACAAATATCTTCTTTTTTTTTCAACATGAAAAATAGGTAATTCTTCTAAAATTTCTCAATGAAAACTGCCAATTCTAAAATCTAATTCTAACACTGTTTGGTTTAATTTTCAGACGTATATATATATATATATATAAATCTTAACATCTTTCATCTCAAGATATTTTTTCTATAAAATCAAGCGGCAAAAATAAAATATAAAAAGAACAGAAAACATAGCCCCTTAAAAATTAAATGATAGTTCCCTTAAAGGAGAAATCAATGGTGAAGACAGGATGATGGGAGTGATCACATAATTAGTGTTATTTCTTTACCCCCCCCCCCCCTTTTTTTTTATCCCCTATAGAACCAGTGCCACTTCACCGACATGATTTATTGCTTAAACTTGTACTTGTTATCACTGTATCTGGAATGCTGATCACCTTGACGTCATACAATATGCAATCAATCAATCAATCAATCAATCATTCAATCAATCAGTAGTCTTTTGAGTTGAAACGAATCTGTGCAGGATTATTATCGCTTGTTTATATCTGCATTTTCTGTTGAAGATCAAGTTATAAAGAGAGAGGAGAGATGTGATCACATTAACAGATTTAAATCCGCCAAATTTCTGTGCCTTTCTAAAAACCAAGATCTGGATTTCCAACGTCATATGTCGTGTTCTTTTTTATGTTCAATGATTTGAGATGGTTCGTTTTGTTGGAATTGGTGGAATTGTTGACCATCACTTTTTTGAACTTTTTTTGTTTTATAATCGTTCGACCACGATCGTCGAGTATGTCCATTTGGTCGGTGGCGTATAACTGTGCACAGACTGCTATTTCACAATTCCCTATAATTTGCGTCGTTATTAGATAGTAGACAAAATCGTTTACTTTTTTTCAGCTTAGCCAATTGGAATTTCGTTAGCTGGTCACCTTTTTGCAGAAGGTACTGACGGTCAATAGGTTCCCACATACCTCCATGTTAAAACATAGAGCGGGCCGTATATATCATTGCCTAATTGCGGAGTTGACATGACAAAATTATTCTAGCGATTTCATCAAATCACTTACAAAATTCTTACCTATTTACTTATTGTTAGTCTACATTTTTTCAGTAGGTATCAAAGCTATCATATTTTCACAGATTTCTTGATATACCCGTTGGTGTAACTCGAAACAATACATTTAAAAAAGTAAAGAATATATAGTATTGTTAGCATGCAAGGTGTCTCTACGAGACCATACCTGGTTATTGTGTAAATGTTAGGTTTTCTACATGGCGAACCTGAGACGGTAATTGGTAGCTAATTATCATTTGTAAACGATGTACGACACACATTTAGATATGTTTTCTTTCTAAGTCTGCATGTTATAAAGAGACATCATATTTTACTTAAGATGTACATGTTATTGATATTTGTGAGAAAAAACGTCGATGTGAAAATTATTCAAAATTAATCATTATTATTATAATATTTTTTTTTTAAAATATAAAAATAACACTTTCTTCCACTTATATAATAATAATTTCTTCCGTATAATACTAACGCTTTCTTCCATAAAAATACTAATATTTCTTCCACATAAGTACTAGCACTTTCTTCTATCTAAATGTTAACACTTTCTTCCACATAAATACTTAAGCTTTCACTCACACATATAATCACTTTCTTTCACATAGTACTAATACATTCCACACATAATTGCTTTCACTTCCTTTCACAACTTCAATCCAAATATAACCGCATCGGTGGCGTAATGGTTAGCGTGCTCGCCCCGAGTGCGGTAGATCGTGGGTTCGAGCCCCGGTCTGGTCAAACCAAAGACTATAAAATTGGTATTTGTTGCTTCTCCGTTAATCACGCAGCATTAAGGAGAAAGAGCAAAGACTGGTCGGCTCGGAATCAGAATAATGTGTCCGAGTGGAGCGAAATGTCTACCAGCGGACTGTTGTTTCAGTGAGCTAGCACTATAAAAATCCATCTCAGCGTGTTGGTCTAGAACAAAGCGAACCTTATCATCATCTCATTGAAAATTAACTTGTTCTCGCCATGGTATAGCTGAAAAATTGCCCGATTGGCGCTAAACAACAATCACTCAATCACTCACTCTTCCACATACCGTACAATATACTAATGCTTTCTTCCACATAAATACTAGTCTCATTATTACACTTCCACGTTAATATTAACACTTTCAGTCTCTTCCACATTAATATAATACTTTCAGTCTCTTCCACATTAATATAATACTTTCAGTCTCTTCCACATTAATATAATACTTTCAGTCTCTTCCACATTAATATAATACTTTCTCCCACATAAATGTGTCTTTCCTGATAAATGATGATACCCTGTACCTCATGAATGCTAACACCTTCCTCCTCCTCACTAATACATACACATCGTCATAAATGTGTCGAAGACTATTTTTTAATAATTAGATTGCTTTCTGCGAAGCGAAGCACATTTTCATCAATAAAATGATCTTGCTTGATTCTTCATAAGTACATTTGTTTATTTTATCAATAGTTTATAAAGCTTGATTAAGAAAAACTGTGTTTAAAGTCGAAAGACAGATTTGTGTGTTTATTTTATAGTTCATAAATTCAAAGGGACGTAACTCAATCGTCATTTCAGGTATGTGCCGTACGCAGTTATCTCCCATTATTGATAATCAAATTTTACAACCATTTAAATATTTATTGAGATTAAACGATTCCAGAAACCCAATATACACAAATATCGATCTCCCAAAATTAGAATATAGCTGTTCAAATTTATGTCTTTATATATTTGTTTTCTTCAAAAAGTATGGGGCTGAATACGATTTCCCTGGAAACCAGACATGAGTACCGCGGTGTTGAATAGAGTGAGCGAGTGAGTAATTGTTGTTTAACACCAAATGAACAATTTTCAGCTATATCATGGCGAGAACAAGTTACATTCGATGAGATGATAATGATCACCACTTTGTACTAGCACAACATGCTGAGTTTGATTTGCATAGCTCACTGAAGCAACAGTTCGCGGGCCTTAATGCTATGTACTCAGCGGTGAAGCAACAGTTCGTGGGCCTTAATGTTATGTACTCAGCGGTGAAGCAACAGTTCGCGGGCCTTAATGCTATGTACTCAGCGGTGAAGCAACAGGTCGTGGGCCTTAATGTTATGTACTCAGCGGTGAAGCAACAGTTCGCGGGCCTTAATGCTATGTACTCAGCGGTGAAGCAACAGTTCGCGGGCCTTAATGCTATGTACTCAGCGGTGAAGCAACAGGTCGTGGGCCTTAATGTTATGTACTCAGCGGTGAAGCAACAGTTCGCGGGCCTTAATGCTATGTACTCAGCGGTGAAGCAACAGTTCGCGGGCCTTAATGTTATGTACTCAGCGGTGAAGCAACAGTTCGCGGGCCTTAATACTTTTAATGCTATGTACTCAGCAGTGAAGCAACAAGTACCAATTTCATAGTCTTTGATTTTACCCAACCGGATCTGGAACCCGCCAAATACCTCACACGAGGCGAGCACGCTTACATATATTTTTATTATTATTATTATTATTATTATTTTTATTATTATTATTATTATTTTTTTTTTTTTTTTTTTTTTTTATTATTATTATTATCACAAAGTACGAAACATGTATATCTTATTATTCTATTTTTTAAATATATATGTTGGAGACTCAACAAAGAATGGAGTCATTTGTAGATCTCATTTAAATCGCGGTGCATTATGCTTATTCAGATGGCATCGAAAGGGTATACCAGGGGAAAGGCGAGAAATTCAAAGACTGCTTTGTGTAAGGTCAGATTTGGAACCGTGTGATTGTATGTGCTGGAATCACGTCGTCACACATGACAAATCTGTGTCACAAATGACCCCGGATATGTTCCACTCGTCGTAAACATTTCCCGGTCCTTTCCTCATTCATGACTTATCACCGAGTTTGTAACTAGATTAACACGACGGGTGCCACTAGTGGAGCAGGAACTGCTTACCCTTCCGGAGCACACGAGTTCACCCCCGATTTTTAGTGGGGTTCATGTAACTCGATCTTTAGTTTTTATGTGTATGTTTTGTAGATCGTTGTTTGTCCTTTTTCTTTTGGCCATTGTGTTGTCTGTTCTTCGATATACGGATTCTGATTACCTCTTTGGTATCTTCAAACTCTTCTGGTAATAGTTTGTGATATGTTTGGTGCTGTGATCTATATTAGCCATAATCTAGCTGCCACGATTGTCAATTTCCGAAATCTTAGTTGACCTGGTATTACAGTGCAACACGATAATGCCAGACTGTTTACTGAACCAGCAACATGGACATTTTTTTCAACGCTGTAGAATATTAATGTTATGCCATGGACATCCAAATATGACGGGATATGAATCCGATATTGATCACATTTGGAATGAGTTGGATCTCCTGCCGTCAAAGCACAACAAAAACAAACAGCTTAGTAAACCTTCAACGGGAATTTCTCCGGGAGTGTAATAACATTCCGGAAAACGTCATTTCAATAGTTGTCATGTACAAGAGACATCGTTTACAGAAGTGATCAACACCAATGCTGGACACGTACGTCAGTGGCTTTTTATTATCGATTTTGTACAAAACATGATCATTGACATCAAAACAGTGGGTTTTTTTTAATCTTACTTTGCAACACTAAATCAAAAGCCGTAAATCGAAGAACAACACGATTGCCAAAAAAAAGGTAAAGGGATAAACAATGATATACAAAGTACTACACAGAAAACTAAAGACTGTGTAATACGAACCGGGGGTGAACTCAGGTACTCCGGAAGGTTAACCAGCTCCTGCTCCACTAGTGGCAACCGTCGTGCTATACTGGTTACAAACCCGATGATAAGTTATGAATGAGGAAAGGACCGGACTGTGATTACCACAAACGAAAATACTTTTCTCATCGTGTTTTGTGGTAATGTGCCGAATGAAAGGGAAACACCATAATGATTAATTATTTGTAATTTATATTATTGGGTGGTCTATAGGTTTATGATTTGATATCTCCTTTATATTCCAATGAGTATCTTGTCTGGAGTAACTTCACCATGCAGCCATTGGTTCTATCTAAAAATACAAAATAGCGGAAATATATATGGATGCTTCTTTTAGTCATAATTCCATCTGTCCTGTCTATATGATTAGGATTATCTATATCTATATATATATTTATAGTCCATTCGACTTCAATAAATCTCCAGATTTTTTTGTTCAAATCAACATTTTTATAAATGCATGTTAATATATGATATATACGACCTCTGACATTAAATTTCAAAATTGTTGATCATTTATTAAAAAAGAGTTGTTCATTAGGTCGCTGTGTTAATTCTATTTTCCAAAGTGTATGAAATGCATGGAGCGAGTACAAATAGTGTAATAGCTGTCTCATCAATGTTTCCCTTAAATGACTTTTGACACAGTATTAGGTGATGGTTATTGAAATGTTGACATGGTACAGTAAAATATACATTGAAAGCACATGTCTATTTGCATGTGTTGTGATGGGGGAGGGGGAAGGGCGGGTTGGGGGGGGGGGGGGGCTCTTACACTATAAACACCATAACCATAACCCCTAACCCTGTTTATATTGCAAGGTCATGGCAAAAAAATATTAACTTTACACAGAAAATGCATACAAAAACATTGGATATTTTGGGTGAATATCTAATTGGATATCTACAGCGTGGTCCGTGTTTAGACAAGTGTCTATTACGCTTTGTTCTACATAATACGACGAGTACAAGCCAGTATATACGTCTATTATAAGAAAATGTTTATACTACTCCTTTATATAGTAATTACACTGAATACAGTATACAGTTATTTCATGCCTGTTCAAGGAACAGTCAAAACTATTGACCCGAGGTGCTGGAGATGACTTGAGAACTGTTGCCTGAGGCCGAAGGCCGAAAACAACAGTTCCCAAGTCATCTCCAGCACCGTGGCCGAAGGCAACAGTTCCCATGTCATCTCCGGCACCGAGGGACAATAGTTTTGACTGTTCCCTGAAAAGGCATGAAATAACTGTTTTATTATCTAATATACATGCACAAAACCACAAATCCACTGAAGATGATAATGTCAGCATACCATACCATTAAAAAATTGGGGCACAACATTGTTTTGAAAGAAATACAGCATTTGACAGGAATGACGCACTGCGCATCGTTCTCGGGCATGGTACAGTTCGGATCCGGAATTAGTGGAACAGTCAACTGTTTCACTCCGCCGGCTATTTTTAAAATTTTCTTGTAATCAGTTAAAAATATAGCATATGAAAAATATATACTATAAGTTAATAATATAATTTGTTGTACTCATATTATTTACATGTGTGTATATAGTACGTACCTTCGAGGCGACATTCCATTTCTTTATGTACCAGCACATGACTAGTGTCCCTGCTAGAAATACTACACCAACGACAGCAGAAACAGAGATAACTGTTATATATAAAAAGAAAATATTGGGTTAATTCGATGATACAACATAAGACGGTGAGTGAGTGATTGTTGTTGAAAAGTGAACAATGTGTTCATCTATATCATGGCGAGAACACGTTACATTTCGATGATTGAAAGATAATTGATTCACACCAACGGAGCAATTTTCAGCTGTATCATGGCGAGAATAAGTTACATTTCGATGAGATAATGTCCGGTCATCACTAGTCCAAGACGCTCCGTTAGATTTTTGTAGATCTAGCTCACCGAAACAACATTCTGCGGTTTGATATGTTACTTTACTCAGACATGTTATTATGATGCCGAACCAAACTAGCCTTTGCTCTTTTCCTCATGCCTCGTCCTTAGTAGAGAGGCAGAACGTTCTTATTTTGGTTGAACGGATTTCATGGGAGGTCGAATTGCTAAATCTTAATGTTTCACTGGTGTTTGTTGGTCTGTTGTGATTTTGATTTTCGCGCAATTTTCCCAAAATTTGAATTCTATCTCTGTATATCAATCAAATGAAAAACAAAAATACCACAATCATAGAAACTGAGATCAAAATCGATACCCATAAAAATTTACATGACTACTCACTTTCCTGGCTTGGTACAAGTGGCAGAGTAAAACTAATTTTATGGGTCCACGGTGAAAATATGCGATTTGCATCAGGGCTAATACAATCTGTACCATTGATCAACTTTGGGCGTCTTACATAAGCATTATTTCAACTGGTGAATTAAATCTGACAATACATCACTTTTGTGAACAAAATTAATAATTATAGAAAGGTTTGGAGATACCAAACGCGCAATTAGAAGCAGTGTATCGAAGGACAGACATGTTTCGGATAACCCATTTGGTATCTTCAAACTTTCCGTAATACTTTCCATTTGAAGTTATTGACAATCTTTTAATAATTAAATGTTCGTCCGGTCTTTTTTATTCCTTTTTTGTATTAATTTTTTACGCGATGTGCTAACATTTATATAATAATGTGGTCTTGTCCAGACGGGTAATATGTCTCTCAGACCTGGGTAATATTTTGGCATATTACCTGGACAAGACCACATTAATATCATTATTATACTGAGTGTCTAATTGTCCAGGTAATATGCCAAAATATTACAGTACCAAATATCACTACAGAAACTTACACGAAGTATAATAATTAACAACATCATGTATGAAGTTATGATCTATCTATCACAGAAATATAGTAACAAACAGTTCCGTCTGGAAGGAAAGTTTGAAGATACATAAGGAGTAATCAGAAACCGTAAAAGGAGAAGGACAGACAATACAATGGCCAAAAGAATAAGGACAAATGGACAAACAACGATCTACAAAGCACTACACTAAATATCGACCAACAATAATCCCATTAAGAACCTGGAGTGAACCCGGGTGCTCCGGAAGGATATGCAGTTCCGGCTCCACCCGTTCGTCGTTAATTGATATGTTGAAAATATTACTCTTGACATGTACTCATACGGGTGTCGTTAGATAACAAATATCTACGTTTAATTACATGTAGTTTGAGTTATCAAACAACTTACTAATAATTATAATATTATCGTTGTTAGTAGATTCAGCTGTGTCACCATCAATGGAGTCTGTTGTAGTTACATCCGTGACATTATTGTCTGTAGTTATATATATAAAAGCACTCGAAGTTCTGTGTTCTATTGAAGTGTTCTCGATGCTGTCTATTGATGAATCTCTTATTGAATTCGATTCCGTAGTTGTTTCCGAATAATTCGTAATATCCTCTGATGTGTGTTCTTCTGTGCTACCGTCTGTCGTAATGCCATTTGTTTTAGCGGTATTCGTTGTTGTGCTACCGTCTGTCGTAATTCCATTTGTTTTAGCGGTATTCATTGTTGTGCTACCGTCTGTCGTAATACCATTTGTTTTAGCGGTATTCATTGTTGTGCCATCGTCTGTCGTAATACCATTTGTTTTAGCGGTATTCATTGTTGTGCCATCGTCTGTCGTAATGTCATTTGTTTTAGCGGTATTCGTTGTTGTGCTACCGTCTGTCGTAATACCATTTGTTTTAGCGGTATTCGTTGTTATGTGTTTTGTTGTGCGTTCTTCCGTACTAGCATCTGTCGTAATGGTGCTTGTTTTTGTAATATAAGGTGTAATGTATTCTGTTGTGTGTTTGTCAGTACTATGTTTTATCGTAATGGCGCTTGTTTTCGTGATATCTGTTGCAATGTCTTCTGTGCTAGTTTCTATCGTAATGCCGCTTGTGATTGGAAGATTTGTTGTAATTTCTTCTGTTGTGTGTTCTTCTGTACTCGTCTGTATCGCAATGCCGCTTGTTTTTGTGATATCCGTTGTAATGTCTTCTGTTGTATGTTCTGTCGTACTAATTTCTGTCGTAATGCCGCTTGCTTTTGTGATATCCGTTGTAATGTCTTCTGTTATATGTTCTGTCGTACTAATTTCTGTCGTAATGCCGCTTGCTTTTGTGATATCCGTTGTAATGTCTTCTGTTGTATGTTCTGTCGTACTAATTTCTGTCGTAATGCCGCTTGTTTTTGTGGTATCAGTTGTAATGTCTTCTGTTGTGTGCTCTTCCGTACTAGTTTCTGTCGTAATGCCGCTTGCTTTTGTGATATCCGTTGTAATGTCTTCTGTTGTATGTTCTGTCGTACTAATTTCTGTCGTAATGCCGCTTGCTTTTGTGATATCAGTTGTAATGTCTTCTGTTGTATGTTCTGTTGTACTAATTTCTGTCGTAATGCCGCTTGTTTTTGTGGTATCAGTTGTAATGTCTTCTGTTGTATGTTCTGTTGTACTAATTTCTGTCGTAATGCCGCTTGCTTTTGTGGTATCAGTTGTAATGTCTTCTGTTGTATGTTCTGTTGTACTAATTTCTGTCGTAATGCCGCTTGTTTTTGTGGTATCAGTTGTAATGTCTTCTGTTGTATGTTCTGTTGTACTAATTTCTGTCGTAATGCCGCTTGTTTTTGTGGTATCAGTTGTAATGTCTTCTGTTGTATGTTCTGTTGTACTAATTTCTGTCGTAATGCCGCTTGTTTTTGTGGTATCAGTTGTAATGTCTTCTGTTGTATGTTCTGTTGTACTAATTTCTGTCGTAATGCCGCTTGTTTTTGTGGTATCAGTTGTAATGTCTTCTGTTGTATGCTCTGTTGTACTAATTTCTGTCGTAATGCCGCTTGTTTTTGTGGTATCAGTTGTAATGTCTTCTGTTGTGATCATTGTTGTTATAACGTCATTGATCGTTGTTTCTGTGGTAGTTTTGACGTCGAAGGAACATGTCTTACAACAGGTTATCTCCCTTTTGTAAGTAGTATAAAATGGACAGGAGTCCACTAAACATCCGTTTTCTCTATCACCATATTCACAATCTATCAAGATAAAAAAAAAATTAAGCATGTCCGACATTTCTATGCATGTAGGAAAGATTTAAAAACATCTTCGTGTTTGAAATTAAATGCGCTAAACTGTTGTGGTCTACAATTTAACCAATTACAGGTCAGATTTATTAATAAAAACGTAGATATATAATTCAGAGAGCATGACGCGCTTGTGGAATAATCCTCATCAGGTACGCGCAAAAGTAAAAATATTAGAAAGCCAAATAATTTAAAAGTCTTTGGGAGCATTTGCTAAATTCACCTCTGCCTGAGGGAGGAGAACCTTGGTTTTAATAATAATTGAATGATATGGGAACCGTAAATTTCGATAAAAATATATCTAATATAGCACGTCAGTGCAGTGAAACTAGACGGATGATAACCTCAGGTACTAATAGTCCTTCAACAAAGATATCAACCCAGTGATAGTAATAAAAACGTAGATATCAAAGTTAATACGCACGATGCATTTCTGGAATAACCAGGTACATGCAAGGCCAAAATATTCTATTTGATGTGTAACCTGTGCATTTTCATTTGTACTCTTCTTAATCTGGATTGGTTTTGTGATAGCAGTTTCTATTATGTATGTCATTATGTTATCTTGAAACTGAGCACACGCTAAAAGTTATATCTTGTATATGATTGGACGGTCAAGTTGAATGAAAGACTACTTGTCGTTACCCAATATGTTGATGTCGCTTGATTGGTTCTATGGTTTTATGGTGTTTAACGCCACTTTCAACAATATTTCAGTTATATCGTGGTGGTCAGTTTTATTGGTGGGGGAAACCAAAGTACCCGGAGAAAACCACCGATCTGCTGCAAGTCACTGAAAAACTTTATCGCATAATCTTGTCCTGAGCGGGAGTCGAATCCACAACATCAGCGGTGATAGGCACCGATTGGATGAGTAATTGTAAATCCAACTACCATACGATCACGGCCAACGACAGCCCGATGTCGCTTGATATCAGGAGCTTGCTATACAAATATATCTAATAAACATCTAATTTTAATTAGGTTGATTATCAAAATATAAAGAACGACAGGGTCGATATCACAGGCGGCTACTGAATCAAGGGTCGATATCACATGCGGCTACTGAATCAAGGGTCGATATTACAGGCGGCTACTGAATCAAGGGTCGATATTACAGGCGGCTACTGAATCAAGGGTTCCTAGTGGCTAAGTTGTACGTCGAAAGTACTACTATCACCATCATGACTTGGTTATCCACTGCAGAATATGTGTCACAGAGAACAACAAATGTTACGTTTGTCGTAGCCACAAACGCGACCTCCTTTCCTCTGTCATAATGTATCACTAGTGAAGGAAGAAGGAACTGCCTACTCATCCGGAGCTCCTCGGGTTCATTCTCGTTTTTTTTTTTTTTTTTTTTTGTGGGATTCGATCGTGTTTCTGCATAATATGTTGTGGATCATTGCTTCTCTTTTTGTCGTTTTACTTTTTGACTATGTATTGTTTGTTCTTTCTGCGATCGATTTCCGCCTTCTAATAGCCCCTTAATATCTTCAAGCTTTTCATATCAGAGCAGACACATGGAAGGTATACTTCAAAGAAATAAATTGCACTAACCTGGTATTCCTGTATAGTAGTTTTGACATATAAGACAGCAGTAAACTTGGTGATATGTTTGTTGATAACACAAGAATGGACTGTCTGTTATTGTAACTTCACAAGAAGAAGCATCTCCAAAGACACACGTCGCTGTAGTATAAATATAATGTTAATATTAATACACTAGCATAATTTTTTTTATAAATACAGGTTGTTTATTTCTAAATTTAATACAGCACCGTGTATAACGTCCATTGTGATTGGACACGTGAACGATTGCACATGTATGTGACTTTGAATCTAATTGGACACGTGGATAGCTTAAAAGCATTATTGTCACATCAGATGCAAAAGCATAAAGAAGTTGGACAGGTGTATTGCTCAGTTGAATTGGGTCGAGAACCTCGTCTTGTTTCATTTTCGTATATTAATGGTAAATGTGTTCTATTTAACATCGAAATTTACAATATTTCAATAATGTAAATCCCTTTGCCTATTTCCCTTCTTATATTATAATTCTCACTATTTTTCATTAATATTATTATCATTGTTATTATTATTATTATTATTATTATTATTATTATCATTGCTATTATTATTATTATTATTATTATTATTATTATTATTATCATTGTTATTATTGTTATTGTTATTATTATTATTATTATTATTATTATTATTATTATTATTATTATTATTATTATTATACATCGCATATCATAAATCAATATGATTGGTTTAGATAACACCACATGACATTTTTTTTTCGAAATCTCGATTACAGATAACCCGTTATTACCCGGGAAATAACACTATCCGTTCCGTCTAGGGGAGATAATGATTACGTCATCAGTCGTTTGCAAAAAATGCCTCCCGAAGGGTACTCGCTACTCGTCGAAGGATGGTGGTTTTCTCAGGGTAATCTGTTTCCTCCAATAAAACTGTCTACTATGAGATCACACAAGTGTGTATAAAGTGGCATTAAAACTCCAACAATCAAATCAATCAAGCTAGCAAGGTAAATAAAGTAAATATCAAAAGGAAGTCTGCTGAAAGTTGTCTGCGCTGGCTTGAATCAGATTGATTGATTGATTGATTGATTGATTGATTGATTGATTGATTGATTGATTGATTGATTAATTGATTGATTGATTGATTGATTGATTGATTGATTGATTGATTGATTGATTGATTGATTGATTGATTGATTGATTGATTGATTGATTGATTGATTGGTGCTTAACGTCCGGCGAGCAATTTTTCAGCTATATTCAGGACGAGAACATTAAAAAATTTTAAACGCCACGGGACTCGAAACAAGGAAAGGTGATGGGTAGGGACGGATAATTTTGCCAGTGCAACAGGTCTCTTATGGACCACTCATCATGAGCATAATGCTCATAATGAGCTGTTACACTGGGTTCTTTAACGTGCGAAGAGGGTGGCAATCTTTCAACACGGGACCTCGGTTTTATTTACGTCTCATCCGCAGGACGGGTTGGTTGTAAATTTTTACATCCCGCACGACCGACGGACGCCCCTTCAAGCCGAAGAAGCTCTTGGTCCCATTTTTATACCCCGGGGTTCCTGCGGGGTTGCTTGAATCAGATGCTATTGACATAATACCAGGTTTGCTTCATATGGAGTTTCAAAGGTTTGTTTCAGTATTATGAAACATTTAGGCCGTAAGTGTATATTATTGCATAAATCATTATCTTCTCTTTGTTTTTAGTTAATTCATTAAATTATGATCTAATCATTCTGTTATTAAATTAATCTTACAAATAAGTACTGTTCTTTTTGAAATAAGAGCAAAAATTCATTAAAAGGGAGATAACTCACGATTGCTTCCCGCTTATTGAAACCTGAATATAAACTCTGTATATATTTTTACGTTTAGTAAAGTTACTTACGATCTACTGGTCTAGCTCTGGTATCATTATTACATTCACCTGCTATACACCACTGTAAACAACATAACACACAAAAATAATATATATATGTAAAATGTATGTCTTCTAACTGAATTTGGAAAATTATAGATGGGAAGTATAGTAATTAGTAATAAAGATAATGGGTGTAAATGAACATGAGAGACTATCAATCTTTACACTTGTAAATAGATTTATTACTGTTCCACATTTCATGGTTATGGTTATGGTGTTTAACCTCACTTTCAACAATATTTCAGTTATTCGTGGCGGTCAGTTTTATTGGTTGAGGAAACTGGGGTACCCGGAGAAAACCACCGACCTGCCGAGAGTCACTGACAAACTGTATCACGTAATGTTGTATCGAGTACACCTCGTCATGAAAGAAGGATTCAAACTTACAGCTTGAGTAGTGATAGGCACTGGTTGCATAGGTAGTTGTAAATCCAACTACCATATTATCACGACCACGATGGACCCATAAGTCATACCCTAAGATGAGTAAAATCTACATCCGGGTTTCTCTGTCGTTTTTATATTTTTTGGTGTATGCAATTTTGGTTCCTAATGCTGAGTTATGAACAAGAAACAAAATATAGGTGAATATAAATTATACATACTGTCAGCATTTTGCCCTTGATCACATTACGAGGTAACAAATACAGACATGAAAAAAACCCAGCCACTGTGCTCCCACAAGGTTAATAATAAGGTAGACATGATGATACAGTTTGAAATGGGCTGACTTTACAATTAGTGTAAACGTAATATACCGACATATGTACAGGCATAATAAATTCAGTAGGTCTAAACTTGAACAAAAATGTGAGCACATACATGTCATGCCCGAAATGTTAGTTACAAAAAAATTCTTCGCACATCCTCAACATATAGATACCAAAACAAAATGAAACAAGGAAATTGTTATATTGAAGTCAAAACCGAGAAATACCGTATGGATCATTTATATTGGCACAGAAATTCTTATAACTGATTAGTTAACATCTGAAAACCTCTCATCTAACTGATTAGTTAACATCTGAACACCTCTCATCTAACTGATTAGTTAACATCTGAACACCTTTCATCTACCTGATTAGTTAACATCTGAACACCTCTCATCTACCTGATTAGATAACATCTGAACACCTCTCATCTACCTGATTAGTTAACATCTGAACACCTCTCATCTACCTGATTAGTTAACATCTGAACACCTCTCATCTACCTGATTAGTTTACATCTGAACACCTTTCATCTACCTGATTAGTTAACATCTGAACACCTCTCATCTACCTGATTAGTTAACATCTGAACACCTCTCATCTAACTGATTAGTTAACATCTGAACACCTCTCATCTAACTGATTAGTTAACATCTGAACACCTCTCATCTAACTGATTAGTTAACATCTGAACACCTCTCATCTAACTGATTAGTTAACACCTGAACACCTCTCATCTAACTGATTAGTTAACACCTGAACACCTCTCATCTAACTGATTAGTTAACACCTGAACACCTCTCATCTAACTGATTAGTTAACACCTGAACACCTCTCATCTGTTAACATCTGAAAACCTCTCATTTACAGACTAGGATTATTTTGATATGAACTATAGCTCATCATTTACATTGTTTCTGGTTTTCTTACCTTAGTTAACACCTGAACACCTCTCATCTACAGACTAGGATTATTTTTGTATGAACTATAGCTCATCATTTACATTGTGATTAGTTAACATCTGAACACCTCTCATCTGTTAACATCTGAACACCTCTCATCTACAGACTAGGATTATTTTGATATGAACTATAGCTCATCATTTACATTGTTTCTGGTGTTCTTACCTTAGTTAACATCTGAACACCTCTCATCTACAGACTAGGATTATTTTGATATGAACTATAGCTCATCATTTACATTGTTTCTGGTGTTCTTACCTTAGTTAACATCTGAACACCTCTCATCTATAGACTAGGATTATTTTGATATGAACTATAGCTCATCGTTTACATTGTTTCTGGTGTTCTTACCTTAGTTAACATCTGAACACCTCTCATCTGTTAACATCTGAACACCTCTCATCTACAGACTAGGATTATTTTGATATGAACTATAGCTCATCATTTACATTGTTTCTGGTTTTCTTACCTTAGTTAACATCTGAACACCACTCATCTACAGACTAGGATTATTTTTATATGAACTATAGCTCATCATTTACATTGTGATTAATTAACATCTGAACACCTCTCATCTGTTAACATCTGAACACCACTCATCTACAGACTAGGATTATTTTGATATGAACTATAGCTCATTGTTTACATTGTTTCTGGTGTTCTTACCTTAGTTAACATCTGAACACCTCTCATCTGTTAACATCTGAACACCTCTCATCTATAGACTAGGATTATTTTGATATGAACTATAGCTCATCGTTTACATTGTTTCTGGTGTTCTTACCTTAGTTAACATCTGAACACCTCTCATCTGTTAACATCTGAACACCTCTCATCTACAGACTAGGATTATTTTGATATGAACTATAGCTCATCGTTTACATTGTTTCTGGTGTTCTTACCTTAGTTAACATCTGAACACCACTCATCTACAGACTAGGATTATTTTGATATGAACTATAGCTCATCATTTACATTGTGATTAGTTAACATCTGAACACCTTTCATCTGTTAACATCTGAACACCACTCATCTACAGACTAGGATTATTTTGATATGAACTATAGCTCATCATTTACATTGTGATTAGTTAACATCTGAACACCTCTCATCTGTTAACATCTGAACACCACTCATCTACAGACTAGGATTATTTTGATATGAACTATAGCTCATCATTTACATTGTGATTAGTTAACATCTGAACACCTTTCATCTGTTAACATCTGAACACCACTCATCTACAGACTAGGATTATTTTGATATGAACTATAGCTCATCATTTACATTGTGATTAGTTAACATCTGAACACCTCTCATCTGTTAACATCTGAACACCACTCATCTACAGACTAGGATTATTTTGATATGAACTATAGCTCATCATTTACATTGTGATTAGTTAACATCTGAACACCTCTCATCTGTTAACATCTGAACACCACTCATCTACAGACTAGGATTATTTTGATATGAACTATAGCTCATCATTTACATTGTTTCTGGTGTTCTTACCTTAGTTAACATCTGAACACCACTCATCTGTTAACATCTGAACACCTCTCATCTACAGACTAGGATTATTTTGATATGAACTATAGCTCATCGTTTACATTGTTTCTGGTGTTCTTACCTTAGTTAACATCTGAACACCACTCATCTACAGACTAGGATTATTTTGATATGAACTATAGCTCATCATTTACATTGTGATTAGTTAACATCTGAACACCTTTCATCTGTTAACATCTGAACACCACTCATCTACAGACTAGGATTATTTTGATATGAACTATAGCTCATCATTTACATTGTGATTAGTTAACATCTGAACACCTCTCATCTGTTAACATCTGAACACCACTCATCTACAGACTAGGATTATTTTGATATGAACTATAGCTCATCATTTACATTGTGATTAGTTAACATCTGAACACCTTTCATCTGTTAACATCTGAACACCACTCATCTACAGACTAGGATTATTTTGATATGAACTATAGCTCATCATTTACATTGTGATTAGTTAACATCTGAACACCTCTCATCTGTTAACATCTGAACACCACTCATCTACAGACTAGGATTATTTTGATATGAACTATAGCTCATCATTTACATTGTGATTAGTTAACATCTGAACACCTCTCATCTGTTAACATCTGAACACCACTCATCTACAGACTAGGATTATTTTGATATGAACTATAGCTCATCATTTACATTGTTTCTGGTGTTCTTACCTTAGTTAACATCTGAACACCACTCATCTGTTAACATCTGAACACCTCTAATCTACAGACTAGGATTATTTTGATATGAACTATAGCTCATCATTTACATTGTTTCTGGTGTTCTTACCTTAGTTAACATCTGAACACCACTCATCTGTTAACATCTGAACACCTCTCATCTACAGACTAGGATTATTTTGATATGAACTATAGCTCATCGTTTACATTGTTTCTGGTGTTCTTACCTTAGTTAACATCTGAACACCTCTCATCTACAGACTAGGATTATTTTGATATGAACTATAGCTCATCATTTACATTGTTTCTGGTGTTCTTACCTTAGTTAACATCTGAACACCTCTCATCTACAGACTAGGATTATTTTGATATGAACTATAGCTCATCATTTACATTGTTTCTGGTGTTCTTATCTTAGTTAACATCTGAACACCTCTCATCTACAGACTAGGATTATTTTGATATGAACTATAGCTCATCATTTACATTGTTTCTGGTGTTCTTACCTTAGTTAACATCTGAACACCTCTCATCTATAGACTAGGATTATTTTGATATGAGCTATAGCTCATCGTTTACATTGTTTCTGGTGTTCTTACCTTAGTTAACATCTGAACACCTCTCATCTGTTAACATCTGAACACCTCTCATCTACAGACTAGGATTATTTTGATATGAACTATAGCTCATCGTTTACATTGTTTCTGGTGTTCTTACCTTAGTTAACATCTGAACACCTCTCATCTGTTAACATCTGAACACCTCTCATCTACAGACTAGGATTATTTTGATATGAACTATAGCTCATCATTTACATTGTTTCTGGTGTTCTTACCTTAGTTAACATCTGAACACCACTCATCTACAGACTAGGATTATTTTGATATGAACTATAGCTCATCATTTACATTGTGATTAATTAACATCTGAACACCTCTCATCTGTTAACATCTGAACACCACTCATCTACAGACTAGGATTATTTTGATATGAACTATAGCTCATCATTTACATTGTGATTAGTTAACATCTGAACACCTCTCATCTGTTAACATCTGAACACCACTCATCTACAGACTAGGATTATTTTGATATGAACTATAGCTTATTGTTTACATTGTTTCTGGTGTTCTTACCTTAGTTAACATCTGAACACCTCTCATCTATAGACTAGGATTATTTTGATATGAACTATAGCTCATCGTTTACATTGTTTCTGGTGTTCTTACCTTAGTTAACATCTGAACACCTCTCATCTGTTAACATCTGAACACCTCTCATCTACAGACTAGGATTATTTTGATATGAACTATAGCTCATCATTTACATTGTTTCTGGTGTTCTTACCTTAGTTAACATCTGAACACCACTCATCTGTTAACATCTGAACACCTCTCATCTACAGACTAGGATTATTTTGATATGAACTATAGCTCATCATTTACATTGTTTCTGGTGTTCTTACCTTAGTTAACATCTGAACACCTCTCATCTATAGACTAGGATTATTTTGATATGAACTATAGCTCATCGTTTACATTGTTTCTGGTGTTCTTACCTTAGTTAACATCTGAACACCACTCATCTATAGACTAGGATTATTTTGATATGAACTATAGCTCATCATTTACATTGTGATTAGTTAACATCTGAACACCTTTCATCTGTTAACATCTGAACACCACTCATCTACAGACTAGGATTATTTTGATATGAACTATAGCTCATCATTTACATTGTGATTAGTTAACATCTGAACACCTCTCATCTGTTAACATCTGAACACCACTCATCTACAGACTAGGATTATTTTGATATGAACTATAGCTCATCATTTACATTGTGATTAGTTAACATCTGAACACCTCTCATCTGTTAACATCTGAACACCACTCATCTACAGACTAGGATTATTTTGATATGAACTATAGCTCATCATTTACATTGTGATTAGTTAACATCTGAACACCTCTCATCTGTTAACATCTGAACACCACTCATCTACAGACTAGGATTATTTTGATATGAACTATAGCTCATCATTTACATTGTGATTAGTTAACATCTGAACACCTCTCATCTGTTAACATCTGAACACCACTCATCTACAGACTAGGATTATTTTGATATGAACTATAGCTCATCATTTACATTGTGATTAGTTAACATCTGAACACCTCTCATCTGTTAACATCTGAACACCACTCATCTACAGACTAGGATTATTTTGATATGAACTATAGCTCATCATTTACATTGTGATTAGTTAACATCTGAACACCTCTCATCTGTTAACATCTGAACACCACTCATCTACAGACTAGGATTATTTTGAGATGAACTATAGCTCATTATTTACATTGTGATTAGTTAACATCTGAACACCTCTCATCTGTTAACATCTGAACACCACTCATCTACAGACTAGGATTATTTTGATATGAACTATAGCTCATTATTTACATTGTGATTAGTTAACATCTGAACACCTCTCATCTGTTAACATCTGAACACCACTCATCTACAGACTAGGATTATTTTGATATGAACTATAGCTCATCATTTACATTGTTTCTGGTGTTCTTACCTTATTTTTAGCATAATTTCTTTTCATGAAAACTTGATCCATAATTTATCGTTAAACTATGACAGGAGTTTGAAAATAACTTTTATTCTCCATATTTAAACAAATGGAGGGTTTTGTGTTTGACAGATTTTAATACAGTCGAGAGTTTTTGACGCCTAAGCATTTTATATTTTCTTCGGTTTGCTGTTTGAAAAATTAAAAACACCAGAGGTGGAAGTGTAGTTTTTCTTTGTAATTACCTGTCTGTCACCACAAGATATTCCATCCCATGGTAAGTGAAGACTGCATGTACCAGGATTATTAGGAATTACGCAGTAAATGTATTTGCAAATGGTGGTCGGATCCACATAATGTTTATTCTAAAATTTAAATTATTAAGTATCAAGTTTTAATGCTATATAAGCTAAACACAAAAATATATATGAAATATGTGCAAATGTCATTCTTAAAAAGATATATTATTCTGCATAAATTTAGATGTTTGTAGGATCAATATTTTGCGATAAACTAGCATCTTATAATATCCCGTATGGAGTTATATCAGGTAAAGATTCATTCATATTTGACCGTCAACTCATATATGCAAGACAGTTAAATATTTCGACTATTAACTACAGGTTGCAGCGTATCATGGCGTATACTCGCTTTTACTTTTGCTCTTACTCGACTTACAACTGAGTGAGTGAGCGATAATAGGTTGCTCAACTTCAAATGAGCCATTTGTCAGATATTTCATGGCGAGACCGAGTTATATTTAGATGAGATGATGATGCTCTGCACTTTCTAATAGACAAACATACTAGGTTGTATTTTTATAGTTTAACTCCGCCACTTGTTAAGTGCCTGTACCAAGCCAGAAAAATGAGGGGGTCATGCATTTATGTGTGAATCCGCGGGTAGACAAGTTATCCTGATTCTAAGTAAACCAGGTTTTTTACATTACTTCTTAATGCATTTTGCTTACCGGAGAAGCAACAAATACCAATTTTATAATCATTGGTTTGAACCGATCAGTGATGAATCTATATCCAAGCGACATACGACAATGAGAAGAAGTCTTTAATTGTAGTTTATTCTAACAAGTAAAACTTACTCTACATAATTGTGAGTAGTCACCTTGTATCTGTCTACATTGGTCATCAGGGTCGTAGATTTCACCATTGTATGTATAGTTGTATCTATCCAGTGCAGTAGGGTCATGATTTGCTGACAATGACGTCATACAGTTGAAAGAATGCCTAAATGAGCGATAACATGGGTATCAATCACTTAAAGCGAGTGATGGTAACGGATAAATACCCATTACATGGGGTCGTCGTGGTCGTGATCGTGTGGTAGATGGATTTACAACTACCTGTGCAATCAGTGCTCATCACCACTAACGTTGTGAATTCGAATCCCGCTCATGGTGAGATGTATTCGATACAACATTATGTGATTAAGTTTGACAGTGATTTGCAGCAGGTCGGAGGTTTTTACCGGGCACTCCGGTTTCCTCCATCAATAAAACTGACCGCTACAATATAGCTGAAATATTGTTGAAAGTGGCGTAAAATACCATTACCCAAACTCCCATTTCAAACATAGTGTGTTCTGTCAAGATGTATGTTATATGTGTATCTAACGTTTCAATAAAAAAAAATATTTGAAACAAATAACAAGGACTGAATTTAAATTACTGTAATCAATTTATTACAATACTTTGACAGCGACTACATTTTGTGCATGACGTCACGTTATTTGTTGTCGTTCATTCACAATTGTCACGATCACCGTTCATTCACTTTTAGCGTGACTGAAATAATCGTCGGACTATGCTTCTTTGGGGGAGATGTGCAATAAATACTGGGCCGTACAGTAGCCGAAAATATTGAAACTTGAAACTATGTCATAGGAATGGGAAGTATTAAGTCCTGTGAATTTATGATAATTTAATCTGTAGAATGAACTAACATATATGAATGAATGAACATTGAGCAGTTAATTTACGGCTTAAAAAATATTAGCAAAGATTAATGATTATGGGCTATGGATTAAAGGCCACTATCAAATGTATTTGAGTGAAATACCATTACAGTCACTTCAGTTGTGGGTAGGACCGAAGTATTCCTAGGACAAAACCACCAACTTGCCAAAATTAAGTGGCCAACCTGCCTAAAAGACCACAAGATAATGTATTCAGCAAAAATTTGTGTTGGAAGGCCTACGTCATTAGTTCCAATTCTAGTACAATTTATGTAATTTGGACCTTCAGTAAAAGACCACCTTTATTAAAATAGCACTTTTTACCTGGAGTGTTCTCTTCAGACAGGTATCATTGTAAAAGATTTGGTTCTTGCAAACGGTGGCAGAAGGGATCGGATTCGAACTTGTAACAAAACAGTAGTAGAGATTGCATACGTAAAGTGTAAATCATAAATACATGCTATGCTGGCCACCGAGGTTCAAACAAGCATTGATAATTTATTGTAATGGTACTTAATGTTACTGTTATGGATATTTTCATACTTACTGGTCTAAATATTGTATATGTGACTGAAAATAATCCACAGAACAATTTGAAAATATGTAGTGGTTCGTCGCTTTGTCACCCGTCGTTGCATATATAGATGCTGCCATGATATATTTATTGCTTTCTGAGCAATTATTTATATCATGGTGTGCTCCAAGACTGCAAAGAAAATTATTTAATGATAAGCTAAAACGCATGTAATCGAATTAAAATGAGATATTTGTTGTGTGCTTGTGATTTTTTTTTATCTTTGTCGATGCATTAACATCTAACAACATCCCGTTTGAGGTCATGGCATTTAACCTTTCATTCGAAATTGGCTGTTCAATCATATGTAAGACACTTCAATATACTGACATATACTAAACAATTGGGTAACATATATTGGCGTGTTCTCAATTTTGATACGTAAAGATTTAATAGTCTCGTCGCTGACTGGTTGTTTGAAATTATGAACTCTGACATGACCCCATACGGGATGTTGTTAGATGTTAGTGTACCGCCAAAGGAAACAAAAATGGAAAAAATGATGCAAGAAACATCTAATTGTAGTTAGATGGTAAAACATGACGCACCTTCAAACAAAATGCAGAGATATGATAGTGATGACTTCAAATTAACCACAAAGAACCACTTGTTCAGTAGCTTCTTTGTTAGCAGCAACCATCTATCAAGGA